>OX104118.1:70709574-71190609 GCA_944474755.1 Limnoperna fortunei
TGAGGGTACCATTTTTGTGTAATTAACTTCTCCAGCTCGCTACCCAGATCCCTGAAACTGCACCAAAAGATTGCACACATATTAAAGTTGTGCACCTGTTTTCCCATGACATGTCCGCGAGAACTTCTTTCAGCAAATTTTATAGATGGTACCGTTTTTGTGCTATCAACTCTTCCTTTTTTGTCACAAAACTGTAAACGATTCTCCGTTTAATAAAGCACTTGTTTTGCAACGCCGCCATTTAAGACAAACGATTTTTTTAATTATTTTTTTCGGCTATCCGATCTCAATAGTCGTGAACACGAACGATTCCGTAACCCTCCTTTACTTTCAAGCGCTTGTATGCACTATGTATTCTTTCGGAAGTTATCATTAGAGTGAGCAAAGATGTCCGATCTTTCCGAATGCAGTGGCGGGAAATTAAGAAGCGGATCGGACCGGATAATTTTTTTTAACGGAAACGGCTCCGCATTTCCGGATTTTTATTTTATTGAAAACCCAATAAAATCGGCAATGCGGCGGGGTGAAAACGGATGCGCGCGGGCCTGAGAACCGTAAATCTAATTTTATATGGCCTAACACAAAATGTCGTTTTTAGATAATAAGTTCAAATTTTAAAACTGTGTCAATACAAGTATTCTGATAACACTAGATTACGTATAATATGGCTGTAACAGTACCATTTCTTCTAATATTTAAAAGTAAACCATTACTTAATACTAATTACAAATACTGAAATTATTTTTCATTCCATATTAAGTAGATTTCTTTGAAATGCAAAGACACACGTTTACCATTTTGTCTCATTCTGAAATGTAGAGATCTGGAAGTACGCGAATATATTTGTAGTATTATCTGTTTACTGTTTTTTTTTTCATTTTCGTCATTGTTGTATGAGTTGGAGTGCTGATGGGATGTTTAACATCCAAGTCAACACGAGACTATTAAGTTATTACAACCTACAAACAGCAGTAACGTTAAAACAATTGTTAAAAACTACATATGTTAAAGTAACTTTAGAAAACAGCAATGCACTATTTTATCACAATCTAGCTGCTGAATCTATTTTAATAAACATGTTAATGAAGTAGTTCCAAAACGACGCATGATTATCGTTTAGTAGTTTAGTCTATATTATCATTCGTTTCTTGTACTTTTTATTGCAGTGAAGTCTTTAATCACTTCAATAGGTTAAACAAATTAATATTTATACTGCTGCGTAACATTGAACAACTGTTATCTCGTTTAAATAATGTCCTATTAAAGCTGTAAATGTTGATTGTTTAATAATTGTTTTTATTGTTTCATTGATTTTCCAAAATATAATTAAATAAAAAGTCGTTGTTATTTATTTTCCTTTACCCTATACCCGTATACCTGTTAACACAATTATGTATTGAAAGCAGTTTTGCTAATAAGTGTTTCTTTAATTAAAAAAATAAAAGGTAGACACAATCAATTAGCAAGGTTAACGCGGCTAGCAGTAGGATTATGGTCCCATTAAAGTATTATATGAGAACGAATAACTGCAAAAAACTGGCCGCTAAATACCATTCGTAGTTCGTATTAATAGGTATAAGACATCGACCTAGCTTCACTCTTCGGTGATAATACGATTGTAAAAGACAGATACCGACATGAATACATGTTTTGTTGTAATTAATTGTATTACATTATGCTTGTCATCTCAAATTTCCAATTTTACATTTATTATTTTAATAGGATAATTTTATGTTGATAAGAAAAATGTTATAACTGATATTAATCACGAAAATTAACTAAATGTAGATAACAAAGCAGTGATGTGAAAAAGTTTTCATCACTTTATTTACACACTGTATTTAATTTGACTTCAGTAAACCAAGAAAAATAAGATTTTTCAGCATACGCGCTAACTCAGTGCTTTACTTAACTTGTAAACCTGTAGCAGATTTTATTTAGACGCGAATTTTTCTACTTAACCCAGTGCTTGAGCTAATCACGTGATTTAAATTTATGGACGTAAGACAGCCAAGAATGCTAGCCATCCTTTTCTACAGTGTATGCTACACATATTTTATCAACCTATTTTAGGGGAAATCAGAGAACCAAGTATACTAGCTAATACCGTATGATGTATGACTAAATTTCTTTATTAAATCAAAGAGACCATTATAATAGATAGCATTTCATAGAATGTATGACTATTCTAAATTTATCCATCTACACTAAAATTTACTGTGTTTGTGCGGAGGTTTTTTGTCTCACAATATGAAATATGAAAACTACTTACTATCGCGTTTGGTAGAGATTTTTTTCCTTTTGTATATTCCAAGAAACATATTTTGAAAGCAACAATTATTTTCCACATTTAATCAGCGTTTCGAAATCCGACTGTAATTTTCATTTAGATTGATCGATTTTCCACAGGAAGTCAGCCATTTTTGTTTCTTAAGGGGTCTAATGTTGCTTATAAACGTTTGTCTGCTTTCTTTAAAATACATCACTAAATTTCACCAAAACAAATTATTGGACAACTATTGCCAAGACAACCGATTGAAAAAAAAGAGCCGAAAGTCAAGGGACAGTTACAAATCCAGATATAGACAAACGCAACACAAAAAACAGAAAGAGAGTAACCCGAACCCCCCCCCCCCCAAAAAAAAAAAACCATCGGTGCACGCAGGTGTTCCGGACGAGTAAGCAATGTATTCCTCTAATTAGACACCCGTCGACTTACTCTTGCAATGTCTAGGGGAAAGTGAAATCCAGGAATAGGAAACACTACCTATGACTCAGCGAAAATGTCAGATCGTATTTAAGACACTGGCTTTTCATAACGACCATAGAACTTTTGAACAGAAAACATCAACCTAGGTACAACAAACTTTGTTTGAGAAGTTTACCAGTCAACAGCAGTGATCGGTCTAGAAAATCAGAATACCGATCGCAGGATCTAGAATATTGTGTTAGTTGTGAAATGTACACACAATATGCTGAGTCTATTTCTTAAAGTGGGTCAATAAATATCGATCAATAAAGGTAATGCCTATTTTTTAATTTTAACCAATATTTATTTTTTTAAAGTTTAAGTTTTCCAATTTTAATTATATGATATCAATGTGTTTGTTTTAAATTATAAAAATATTTTGATTTAATTAATTTACTAATTAATTAATTTAATTATAAATTTGTATTATCTTATGTAATTACAGGTGGCGACTGCATACTATGGCGAGTACAAGGATGAACGCATTTTGCAACAAACTTGATCAACGGCAAGTTTTAACGTAATAAATAATTGCTTGAAGAATATAAATAGATAAACTCGAATGTCATTTAACCAAAATGACAAAGGTATAAAAGTGTGGTTGATAACATGAAAGATCTAACTTCAAAAATGAAGGGACTTTCTCAAAACTTTCACAAAAGTCCTTTATTTCATAATTTATAATTTTATTTAGTTAAATGCAACATCACTCACATGTTGGCCATTCAAAACTCATTTATTCATTTATGCTATATATATGAATCAAAAATTTAATTATAGCTTTAATTTCTCCTCTTCCTATAAATAATACATTAAAAACAGTGCAGAATACTTATATTTAGATTTTGTGACGTTATTTTCAGCATGGTGATCTGGAGAATTTCCGTTGACATTAAAGTAGCAGATTTCAAGGAAGTACAAAGGTTATTTATTTCAACTTTTTTTATCTCATAGAAACAAACCGGGGAATATTAATATGTCAATCGTGTTTTTATTTATAGGCTCGTATCTTTAGTAACGTAATACGGTACAATAGGTAACCATGTGCTTCACTTTATGTTAATGATTTCCGGTCGTTTGTTGTAATACGGTTGAATCACAGGTTCAGCATTTGTCACAACGAGACCTTGACATGCCAGACAATAAAGGTATTGTTTATGAGGGACCTCTTTTCAACACAATATGCAACAGATGTGTCATAAATTAATTGTTGATAGCTTTAATTTATTATGCATAGGGGTAACAGATAATATCTGCCAGTAACAGCTGCCTCTAACTGAATGTTCAGATGTAGCTTTTATCAAGTGTATCGAAGTCACAGACATGAGAATCTACAGTATATGTGATTATTGTTAAACAACCTTCACATACGAGATATTTTGGGTATATATTAAAGAGACATTAATTAAAACGTCTTTCATTGGTAGTTTTGTTCCAATATTTAATTGTCATCTTACACATGTAGTAACGATTCATGCGTTAGTCATTGATTAAATCAAAATGTGCGCTCTGATGTTAGTATAATTCTATTTCGTGAGACAATGACATTATATTTAATATATTTAAGATAAAAGCTACTTGTTGTATATTAACTTACAAACACACGCCGAAGAATGCGACAACCATATATCAGTCCATGGAATTATTATAAATACAAGGGTTTTGAGTGTTTAAGTATTACATTTTTAATTAAAATCTACCACTTTTACAGAACGTAAAATTGTGTTACCTTTCTTTAAGTGTTTATTTTCAAAATGAAAACATATATCTTATTACAATTGTAAAAAATAGAATCAAACTATATTGAAACAAGAAGGCCATGAACAAGTATTTATAAGAGAAAGATTTTTTTTTGTTGTCTTACTAAGTAACTTAGTCGCAAACATCATCGTATAATTTTATTTTTACTAGTATTATTTTATTGATTTGATAAATTATTATCTTCTTTGCCGTATTACAAGTTTGAATACATTTGTAAACGTGTTTGTTTTTGGAGCATTATGTTTCGGCATTTTTGCGGTGTTTTAACATGACTATAATCTGTTGCAATCTTTTGTTGTATTGAAAGTCTTCATGTTATGTTATTGCTCTAAACGTTGGAAATCATCAAGGGAACACATATTTATGTTTCCATTATAGATATATGTTGTCACTGAACAATTGTAACTTTAGTAATTCCTTGCATTTTATCTACACTAGCATGCTTGAGTATAAAACTTAAAACATTTATATGACAGTCATGAATTTAACCTTCCAATATTCTATTTTCCTTTCATTGACATAAACTTCTAACAGCACCACCGTATTAGGTTAATTTAAAAGTTTATATCAAGGATCAAATGTTGTCACCATGACATACTTAATTGTTATAAGAAATTACCTTTATAACACGATCACCTGGACAAACTGTAATACACGTCGATTTTGTTTTACTTATTAATATTAGATTGCTAACTGATACTGTTTTACTTAGGACATATAAATCCTTCAGTACAACGGCTGTTAGTTATAAGCTTATACATCTGCCTTAGTAGATATGTTTTGTTTCTCTAAACCAAGCATTCTGGAAAATACAAACACGACATGTTTATCGACTTCAGTCACTTTACAGACTCTGTAAAGCAGAGGTTCTGCAATTGTAAAAATGTTGGTGACATTGTTTTAAATTTAATGAACGATAACAAATTATTATACATGTTAGATATAAATGATCGCTATTCAAAATAGTCAAAAACGTATAAAATTGTTATGTCCTGAATAGCATTAACTAAAATAATTGAGGGCTTTCACGACAAATTGGATACAACATCAAAGTAGCAGGGAGACAAAAATAAATGCTTGTTCCTTTCTATATACTTCATTTTAGTGTCATTGCTGATATGTACTGGTTTTTAAAGTAAAAAATAAAATAAGTACACTCTGAAAATGAAATTTAAAAATTCTAGATCATTATTTTAACTAATAAAGTTATATTCATTTAAATGATTGCGTCCAGCGAAAAATATCATCTATATTCAGGACGAGAACAAATTAAGTCTTTCTAGCAGCTACGATGCGTCTACTCGTTTTTGAATTATATAAAGGGTTTTTCTTGCAAGGAGAGTGGCACTCTGCAAAAAGGTTTCTTACAGCTGTCCGCAGCCTTGCGTCCCTGTTATAATATGACGAGAGGTTTCATCAATCTTCGATGGTCCCAGTCATACACTTGACTATAGCTTTCATGCTGTTTAAACTAAAAAGCAATCGTTTGCAGAGAATAGCACCACAACTTTTCAGCCCCTAGTTATATTTAATGACATACGAATATTATATGAATATATGAACACGATAATTTTGTTTTGTTTTATTTATGAAAAATGTCAGTAGTAAGGTAAATTTTAAATCTTTTCATGATGAATATTATGTAATACCAGAGTCAGAACGACAAGATGTCAGCGGCTAAAAATAGTTAAACGCTTACCTATTCTTATAGTTAAGCGTCACAAAAACTAGTTATTCCATACATCTAGATGTTTCTACACGTATTTCGTTTGTTAGTTAGTTTGTATAATACTAACTTTAAAATAATTGGTGCACAGTAGGTTGTCTTGATACTCTGTATATTTATAAACAATAAGATTAATCAAATACATAATATTTAAAGCGTAGGCAGGTATGAACAGAGGTGAGTTTCTTTAAATTACTTAGTAAAGTTTCCGTTTTGGAATTAACGAACACTGCCATTATTCGTCCGCTTGTTTTATTTTTGAGTACAAGAAGTTTTGTTTAATATTTAATTCTGTTAAGAGTTAAAGCACAGATTTGTACATATGTGTTCAACACAAACTACTTTCAAGTGAATTATTTTGCATTAATTAACTTAATTAAAGTTAATTTACAGATAAGAAAAAGTATTTTGAAAATGTGTTCATATTAAATTATCAAAAGAGAGTAATACATTATATTTTGGACGGGAATGTAATGTTTAATAACAATTAAGTAGGCCATGCTACCATCCTTTGAGCTTTGAAACCCTATTTAGGTATCCTAATATATGTGCTGTAGAAATCCCATGTCGATGACAGGAAAATAAAGAAATTGAAAGTTATAGTCATGACTTTCGTAGAGAATTTTTTTACTCTTCCTAGAGTCTATTTAAGGACTTGGGTAAAGTAGGGGATAGTTAGTGTTTTTCTTATTTTAAGCTTTCTATGGTAGAATAAATGCAAGTAGTTACTGAACTTAGCGTTCAACAGTGACAACACATTATCTACATAGCGAAATGTAAACATAAATTTGTGTGAAAGTGAAAAAAAGCCGAAACATAACTCTTCAAAAACACGTTTACAACTGTATTCGGACCCAACATACGTGTAGAGTAATAAGGCAAAGAATAAATACTGTATAAAATCAATAAAATACTAATACTATCAAATTAATTATACGAAGTATGCGGATATGTTGCTTAATCATACTACAAAAATTAACAGCAGATTTCTTTTGTGTGGATTCGTTCGTGGTCTTCTAGTCCATTACTATTGTTTTCACATTAAATGAATCATACTATATGTTTGCAATTCCAAATAGACACATATTTGCATTTTAAGCTAGTTTGCATTTTAAGCTAGTTTACAAAATTTTAATCCGTTTTGCAAGTGTTAGATTTTATTTATAATTCCCAAACACTCCAAAGAAACTGTATTTCTAATGATCTAGAAATATGTTGGACTGATATATGATTGTTGCATTGTTTCGACGTGAGTATGTATGCTGCTCACTGTGAATATTTGACAAGTATCCTTATCACCTAATATATATTAATTAACAAGTCATGATAATAATTAATGCCATCTCACTTTGTCACTCAGTATGAGCGGTTAAAACTAAAACAAATTAATACAATATTAGAACTAAACTATCACTGACATGGCATTTCCTTTATTCATAGATGCAGTCATTGTTAATTAGCAACTGCGTTTTATAACAGACTATTGAGATCATGTGTAACTTACTGAATATAACAGTTACCTTACATTACGTTACGTTACATTACGTTATGACATTGAAAGTACGAGCAGTTTGTAAATGTTTGGGGCGTTATTTTATTTAAGAGACTATAAACGCCGTTTGTGTGCGATTTTGAAAGCACGTAATGCTGTACCATTTATTGGTATTGAGTTTGTATGTGTGTTCTTTAAACAAAATGTCTTACTGTAGATGGATTCACGGTTTAGACCTTAGGTAATTGTAAGTCTGAAATTATGTCTGTTTGTCTGTTTATTTGAATTGTTTCACAACACTTTCAGTAATTTGTCAGCTATAGCCGGAGTACCCCGGAAAAACCCGATCATTTGGATGACTGACAATGTTTGTCAATTAAGAGTGCAGTCTAGTGCACCCGCAGTGAGACCCAAACCCGCAACCTCGGTGTTGACAGACCACGTGATCAATATAAGACGAACCGCCTTAACCACTCGGCCACCGAGGCCACAAGTCTTAAATGATGGTTTATCCCAAACTAAAATCAAACCTCTTAATTATATTAATCACATACTTAAAAATGAAGGAGACATATTAGTTAATTACAAAAAACTAAACCGAAACGTAACAACAATAAAAGTACATAAAAGACTAACACAGTGAAATTACCTAATTAATTGGAACAGACATTAAAAAATTATTTATAAGAGTTAAAACTAATGTCTCATAAAATATTTCCTGATAACTCGCTTGTAAGTGTTTCTTAACGATAATCACATATAATATAGATTATCCAGTTAATTGTAGATTCACGTAATAAAAGCTTCATCCAAACATGCATTTAGAGGAAGCGGTATCTGACAGGTCATGAAATGTATAATCATATACCCATATGCTGATTAAATTAAAGCTATCATAAGTTAATTTATGATACAACTGTTGCATATTTAGCTTACAACCAGTCCCTCATAAACTATAACTTTAATGTCTCGCATGTCAAGGACTTATTCAATTATAAATACATATATAAGTGCCCTCATTCGATTCAAGTTAGATTCGACCAAATATTCGAAATGAAGTTTGTTTTGATTTCTTGCGTTGCTTTTATTTATCTAGCATGGGTTGATGCTGGTGATCTAGGACCGGAAACAATAGCCAATAGTGAAATACAAAGTTATGCTACTCAGGTCAGTTTCTGTTGTCATTTTACATTCTTGACACAATTTAACTTTTTAAGATTTAAAATAATTTTAAACAAAGAAAGATGAAGCACAAACGCAAATCCAAAACATTCGTATATTAAGTCGTGTTTCATTAAACTCTTTAAATGCATAATTGTACATGTTCCGTGAGAACACGGTTTATTTGATAACTTTCCGTGGTATCCTTTTGAGATAAAACTTTGTAAAGAATATTATTTATACTTCTTTGAAATACACTGCTTTATTGTTATGTACTGAGTAAATCATCCAGGAATGGCTATAGACCAACGCGATGACAATGAGGTCACACACTATAAGACCATGCATTCTGAAATGATTTTAATGTTTTTTACAGCTGAGAACACAAATTGAAGCAATGGCAAGTGTGTTTAAGTATGAGATATTTAAAGCAGTTTTATTTAGATCTGAGACTGTCGATGATGGATATAACTTCTTTGTAAAGGTAAAAATAATATACGAAAATTGATTTATTTATTGTTTAATATCAAACAATAGTGTCATTCTCACGTTATCTTTTTTGTCATTTAATCAAATGATAACACATGAAATCTAATAATGTTATTAGGTTATTTAAATTTTATTTTGGATGGTTTGCGGTTTTCACCGACAACATCTTTCAAAATAAAAGCTATTTATGGCTAAACGCTTCCAAACTTGAACCAAGCTATTAATTCAATCATATAGCATGTGTAATATTAAAATGTATCATATGTTATGCCAATCTAAACTGGCAAGGATTGATAATTTTAATACCGAAGGTTGAGGTTTTCTCCGGTACTCAGCTTCCTTCTCCAAGAAAACATAGAAGCCATGTTATAACTGAAATTGCTAAAGGTGGAGTTAAAAACCAAACAAATAAACGTATTATGGTATCTATTTTCAGATTAGAGTTGCATTCTACGACTACATTCATGCAAGAATTCACAAAGATCTATCCGGCAAAGTAACCTTAAATAGCATTCAGACCGGAAGACTTAAAAATGATCCAATCGAGTACTTTTAAATGGTGTTCTTATTTTTATTAAGAATGAACATTTGAATTACTTCATCAGATATATAAAATAAAAAAATTTGAAAACATTGTCTTTTGGCGTTAAGCCATTTTTTGTTAGTTTGTATATCATACAATTATTGACCATTAAGGGGATTTCTGTTAAGATACATAAAATTGTTTAAGAGGTAGTTAAAAGATATGAAAAATAGTTAGAGGCTTAAATATACAAAGGCAAATATCGTCATACACACAGTCAGGAATTACTTACACAAAAGTGACAAACAATCAAAGGCGTATTCCTAAAAAGACAAAATGTCCTGAATATGCAAAAACATTGTTACACTAAAGAGGTGGCAAAAAACAAAGAACAGACACTCAAAACCAAACATATAGCATGTGTAATTTTAAAATTTTTTCATATTTGAGGAAATCAAATTTCACTAAAAGTTGGGCGCTGAACCAATTGCTCCTGATCTAAGCAACTCCTGCTTCACTTGTGGTGCCCATCAAATAATTCAGGTTAGCAACAAGTAATTAGCCATATCTGGGTTAGTCTTAATCTATTACATGGAAACTTCACAAAAAATGAAAATTTGAAATGTTATTATTCAAATAAAATGAAATATATTTGCCTTTTTATATTATATTGTATTCTTTACCGTTACGCTTCTAGTGTGGATTTTAGATGGTAAAATTTTGTATATAGGGACCGCCATATTGAAGTATTTACCACGAGATTGCGGTTGTGACGTGTCATTATCCATTATAATGAATAATTAAGTTTAAAAATATGTTTTTCTGCCTTTGCTTTTGCAAAATAAAAACAAACTGTGGCGATGACTAATGACCAGCTAACGACATAAAATTGCCAAATACGTCCAAAGTTGTAATGCTCTTTGTATTAATAAAACTTCTTTTAGACACAATTTGTAACATGTCTTTATACAGAGACATATAATTATATATTAACTCAGATTGCTCGTCTTGAAACGACAATTGTACCTGGACGTAAAAAGTTAACAGGTAAATCATTTCTCGTTATGAAGAGTAATTAACAGAATTAGCATATAAACAAACAGAATGTTTATTGCAATCACCAGATCATTTGACGCCGACTTTGAAGTATGAATATTCGGACATTTTCAAAAGCTAACCAGGTTAAAGGTTAATCATGCAATTCGAATTAGAATTTGTAATTAAAACGGCAAGTCCCTCTCCTGCCAAGGACAGGTCTTATTTGAATACACAGAAGTGTGAGAACACAGGATGTTATTTTGTATATAAGATTCGAATACCTTTAGATGCCATGTCACAGGAAACGTAAAACAGACAGATTGACACAAATAAACACACGTAAAATTTTGGAATCTGTTACGCACACGCACAATAAATGTTACCAGTAATAATAATAATAATAATAATAATAATAATAATAATAATAATAATAATAATAATAATAATAATAATAATAATAATAATAATAGTGGTAGTATAAAAAATTATAAATGTACTTAACTTAAAGGGAAATTTTGATGCGTGAAATGAAAGTTTTTAAAAATATATTTCATTTAATGACCGTCATGACCGTTATTTCTTATAAAGTCAACTTCGCAAATATTTTGTATAAAAAGTTTCGTTCAATAAATTGAAAATAATAATACGAATAATTTCAAATTCAATTCATATTTATGGACAAAATTCAAACTAATATTTGAGGTAAATTAAAAATGCAAAATGATCTTCGCATACGATGTTGTTGTCGCTGTGGACATCTCAAGTAGAACTACTTGTTACACAAGTCGGATTTTTAGCTCAGATCAGGAATACGAAACGTAATCCTGCCAGAACCTCGTCTTCTTTTGCTCAATCTTTTGACCTACTTTTGTCAATATTCTTACCTCAAAAGATCAATGTCTAGATCTTGTGAAATTAAGTATCACGATATATGCGTTAATAGCTTTGCTCGCCATAGTATGCATAGTTCAAATCAAGCATTATATTATTTTTTAATTATCATAATTATTTTATTAAAATTCGCAGAAAAATTTGTGTCAAATCTAAAAAAATTAATATGTTGACATGTAGTATAATACACTTTCTTTATGCAAATCAAGTTACAATTCTAATTAAATGTATGGTCATACATTCAAGCACGGTGTTAGCTTGTATACTTGTCACTCTTATTTCCCTAAAAAAGTTAGATACATAAATTTAGAGTCATACACTCTAGCAGGGGAAAAGCATACTTTTCTTTCTAACTTACCTTAATCCACGTTAATCCACAAGATAAAGCTCTAGCACCGCGTTACCTAGCAGACATTCTTGCCTAATAAAAATCTACTACAGGTTTACCAGTAAAGTATAAATTCTATACAATGTAGAGGCAATCACCATAGCGCGGAGTTAGCGAGTAAACTAAAATCTTGTGTTTTGTCTAGGTTCTGTGTGGTCAGATTTACTAGTGTGTAGTAAAGAAAGGAAAACTCGTTTACATAACAGCTCTTTATTAGCTACATTTTCGTTAATTTTCGTCTTCAATATCAATTATAACTGTTTGTCTTATTAACATAAATCTCCCCTCATCAAGAATATAAAGTGTCAAACTGGAAATCTGAGAAAGCGTTATGTTACACAATTAATTACAGCAAAATATGAATTCTTGTCGCCATATCGGAGTCTCTTTACAAGCGTGTTATCACTGAAGAGTTAAGCCAGGTCGATGTCTTATTGCTATCAATAAGAGCTACGTAGATTATTTAGGGCCTAGTTTTCGCAGTTTACTGCGTTGACCCTGTTAATTGCATGTGTCTATTTCATGTATTTGTAAAATTTAAAGAAACATTTATTGACAAAATTACTTTTTAATACATAATAACATAAACCAGTATACGGGTCAAGGAAAAGAAATAACAACGACTCTTAAGTTGTTTATACTGGGCATAGTCAATAAACCAATTAAACATAACAAATAAACAATCAACCTTTTCACTGTTGCTTAGCAGTATAACATTGTGTTAACGTATCAAAGTCATTAAGGACATTATTGAAATACAATGTCCGGGCAGCAGAGACTATTAAAGAATAAACTACTAAACGATAATCATCAGGTTGTGGGTACGAGTCTCAACGCAGGCAGGGTATTCTCGATCCAAATGTTATTTGACAAGGATTGCCAGTTTTCCTTCCGCAGTTAAGGATTTTTCTCCGGGTACTCCGGCTTTCTCCCCAATAAAACTTGGGCGCCATGATATAGCTGAAACATTGCTGAAAGTGGCGTTGAACATTAATTTAAACAAACAACAAGCAAATAAACATAAATGTTGAAAATATATTATGTAGCTAAATTGTGATAAATAGTACATTGCTATCTCCCTGCAGCCACTTTCACAGATCTTTTTAAAACAATTGTTATTACTTTACTGTTGTATGTAGAGTGTAATAACTTAATAGTTACGTGTTGACTTGTATGTTTAACATCACATTCCAGCATACCCGCCCCCTATGCAGTAATGGAGAAAGTACAAAAGCAAAAACAGTAAACATATACTGCTGCAAATAATATAATCGTGTTCTTCTCTACTAAGATGTGCAAAAAGAATTATAAAAATCTTCTTAATATGCAATGAAACATAATTTAGGTATACTTCGTAATGATTTACTTGTACACTATTAAAAAATCTGTGGTCTTACAGTCACGTTTTACATAATCTAGCGTAAACAAAATACTAGCATTAACAAATTTATTATAACATTATATTTATTTATAATTACATGCATCAGCTGTGTTATTTTCTATTTTATTTATTTTGAATAAGTTGTCGATCATAACATTCATTTTACATTTCACATAAGCACAAAATCTCACTTTAAGTCATAAAAAAGAGTATTTGAGTTAAAAATGTGGTACTGAGCCAAAAATATATGGGCTGTTAAGGAACTACGGTTAAAAACACGTAAACAGGAAATTGATTGAACAACGAAAAATTTCCATGTTAAATCATGGTCATAGGTCCAAGGACATTTTGTAACCTTTAGAAGTGTTTACGGTGTTGGGACAGATAACTCTGTTACTAAAATAGATCGGGTTCACAGGGTGAACTAAGTCATCTGCCAGTATGACGATCAATGGTACCAAGTGTGAAAATGATTCGTCGGACACGTTTTTGCAAATGACGGCGGAAAAAATAATAATCATAAGAAAGGTAAGAAGGTCTTTTCACTGTAGTGGGAAAGACCTTAATAATAATAATAATAATAATAAAATAATAATAATAATAATAATAATAATAATACCCTTTATTTCAACGGAATAGCATATTTAGCCTAAATGACTAGTTCACATTATGGTTCTGTATTTATCTATATAAACACGTTCAAATATTAAAATGTACGGTTTTATTCGTTGATTTCGGTTGTAATTTTTTTATAAACTTACTTTATATTATATGCTGATGATTTTAATAAGTTTAGCATTGTATGTATGTTTTGTACCCATTATCTAAAAATTGGGTTAACGTAAAATTTAACATCTAACAATATTGTTTTGCAGAAAACGTGATTATTACCTCTATTTTATTCAAATATAGCACTATCCATTTACTTTGAATTCTCCTAATGGTTGGTCTTGTTTTACTGAAGATGTAATATTGCAAGATATTAAAAATGTTAAAAATAACAAATGGACAGGTGATGACAAAATTATAAATAAATACTTGCATCGTCAATTGATTGTATGATATTTATGTGCATATATTTGATATTATTTGTGATTCAGAAGGTTTACCAAAGGCATGATTGATAAGTAATGTTGTACCAATATTTAAACACAAAGGTAGTAATGCCGAAACACAACATTAACCCCACCCGTCTCTATTTCCTCTTTTATCCTGTATTGATTTTTTTTTTCTTTAATTTTAAATATTTAATTATGCGATTATCTTGATGAGTATTCTATATTACTTGAAGCTCAAGCCGGTTTTAGACTTAGATCAATCATTTATTTGCATTGTTTACATTATTTAAGTTTCTGTAATTTAAACTGTTCCTTTTTGATTTTGAATTTTCGATTTTGAAAAGGCCTCTTATTATATTCAGACAAATTTTCTATTGTTTAAACTTTTAGACAATAATATAGACACTAAATTTTACTTATTATTCAAAATATGAACAAAAATGTAAAATCGCGATCATTAATTGGTGAGAAATCAGAGTTATTTTCTCGTAAAATGGTTGTCAGAACGGGTGAAAATCCTCCTCGCTTGGTTAAATTATCTACAACAGTTGTCTAAAGGAATGAATATACTTGGGGTTTGCTCTATCAGTGCTGAGCTTCAACATTAGTTGACAGTATTTTTAAAACTTTTTGATTTTATTATATGCTTACGACACTGTGCTATATTCTGAAAATGGTGGAGATTTACAAAACATGTAAAGTCAAAATCAATGTAAAAAAGACAAATATTCTTATAATCTTTAAAGGAAGACAACCTGGAAATATAAAGCTTTTGTACCCAAAATAGAGATAGAAATTGTCACTGATTATAAATTCTTCGATATATTTTTTAGAAAACGTGGTTCATTGTAAATACCCAAAATTATATTTGCAAACAGGTTACAAATACAATGTATGGTATACTGACAAAAGGTACAAAAATAGTTCAAGCTTAGAATGCCAGTTAGATATGTTCGGTATGATGGTTTTACCTATTTTTCTGTATGGCTCGAAAAGTTTGGGCTCGGAAAACCTTGATAAGATAGAACGTGTTGCAATTTTGCAAGATTGTTTTACATTTAAAACAGACGACACTAAATTTTTTTTTATGCCGAATTGGGTAGTTATCCTGTTTTGATAAATGCCAAAGTAAGTTAATTGTTTAACAGAATTCTAAATGGTAAAGAAAGTAAAGTTTCAAGTCTCCTATATAAACAATTATATTCATTTTCACAAATATGGTAATGAATGTAAATGGATGTCATTCGTAAAAACAATTTGTGATGCTTGTGGAATGTAATATCTCTAGTTAAACCAATTTTTATATAAATGGGTTATAAAAAGTATAGACTTGAAGCTGAAAGACCAATTTCAGCACAATTGCTTAATTGAAATTAAAACTTCTTCTAAATGTTTTTTTCGCTACAGATTTTTTAAAAAGATGTCAAAAAGGAGGTTATTTTTCCAAGTTGTATATTACCAATTTTTACTATGCAAATGTAGATATGGAACTCATCGACTACCTATTGAGACTGGAAGATGGTTCAGCATATCTAGAATCAATAGGCTGTGCCATCTTTAAGAATCAAGGTATATTGGCGACGAATACCATTATATCATGACATGTAATGTTCTACAATAAGATAGACATAAAGAGCTGCCAAACTAATATACTTTTAATCCAAATGTATATAAATTTCAGAAATTTATAAACGCGAGTAAAAATTATGTAGATTCATAAACATAATAAAGACGAGTGTCATTCCTTCTCCGCCGTATTGTTCACATGTGCATTTTAAGTTATATCATTGTTCGTATTTATATTCTCTGTACCTATTCTGTAACAAATTAATAAAAAAATAAAATTCATTAATTCCTATTTAACTTTTGAATGGGATGATTATTAAATGTAGTATGTTTTAATTGTAATGTAAGTGTTTTTGTTATACTTCATGCAAAAATGATGTCTTTTTATTGGACAGTAACCATGTGTTGATTTTTACTGATTCCGATTTTAGCCCCGCACATTATAGCAACGTATGTTAATTCCTTGTGCTTTCTTCACAACGTGTGATATGAAAATAATTACACACGCTCAGGCCGGAGATTGCTGAACTGGAAAATTATCACCCGATCCAACCGGAGTTTACCAGTGATATAAAAATTATCTCCTGCTCAGAACGAAAATTGCCAACCTAGAAAGTGATTATCCGCATCATCTGAAATTTGCTTACACGTCGTTTGTCTTTCCACGCAAACATATCAAAACACAACAAATACATAAAAATGTGCAATAATTATTTGGAAAAACAACTAGTAGACAAACAGTCATTTCTCATTTAAAATTTAATTAAGTACAGTATCTATATGGTTGTTCCGGTTTCTTCTGTAGATCATACTGCATTTGAACTCGTCTCGGGTTATAATGTTTTCTTCATGTGATAATCTACAATAACACCCTCGTTCAAAGGCAGTATGATTATATTAGTTATTATTGATAATTTTACAAACATCATTACGATTTACTAAACTGCACAACAAAAAGTCTTTAGAGTACCAACTTTCACATGAAAGTTAACTGTAACGAAACTATTAAATTCCAGTTGTTATATTGTTAAATTCACATATAGAATTTTGAAAGCTCTTTGTAACGATGATATATTTTACGGCTAATTTAATTCTGTTCCGATGTGTGCCTTCAGTTTTTTGTTACATGGGTATATTATTTAACTGCACATGATGCAAAGTATGGATGGCATTACAGTAAAATTTTGCATTTATTGATATGACTACGTGGATAATCAACTCGTTCAAGTTGACAAATGAAATGAAACAATCCCTTAACATTACATACGCTTTTACGTGTTATTTAATCAAACATTACCCAATTAAATTATAAATAAACTAAATATTTAAGTATGTTTTAAAGTTTGCCCATATAAAAAGCGCATCAAAAGCCATATTTAAAAATGTCTAGAAAAGGATTTAAAGTCATTATTTTTAAATCACTCAAAAATGCCTTATTTGTGATTATTGTGCATATCTGAATGCCTTGTGAACAAAGCGGCATAACTCACGAACGTTACTTATAATTATACAAGCGTCTCAATGTCAGCGTGTATTAGTTCTTTAAGTAAGTATACATTTTATTAACAGATACAAATTGACACTTTACTCGATGTTGATGTTTAATGTTTTTTCCGAACCTCTATATAAACGTCGAGACATAGTAAAATGATAATTTGATCAATTTTGCACACACACATAGTCAGCAGTGTATACGCATTATGATGCACTAACATCATGCGAGTTTAGGTCGTAATGCGAAATACCTGGCCGCAGACCGTAGTTGGTGACGTGTTTGGAAAGTGCCACGCTTTCTGCACACTAATGACTTCATTGTAGATTTTAAAAAGAGAAGGCTACCAAAAACATTTTCTGTGGAAGTTCAAATTAGTTCTTGTTGCCACATCCTTTTCACCGTTAATTTTTTATATATGTTAACTTGTTCTGAATAAAGCTGAAATACTTCTCGCAAACATATAAACAATCAATAAATCAATCGTCTTTACCAAATACTTTAAAGTATCAGTCAAAATTGTCTGCCTATTGTTTGTAAATAATCTCTTCCTGAAAATAGCTTAAATACATATATTGCTTTCTGAAAAATAAAACGCATGCATATAATAAATCAAATATGCATCATCTATCGGAAATTATATTTTTTTATCTGATATCTGTTGCTACCCTCACTCAGTTACAGAATAAAACTAGCAATTGAACTTTTTAACACTAGTTATACTTGTTATTCGCGTTTACATTTTTGCATAACGCTATTACTTTCCTAATTTCTGGATATTTTCTTGATCGATACATTTTTAATTCCCTTTAGAAGACGTTTGAAGAATAGAATTATCTTGTAATAATGTTGCCTTGCTTTCAACTACTTATTATATTATTGGTTAAAAACAGATGCTTTGACGTTCTAGAAGAACCAGAATCATTATAGTTTAAATGATTCCAAATTTGTAACTATTTAAAGTAATTTACATGTAACAGTAATCGGCATTGTTTTAACTTTAAAAGAAACCCAAAACAATTGGTACTTTGATATGTGCTTATAAATCCTGGTCTATGTTATCCTTGTTATCCTTCAAATTGAAGTGCTGATAACTTAAATAGACTCTAATTTTATTTTAAAATTTGGGGCTACAGTGCTGATAACTAAATAGGCTTCTTATACACAACCAGCCTGCGGTTCCGTTCGGCTTGTCTGCATCTAGATATTTCGAAGAGCAAAACGCTGGGGTGACCCATACAGCATGGGAGGCACATTGAAAGCTTTATTAAGACCTGTACATCTACAGTTGTAATTAAATGCCTTAAACTTCAAATTAAGATTAAAAGATATTTAAAACAATATCGTGTTGAAAAGTCGAACATTTTAAATATTCAACAACCAATGCTTGTACAAAAGTCAATTAAATCTCAATACGTACGGTCTTGAGCCTTTTGTAGGCTAACTGAAATCTCAATATGTACGGTCTTGAGTTTTATGTAGGCTAACTGAAATCTCAATATGTACGGTCTTGAGCCTTTTGTAGGCTAACTGTGCAGTTCATTTGTTAATTTTTAAAATATTTCGGTTGCATAACCAGCTCGCTTGGCAATATAACGTCCATACGCATAAAGCTGTTGCTAAAAATTACCAACGGATTCCACTAAGATTATTTTTTGACTAACATTTTTGTAAAATATGCCTGTAGATATCATCAGAAAATTGAACGGAATTGATCTTTAGCAGAATTTACAAAGGGAATGACCATATGACAATATTGGTACGAAACACAGTTTAAGTTGGTAAATGACCTGTATGCATACCTGAGTGTCAACTAACGTTCCCAAAGCTCGACCAACGCGGTTTGGCGCGTCACCAATTTGGCGGATACGAGTGACCTTTTTGTTTGTGCATTGTCATGTTATTATATTTTACTGCAGACCATTGTCGGTTATGTGTTGTGAGATGGCATGATAAATACCACTTTTACACATTTATAGTTTGCTCAAAACACTTTATTAACACATTTTAAGTTCTTACGCTAGACATTCTGTAGTTTTATTTGACTTTGTATTCAATTATAAGTGGTAGTATGGAGTGTTAAATGGGCTTTGATATGTTGTTGGTATATAATGCTTTTTGTGCGCTTTCTTGTTAGTTTTTTGTCATGAATATTCTGAATAATGTGTATACGTTTAATTTATCCTTCCCGCGGTAAAACAACAATTACATCGCATTCAATGTAGTCCCCTTCACCAATTGAGGTTTTATTACAACAATTCAATGGATGTTTCAGGTTTTAATCGTGATCATAGTATCAGTCCTGTTTCTAGCGCAAGAGATTACCACCAGATATAAACAATTTCCGTTGTTAATAAAACCAAAGAGGAGCAGATGTATAGTTAACCTTATATTTACGGAAATGGGTACAAAGGTAGTAAAACGTTTACGTCCATATTGTCCAATATCAGAACCGTTTGTTTCAAACACAAACACTAGCTTTGCATCGAAGTCATACGGACAAATCAGACTTCTATCATTGCAAACAGACAGAGAATATTTGTCTGAATTGTCCGAACGATTAATTTTGTGTTGGCTATTAATAAATAATGTTGGAATGCACATGTCAATATATTACTACAGCTGTAGTACATTTTATTGTACTTTAAATACACATTCGGTAGTTACGTTGGTTTCCGTAAAAGCTTTCAACGATTGAATATCAACACAATCAACATTATCTGTGGTTTCTATAGATTTGACAACCACCTGTGACGATGTCATGAAAGGTTGCAGTTCATTCACATATGTATAATCTTCTTCTAGTGCATTGTACGTGAGATCTGTTGCTGTCTATCCTTATCGCCAGCATAAACCATGGCAGTGAATCACCTCTCTTTATTTGGCTAACTCTTGTCTATTCCAATAACTTTCGCTATTAAAATCTGGCCTAATGACTTTTTTGAAGTATGCATGAATTCTTAAATCAAAGTATTATCCATTTTCTTGTATGGCTTGAAATAATCGAGATTTGTTCGACAAATAAAGCTTGATGTTTCAGTCACAGCAATGAATTAGGATAGGACACTTCTTAATGACTTTCCGCAGAGCTTCTCGTACAAAAGTAAAATGGCAATCCATGACCTTCGTTGATGTTGAATTGAACTAGAACCCTTTGTTCCTTTTCTTTTTGTGCCTCTATGGTTCGAATTTAAATTACTCCTATCACATAGAATTATCCACTTTTCTTTTTTTGTCCGAAACATACATGTGAGCATCTCGAAGTTTTTTATTAACAATAAAGTTACTATTTGTATAGCATTTTTTCTTAGTACCATGTTGTGAACAACAATGTGAAATACTGACGATTGGCGAAACGACCGTCTTCAAACCAAAACAAGCAAGGGAATGCCATAGCTAAAAATTTAGATGTTATAACATCTTACATTGGACATATCTTTACGTGTGGGCTAAAGAAAAATAATAGTTCCCTTTATTTAACAAAAACATGTTTGTTGTCATAACCAATGATTTCACTTAAAAGATTTTTAAAGCGCCAGCTCTAAAACATAATATTCTCCCTAATTAGTGCCTTAATAAATTCCGACACGCGTATATACGTCGTATATAAATTGATATTCAGCATTCAAGCCGCTCATTTATTTCGTTTTTCTAAATAGGCACACTTATTTACTTGAAATAGTATTAATAAGTTCTCAACGAAGGTCACGGTAACTTGCTTAAATAGAACAGACTTTCAATAAATAGGTGCTGTAGCTATTATATCTATTTATTAAACGGAGAAACATGTTTAATCGAACAGACCTTAAATCTTTGCAACTCGTTGTTATTATTGAATGAATTACACTTATGTCATAGCATGGTGTTTACTTTGTTCAGTTATCTTAACTTGTTTATTTTGTTTACATTATTTTTTTTGTCATTTTCAAGTATTGTACATACATTTCCGGATATAACATCAGGTTGACTTGTTATACATGTATATATATTTTTTCTGTTTCTTGTCTTGTTTTAAGTGCACTTTACATACGATTGATTTTCTGTTATTGCTTTTATCCCAAAAGAAATCATTCAACTATTTCAGTGCCAATTTTAAATATGCCTTCCATTTCGGACTACTACTACTAGCAAAGTTAAATTCTACTGACCTAAACCATCCTCGAAACCAGTCTACACCAGTGTGCAAAATAAAAGGAAATCAAGTCCAACATGAACAATTCTTTTCAAATAGTCTAACTATTTTATACTTAACAATACCACCCCCTTTTTTTTCACTTTTCTTGCACGAGAACTACTTGTGCATCCCTTTTTAACCTTGGCTTTACACGTACTGGTTCATTTTCCCGGTCACACTCTATACCCTTTTCTTTATCCACATGTTGTGTACTTTTTAACTGTATTGTTGGTGAAACATAGTGTAGGCTTGAGGTTGCATAATTATGTTCACACCGACTGCCTTTCTCTCGAATACAATCGGAACAGGTGTATAATTTGACGGGCATTGAAGTGGAACAGTATAGAGAAAGCATGGGTAAGTATTATTTAGTAGCTCGTTCCCTGAAAAGTGATAAGCTCTTGAACTCTATATTGTTTATATTAATCTGCTTGTTTTACATGGTACCAGGATAATTCCTTACTTAATATTAGCAGATATTGTAAGGAATACAAAAATTGTATCCCGTACATGCAAGAATGTTTAGACTGTCATTACAAACGTACAGCACAGATAAAAACCTCAGATCTTTATTCAAATTTGGTATACTATTTATTGTTCTTTGTATCCTATTGATAATATCGGGGATAGAAAAAAAACCAGGCCCATTAGATTATGACTGCACGAACGGTTCTGGTAGCGAGTTAAATATTAAAACAGAAGTAAGCGAGCTCATAATAAAAAATATATGGAACATTTTATGTTCCACCCAATAATGATCTTCAACCCTGGAGAAATGTTGAACTTTCCATGGGACAAGCCCTAAATTGTAATCGCGACATAATTTTGACGGGTGACTTTAACATCAATCAACTAACAATATAAATGATACGATTGGTACGCTTATGACCCAGATTAGCTTTCATCAACTTGTAACTGAACCAACGAAAATAACTGAACACAGTTCATCCTTATTAGATTTGGTTCTTGTAAGTAATCCACTCAGCGTAATATATATAGAAGTGGGGGTCCCCTTATTGATCAAACAAGATATCATTTACCGATGATCGGATTACTCTGACACTTTAAAAGGAAAATATTTCTTTACGATAAAGGTGACTTCGACTCGTACTGACAACTACTTTTAAACGTAGCTGGGACACGCTATTCGTCCACAAAGACATAGACCAAATCACTGACATTTAAACAAATACAATATTAGAAATAGCAAACCAGACTATTCCCAACAGATTCATAACAGTGCGTAAGGACAGTTGTCAATTGATCACTACAAGTATTAAAAAACTCATAATGTGTTAAAAATGATAAGAAAGAATACAATTCTAAAATAAATGAAAGAATTCACTTTGAATCAGCTGGTTCTAAAAATTGGTGGACTCTTGTTACAAAAATTACTTCGAACTAAAAAATGACTATTCAATACCAAT
The DNA here is from genome assembly GCA_944474755.1 of Limnoperna fortunei. Taxonomy (NCBI): domain Eukaryota; kingdom Metazoa; phylum Mollusca; class Bivalvia; order Mytilida; family Modiolidae; genus Limnoperna; species Limnoperna fortunei. The sequence continues at coordinate 70,732,891 of OX104118.1, forward strand.
ACAAACGGACGACGACTTGGTAAGCGACAATTTTGTTAAATGTGAATTTTTCAATGACTTTTTCAGTGAGCAATCATACCTTAGCGATTCTAATATGACAGTACCAGAACCGACCACCGTACGACAAATTGATACATATACATATACTGGAAAATGACATAGAAGACGTATTAAAACTTCTTGACGTGACAAAGCTACCGGACCGGATTTGATCAATCCCAGACTTCTTAAAGAGGGTTCCTCTATTTTAAAACATCCGCTTTGTAAACTATTAAACTTGTCATTGACAACTTGTAAACTTCCGACGCAATGGAAACAAGCAAATGTTATTCAGTGTTTAAGAAAGATAAACCTAGTAAAAAAAATAATTACAGACCAATTTCACCCCTCATTAGTGTTATAGCTAAAGTAATGGAAAGGTGTGTCTACAAACATATTTACAATTTTTTTACACGAAAATAGTATTATTTCTGAACATCAGTCTGGTTTTACTTCTGGGGATTCTGCAATTAACCAACTTCTGTGTATTACTAATGAATTTGGAAAAGCTTTAGACGATGGAAAGGAAATCCGAGTAGTTTTCTGTGACATCAGCAAAGCTTTCGATTGGGTCTAGCACGTGGGCTAAATTAACAAGCTTGAAAACATCGGGATAAGTTGTTCTTTGCTATTTTGGATTACAAATTATCTTAATAACAGGAAACAACGAGTAGTCTTAGATAACGCATATTCACAATGGCGCGTTATAAACGCATTGTCCCCCAGTATCGATTTTAGGGCCTCTACCCTTCTTAATTTTCATAAATGATATTGTTAGCGAAATTCATTCATCAATTAAGTTATTTGCAGACGACACAAGTTTGTATGTTATTGTTGACAACCCGCAAAATTGTGCAGAAATACTGAATAATGACTTGTCAACGATACATGAATGGTTGACCAAATGGCTGGTAAAATTTAACGCTCAAAAAACAGAAACTATGACAATAACGAGAAAAACAAAAAAAGCCACCCCAACCCCCTCTAACTATGAATAAAACTATAATAACAAATGTTACAGAACATAAACATCTTGGTTTAGAAATTTCGCATAATGGCAGCTGGGAAAAGCATATTGATTTGATAACAAAAAAAGGCGTTTGCTAGAGTTAATATTTTAAGACGATTTAAATTTACTCTCGATAGAAAAACCTTAGAGAAAATTTACTTAACATTCATTCGACCATTTTTGGAGTATGTCGATGTTGTTTGGGACGGCAAAACTCTGTTTTTAATAAACACATTGGAAACCGTTCAGATAGAGGCTGCTAGAATCATCACTGGGGCGACTCGACTAGTTTCTGTTGATAAGTTGTACAAAGAAACGGGATGGGAAAAACTTCAAATAAGACGTGAACATCACAAAATAAAATACTTTTATAAAATCGTAAACGGTCTGGTATCCACATATCTAAGTGACATAGTCCCTCAAAATTTTGGAAACATCCACGATTATAACACTAGACAAACCTTATGTATACCACCAGTTAGAGCTAGAATTTCTCTTTACCAGAACTATTTTCTGCCGTCTTCGGTTAGGTTATGGAACCAGGCGCCTGGTGAGCTAATAGAAAGTAGTTCCCTAGCATCTTTCAAATCCAACCTTAAGTCCAGTCGTATCAAAATACTTAATTATTACTATTCTGGAACCCGACTCGGTCAAATCCACCACACGAGACTGCGAACATTATTTAGCTCCCTCAATATTCATCTATTCCTAAAAAACATTGTAAAATTCGTCCAACTGTAGCTGTCAACAAGATGTGCCGGAAACAACTTCTCATTACCTTTTTCAGTCCTCGAGTGAATGAGTCAAGAAACCGATACATCCACTCGATTGTTTCACGAGTATTTCAAAAGCAAAACTCTAAAACATGGGCTAGAACTAAAGTGAAATGGAGGTATGGCCTCGATTTCGTGGTACAAAATATTCACTCTACAAAATGGCGGCAATTTGTAACAATACACATCACGTGATATAAAAAGATCAACATATTATATTTTACATATACGTCACATACTTGAGAAATGTATTTATATTTTATGATATGTCTAATAACTGAATCCTACTCGTTATGTAGACGTTCGTATTCCGCGATTTTTCCTCTGTTTTATTTGCATCTGGTATGTACTGATTATGTTATATGTTGTATATCATTTCTTTTTAACCTACGTCTGACATGTATATTCAGTGACTACCTTCTGAGCCAACACAATAATAAATAAAACACAAATTATTTCAAGGACCGAAAAGGTCACTGGTCTATTGAGTAATTGATTCTTTGTTTAACGCCCAGTGAGCAGTATTTTAGCTAAATATATGACGAAAAGAAGTTAACACAATACATAACGTTGAAAAAGGATTGGACCAACAAGTTTCCTCTCCGAATGAGACTGGATGGCTTGATTTTTAAGCTGAAAGCTTTGCTGTAATTGGCGTTAAACTATATTCAAGAAACAATATCAACACTGACCTTATCTGCTGTAAATGTCAATTGACACTTTATACTTATGTTATCATGCACTGTTCTATCTAGGTATGCTGATACAAACTAGTGATTAGTGGGATTTTCGTCTATGCCTGTGCAACCGCATAAAGCTATTTATCCTCTTACGAAGATGTTTTTGGATGCGCTTTGTCATGCATTTCGCTTTTTTTAAATCAATATATTAAACGCAGTAATCAAAAACATTACGATATTTCTCAGATTAGAAGTTCATCGGTTTTTAAAATGGTTGATTTATCCGTTCAATCTAGGAAAATGATAAAATCAAGACCTACTATAAAATATGCATATATATTTATCATATATTCTTGTAGTATGTTGAAGACAAATAGAACCCAGGGATTCCAAGACGTGATACAAAAGAATCAATATAAAAAATAACGACCATGAGCCAAATATACAAAACTAAACCCAAGATCATGAACACAAGACTAGCTTAAAACAAAACAACCATTGTTTATTACTCAAGATATATTTACTGGTCCCGGTCAAATAATAGTCTTAAAGTGAGGTAATTTAGAACGATGGAGTATTATGAGTAAACATATAATTGACAGTGTTAAAGGTCGCCATCAACCAGTCGATCAGCGTCTTTAATAAAATATAGCACTAATGACAGTTTGAATGGTTAAATTGCAGAAAAAATATTTGTGTTCTGCATTTTTTTAAATCTATAATAAACAGTTAATTTTTGGTGTTATCTCCAAACTTTCACCTTCTTTTTTCGTGCTTTTGCATGTATCACTGACTTATTTAAATAAACGTTTTTGTTGCCTTTATGTAATTTTTGTTGATGGTGTTCTGTGAGTTCGTTATCGTCTGTGTCGTATCCCTGATCGTTGCTGGCGTGTCCTGATTTTGTGCGCGTCAATTCTACACTGTCTTCAGTGTTAGTGTTTAATGATTGAGATTTTGTCAATTTTGTTTCTTGTGTTTTTGAATTTGATTGTTCTTTGTTATTGACAGCATTAGGATGTGGATTTTGTTTTGGACGAACCTTTGTTGAGTTATCTTTAATTAAACTCAAAACACGTATTGCTTTCGTTGTGTTTACGGTTGAATGTTTTGAAATATTCAACGCTCCCATGGTCTCTGGCAAATTATCCTGGAATGGGAACAGATGTAGAGATCTCCGCTTTAAGAAAGCAAATTCTTTTTCGTATGCAATGCGTAGTAACGATTGCCTCCAAGTGTCATGCTCCTCGGAAAGCCGTTTCAGCTTCTCAGCATGCTTTAGAACTGTAATTCTTTCATCAACTTTGGGTGGATGATTTTCCAACGGTGGTTGCTTGTTACATGACACATAGCTCTTAAAATTGTTTTGAAAATCTGCGTTTTGCAGCGATGGTTGAGTAAAAAACTTGTGACCTTTAGGCCACCTTGTATCAACTTTGCATCCTAATGTTTGTTTATCTTGTGGGTCAAACTCAAATAAAATGCTTTCGTCCGGTTCTAGTGACACGTTTGCGGTTGAAATAGCACATTCTGGCGACGATACTCTTTCGGGTGTTAACAACTGATTAGCAATCGGAGATAATGCACGTTCTGTTTCAGAATCATTTTCGTAAACGCTTTCGTTGGCATTTTCATCAACAAATGTGTTTGCATTTTTTCTGTTATGTTGCTTCTGATTCGCTTTTTTATGTACTTTTACCCAATCATAAACACGTTTATATGTAGTTTCACTTATCTGGTTCTTCTGATGTGCTATTTTATGTTCTTTTAACCTGTCATCAACGATTTCGTGTGCAGTTTCTCTTTTCTGTTTTTTCTGTTTTGTTGCTTTGTGTTCTTCTACACTATCATCAAAGCTTTCGTTTGCATTTTTGCTATTATGTTTCTTCTGGTTTGCTGCTTTATCTTCTACACTATGATCAACGGTTTCGTTTGAATTTTTGCTATACTTTTTCTTCTGTTTTGCTGTTTTATCTTCTACACTAATATCAACGATTTCGTTTGCATTGTCGCTATTTCGTGACTTCTGTTTTGCCGTTTTATCTTCTGCACTATCATCTATGCTTTTGATTGCATTTTTGCTATTATGTTTCTTCTGGTTTGCTGCTTTATCTTCTACACTATCATCAACAATTTCGTTTGCATTTTTGCTATACTTTTTCTTCTGTTTTGCCGTTTTATCTTCTACACTAACATCAACGATTTTGTTTGCATTGTCGCTATTCTGTGACTTCTGTTTGGCTGTTTTATCTTCTACGCTATGATACATGCTTTCGATTGCATTTTTGCTATTCTGTATCTTCTGTTTTGTTGTTTTGTCGTCTACACTATCATCCACTATTTCATTTGCAGTTTTGCTATTTAGTTTCTTTTGTTTTGTTTTTTGGTCTTCTACAATATCATCAACGATTTCGTTTGCCTTTTTGCTATTCAGCTTCTTCAGTATTGCTTTTTTGTCTTCAATAATATTATTATTGATGTTGTTTGCATTTTTGCTATTCTGTTTCTTTGAATTTGCTGTTTTGTCTTCCACACTATCATCTACGACTTTGTTTGCATTTTTGCTATTCTGTTTCTGCTGTTTTTTAGTTTTGTCTTCTACACTATCATCAACAATTTTGTTTGCACTTTCGCTATTCTGTTTCTGCTGTTTTTTAGTCTTGTCTTCTACACTATCATCAACGATTTCATTTGCTTTTTCACTATTCTGTTTCTTTTGTTTTGCTTTTTTGTCTCCTACACTATCATCAACAATTTTGTTGGCATTTTTGTCCTTCTGTTTCGCTATTTTGTCTCCTACACTATCTTCAGCGATTTCGTTTGCATTTTTGCTATTCAGATTTGATGTCTTGTCTTCTACACTAGCATTTACAATTTTGTTGGCATTTTTGCCCTTCTGTTTTGCTGTTTTCTCTTCTACACTATCATCAACAATTTTGTTGGCATTTTTGTCCTCCTGTTTTGCTGTTTTGTCTTCTACACTATCTTCAGCGATTTCGTTTGCATTTTTGCTATTCAGATTTGATGTCTTGTTTTCTACACTAGCATCAACAATTTTGTTGGCATTTTTGCCTTTCTGTTTTGCTGTTTTGTCTTCTACACTATCATCAACAATTTTGTTGGCATTTTTGGCCTTCTGTTTTGCTGTTTTGTCTCCTACACTATCTTCAGCGATTTCGTTTGCATTTTTGCTATTCAGATTTGATGTCTTGTCTTCTACACTATCATCAACAATTTTGTTGGTATTTTTGCTCTTCTGTTTTGCTGTTTTTCCTTCTACACTATCTTCAACAATTTTGTTGGTATTTTTGCCCTTCTGTTTTGCTGTTTTTCCTTCTACACTATCTTCAACAATTTTGTTGGTATTTTCGCCCTTCTGTTTTGCTGTTTTTCTTTCTACACTATCTTCAACAATTTTGTTGGCATTTTCGCCCTTCTGTTTTGCTGTTTTGTCCTCCACACTATCTTCAACAATTTTGTTGGCATTTTTGGCCTTCTGTTTTGCTGCATTATCTTCTACACTATCTTCAACAATTTTGTTCGCATTTTCGCCCTTCTGTTTTGCTGTTTTTCCTTCTACACTATCTTCAACAAATTTGTTGGCATTTTCGCCTTTCTGTTTTGCTGCTTTATCTTCTACACTATCTTCAACAATTTCGTTTGGATTTTTGCTATTTTGTTTATTTTGTTTTGCTGTTTTGTCTTCTACGCCGATTTCATTTGCATTTTTGCTATTCTGTTTCTTTCGATGTCCTGCTTTTTCTTCTACACTATTATCACCGATTTCATTTGCATTTTTGCTATTCTTTTTCGTCTGTTTTGCTGCTTTTTCTTCTACACTATCATCACTGATTTCGGTTGGATTATTGCTATTCTGTTTCCTATTGTTTGTCTTTTTTTCTTCTACCCAAACATCAACGTGTATGTTTTCGTTCCCGCTTTTCTTTTTCGTCTGTTGTTTTGCTTGTTTTTGATTTTCTACTCTAGGATTAACTCTTTCTGTTCCATTTTTTATATTCTGTTTCTTCCGGTTTGCCGTTTTGTGTTCTTCTTTATAAGCATCAACACGTTTGTTTGAATTTTTGCTTTTCGTTCTCTTCTGATTAGCTGGTTTGTTTTTTTCTTCCCAAAATTCATCGTTTTCGCTATCATTTTCCAAATCATTATAGAAATCTTGTTTGTCAATTCCTCTTAACAACCTGATTGTTTCTAGTAACTCCATTTGTTTTTCTTTTTCTCTTTTGTATCTTTGCTTTAATTCGTTACATACAGTGGATAAGGTATTGGTTGTCCGCAGATGCTGTTTAAATCTCTGCTGCAATTTTAAGAAAATGGGTTTATGTTCACATTAAGGATAGACAAGCAGAAACTGCTTACTCCTCCGGAGCACATGAATTGACTTTCATGTTCTTGAGATCGTTTCGCTGGCTTTGTTGGTGTGTTATTTTGTTCTGTGTCCCGTGTCTTTGTGTTAGTGTTTTGGACTGCGTGATTTGTTTTCCACTTGGGTATCTTTTGGATTTTTAGTACAATACCATAAGTGTTTAGTAAAATATCACACGCAGATTTATGTACATCTTGGCGCATCATATTGTAAAAATGTCATGGTAATGAACTTAATATTTTAGTTTTATAAATGTTGAACAGAAATAAGGAACAAGTTGAAGAGTAACAAACAATACATTAATTAATGGCAACACATAAAAAATTACTAAGGCATATGCTCATGTTGCGTCATAAAGACATCAGCTGAGTACTACAAATATCGGAACGGCCAGCAATTAAAATTATCAAGAGCTTTTATCACCATAATTCGAAAAACGGAATGTCGAACGCGAAAAACAAATGTCGGCTACATATTGGGAGAAGAACATTTTTATAATATAAAACTTTTTTAATTTAAGGGCAGAAATGGATTAATGATATTCGGTCATATTCTTTGAGATTACTTTAACTAGCCTAGATATTTTTGTCTTGTCTTAGAGGTTACTATAACTAGTCTGGAGGATTTTGTCGTATCTTTGAGGTTACTATAACAAGTCTGGATACTTTTCTCGTGTCTGTGAGGTCACTATAAAATGGAGATATTCTTTTCGTGACTTTAAGGTTTCTTTAAATAGTCTGGAGGTTATGTTTGTGTTTTTGAGCTTACTTTAACTAGCCTGGAGGTTATTGTTGTGTCTTTGAGATTACTTTAACTAGCCTGAAGATTTGTTGTCGAATCCTTGCGGTAACTATAACTAGCCTTTAGGTTGTTTTTCGTGTAAAATGAGGTTGGTATTACATTGAGGTTTTCTTCTTGTTTGTTTTTAATGCTTGAGGTTTGTTCCGTTGTATTTTCGTGAAGATTTCATTTTCTGCTTGTTTGTTGCTTGTTGCAGTAACCTTTGCCAGTTTTCTCTGGTTTATACTATACGAAATATTTGCTTTCATCATTTTCAAAAAGTTTCAAATTTAGTAAAAACACGTCATTAATATAGTTGAAATATGGCTCCTCGCTGGACGTTAAGCAAATATCCAATCGATCGATCATTCAGGAAATTTAAGATATAAACTTTGAACACATAATTAATTGTACCGTGGTCTTTGCTGGAAAAGTACGACGTGGACTGCCATCATAATAAATTTGTACTCCAGATGGAGTACCTTTTCCAGAATCTTTCATTGTTGACATATAGTCGTGCTGTTGAAGAGTCGATCTTCTTGATTTATCACCATGATTTTCCACCACTTGTTGGTCACGTGGTTCGTTAACAATTCTACTGGAAAGAGATGGAATGTTCTCATCTTTATTTTGATCTTTAGTGACATTTGGGTTTTTTCTCTTAATTCGTGCTTGTCTGATTTTATCTCGAATTTTTTTTCTCAGCATCAACTCATCGAAGTATTCGTCGGCATCAAAGTTATCCTGCAATTATTTTTGTTTATTATTATCTTAATTCAATAGAAGACACTACAACACCAATCATTTCTTAAACACTTTCAAATTAATTTAATTAATAACAACATAAATGCATGTAGATTTCACATACCAAAAATGTGCATGTTTCATATCATTAACACATGTTTAAATATATTGATGTAAACTGAAATATTGCATTACATAAGTCAAAATTGTTCAATGAAAGTATTTTTTAAATAAATAACAAATATACCTATGTACTTTCAACAAATAAACCTATGGACTTTTAACAAATAAACCTATGAACTTTTAAAAAATAAACTTTTGACTCGGTGCAAGAAGTTGTTAAACACATTCAACATAAGATTTCCACCTTCTAGCTTTGTCTTGGAACAAATGACACGCGTCTACAGCAACTTTTAATTAGCAGTAGTTGGGAAGGTTCCAATTTAGCCAATTTACACATAATAGGAAATCATTAATGAAAATCACAGACAGAACAAGTACGAAAACAGAAACATACACTCTCACGTTTTGGGGACATAATTATTGTTACACCGCAAAATATAACTATATAAAAACAAGGTACTACAGAAAATTTATAATTGCATATAAATAAGCAGCTGTTGAAGCATGCAAGTACAACTTGTCACTTCCGTTTTTAATGTTATCGTCGACAGTTGTGTTCAAACGTAATAAAAGAACTGTAAAAATATACATATACAACCTTGTGGAATGGTTTGTTCTGGGTTTCTTTGAAGTTATATGCACATTCGTTTAGATAAAATGTTAAGCGGTGCTAGGGGTGAAGCTTGTTTTCTAACCTCAACATCAATCTTCAACAATTTTACATACAGCAGTTTCGACTTTATAGGTTTGAATTTTCGGAAAAGTCGATTCCCTCCGTTGCTTGTTATTAAATACATTCACATTTTTATTTGTGTTATTTTTTGTGCTGACGGAATGAGAATTTTTAATACATCATTTAAGGTCCTCGTCCAAAGTAGGTTTAAAGAACCTGGACAAATTAACCTAATTGCGTACCTTGTATAAACAATTCCAGAAAAGTGCTGTTTTTCACCATTCACATTAGAAATAACTCATGGTTTGTACTCATTTACAAGTCATTGATTATTTTATACCGAGTGTTATGAGTAAATCTGCATAACCTCCATGGATTAAAAGAAACTTTCCAATTGTGTAAATTCAAAATTATATTTACGTGCCGATCAAAGGCAAAATAGTTTTGCACTTTACAAGAATATTTTTCTTTGAATTTAAAATTGCAGTTTTATTTATAAAATATTTACGCTACTTATATTAAATCTTCGGTTCGCATTCGATAACAATACTTTTAGCAATTTCGAGTGTAAGCGCCATTTGTCAGTATATTGTTATGCAATAATATGAGGAGATTCCCAGTAAACAACAAATGTAAAGAAATTGAAGTTATGTATGAAAACATCATCAAAGATATCGTGTATCAAACTTATTACGGCAGATGCACGTTTTATCAAATCAAGAATCATCAGTTGCGTTTAAATCTAAAAAAACACATATTCAAAATCCAAATAAAGTATTATAGAGCTTTTAAAATCAAAATTAGAAATCCGTGCAAATAGAAAAACCTTAGACGTTAAATCATTTTCGCATGTTCAGAGCGGTACATTTAGACAATGACTATATCACTTAATAAAGAAATGCTATTTCAGCTTATCAGTGTGACTTCTTGGCTGAAAATACTTTCTTGGACACAGTTGACCCAATAGTTGCACATAAAATGTCATCACAGATACCAAGGTGGTACCATTTACTACTTTAGACGCACTTTTCGGAAATATCGCAATTTATTTTCCATTTTTCATATCTCTATAAGCAAAAGTCTTGGTTTTTTGCACAGCTTATTCCATGTTTTTCATTATGCTCGTTTTGTAATATCTATTTGACTATTTCCATTTTCGATTTAAACAATTTATGTTACCACACTTAATATAATAAATAGATTGCAGTCGATCTATATCTATGTTGTGTATGGTTAAATCATATTTAAACATTTACAATAAATTTAATGCTACACAACAGGTAGATAAACATGAATCTGCATTTACATATGCAAACTGAAACTTGTCAACTGCATCATGAGTTGAGTTTGTCTCTGAATTATTTCCCTTACTATTGGAATAATAATTCTAAATGATAATAACGTTATGTTATATTTATTGCTTACATTCATTTTTTCCTACAAAAGATGCTTATTGATTTTTAACATAAATATCGAAACTTGACATGTTATTACTTTTGGCACATTTACACTACCGTTATGATACATTTAGCTTTCTACATGTCAGTAAAATCATTTTTGAATATGTTGTGAAATTTTCTATGCTATAAAAAATGGAATAAATTGCTGTATAAATAAACATGTACATGAGACAATAATCAAATAAGAATTCATATAAAACATAATAATGTCTTGTTATTCATAATTCCTGGATTGTTTAGATAATAGCTAGGCTGACTAAAGAAATAAAAAAGCCTATGGAGAACAAAAGAAAAGAAGAGGCACATTTTACATAAAAGAGAGTCAATAATAATGTTAAAATACTTTATATCTGCAGTGAAATGGTCAAGTAAGCAGGAAGAGAAGAAACTGGTAAAATAAAACGAATGAAACATCTGCTCTCAGCTAGAAAGAAACATTTCCAGAAATAGAGATCTAGCGGGGAATTACACTTTCGAGTGTGAAAGACATTTGCCCAATGTCACAAGAATCCACTACATCGCCAGTATCTAGACATAATCTACTACAGGACTGACAGTCCATCAAACCAGTATCGCACCGGAATCCACTACAGGACCGATGTTAAGCCTATGGAGAACCAGTATTGCACCAGAATCCACTAATGGAAGGACAGTTCTTCAAGCCAGTATCGTGCTAGAACCCACTACAAGACCGACAGTCCATCAAGCCAGTATCAAGCTATAACCCACTACATGACTGAGAGTTTATCAAACCGCAAAATAATCCACTACAGGAAGAACAGTCTATCAAGCCAGTACAGGACAGACAGTCCATCTAGCCAATATCAAGCTAGAACCCACTACAGGACCGACAATCCATCAAACCAGTATCGCACCAGAATCCACTACAGGACGGAGTTCTTCAAGCCAATATCGTGCTAGAACCCACTACAAGACCGACAGTCTATCAAGCCAGTATCAAGCTAGAACCCAATATAGCACCGACAGTCCATCAAACCAGTATCGCACCAGAATCCACTATAGTACCGATAGTCCATCAACCCAGTATCACACCAGAACCCACTACAGGACCGACATTCCTTCAAGCCAATATTGAGACAAACACATATTCAACAATAATAATTATCTATCAAAATATGGTGTTCAATCAATCAAGCTGAAATCACTGTGAAGCAAATGCAAACAGGTACAGAGAACCATTGAAATACATAATGGATATAGCCATTTGACTAACAGGCTTTGCAATTTATAAACATGGTGTTATTGTCAGATTTAAATTACTGGTGCAATCAGCGGGCCTTTAGCAAACAAGAGACATACTAGGTGACATTCAAGTTTCTGATGGTGGCGTTGTTGACAAAATAAAAATAAAATGATGATACAAGATAATAATAAACATTTGTTTCGTTTTTTTTTTTGATGTGTAAAATATTGACATATTCATACAGTTGTTTTTGAATAAACGGTAAATATAATTTAGGTACCATAAAAACGATAAATTTGTCATCAGTTCAATTTGTCAAGGTGTTGACATCGTGTTTGATGATACGAAATGCGTATTGTGTCTTTTTAGGCTACTCTGAATTTCTTGACAGAACCATCCAATATATTTTCAACCGACAATACATATTAATAATTTAAGAAATATGTTTATGGTAGAAAAAAGGGGGTTATCAAAACATGTTTATTGCACTGTCTATCTATATTGTGTGGAGGTAATTATTTAAACGTATGACTATTACAAGAGCGTGTTTCTGAAAAAGGTTTTTTACCTGTCCGTATATGTGTTTATTCAGTACTTAATGCTTAATGAATAAATATAAAGACCAAACACTGATTTCCATTTTTGCATCAAAAGACATTGTTGCTCTTAAACTGAATAAAACCATGTTTAAATCAACAAAATATAAAACCATTAATTAAAAAATGTCTCTCTACTCACACTCGACTAAGTCAATAACCATTTAATATAAAGGACAGTATCGTAATATGATCAATTAAAAAACAAACTATATAAAAATAACAATAGTTGACAGTGATAATAGAAGTCGGATTTGAGGACGGCTTTGATGCAGTCAGCTGAGTAATAAGACAATGTTTGTGTTAAGCTTTAATTTAGAAAAGAATCGAATATATCAATATAAAAAAAATTATAGTTAAACAAGAGTAGACCACAACCAACCAAACAGATACACAAACATAAAACCAAACATTGAGTAATAAAAGCCCATTAAAAACCGGGGGCAGTGACTTCTGAGGATACTGAATTGAAAGAAACTTGCTTTAGGTATTATTATTTTTCATTTCGTAGTTTGATAATATGTTCAATAGCGACTGCACGCCATTATTATCTAGCTTAATTACTATATATACATATGTTTGTACCATTATTTATGACCTCTATCTCTAGGAAACATAATCCCAATATGGTGATAAAATTTGAAACATTAAAGGCAATTAATAATGATAATAACATCACTGAAGCAATTTGAAGCCACATGCAATCTTCCACAGGAATCATTTAAAATTTCAACAATCCTCAATCCTTAATAAGACACGGTAAGATAAATATTCATGATATTTCTAAACTTAAAAAATAATAAAACGTTGCACTTATAAAACACGGAAGCATAACATTATCAGGCGTGTATGTTACTGATGGTTAATATTACAACAGCCTTAGATGTCAAATAGTTTGGTTCTTTATGAATGAAAGTAACGCCACTTTGATTAATTTTTTATCTATATCATTTTGCATAGTTTTTATTAGGAACGCTAGTCGGAACACCCATGAGTAAACCTCTAACGTCGGCATACAAACTGCAATCCGTTTAAACACATGTTTAAGTCGGTGTTCAGAGGCACATGATCAATATTAGGTGATGACGAACTACCTTAATCACTCAGCTACGGAGGTCCATTAATCAGATAAGACTGTTATTTGAAATTTCATAAAAGTTACATCAGTTTTGATTACAAAAAATATTCAAAGCTTATACAGAAAAATTCACAAGCTGCAAATATCTTTAAATAATTGTTTGAAGCCAATGTAATGCAGCTTTTATTAATTTGCGTCTTATAAGCCAACTGCATGTGTAAACTTAACGAAATGAGTCATACAAAGAATTACTCAAAACATGGCCAAATCATCAAAAAAAAATAGATGAAACGGAAACGGAGACGTTATCTGAGATGAGAAAAATATATTAAAATATATAATACATAATCAAGGTACAGAAATGTCCTCATAGTATGAAAATCATTTGATTAACATGTTTTATCTAAATTTGTCACAAGAGAATTTTATTTGACATTTCTTCTTAAGTCCTCGCTTTTATTAAAGGGGATACAGGTACCCATTATATTCCACCATTACCATAAAACAGATTATTTTATAATTAAATTACACTTAGAACCGACTTTTATGTCTTGATTGTGCAAACTTTTACCACTTTTAGTTCTAAGAATTCGTTTATTACCTAAGATATATCGCACTTATGATTTATGCATTTTTTTACATCTTATTGATTAAAAGACCACTTTTCTTATTTTCTTTCCAGCCAAAGTTAAGCTTTCATTCTTAGAATAAATTAATGGCTGGGCATATTTTATTGATTATTTAAATATGAGTTAGACATTATATCCATTAATATCTTGCCATGACTGTTGCACATATTTAAATGTCAATTTAATATTTAAAAATTGAGTTTAAAAGAATTATTTTTATGAATATTTTGGCACGAGCGTAAGCTAGTAATACATTTTCGTAAATATAATGCGTACCCATATTTTACTAATTCATAAAAGAAAAACGAGCAAGACTTAGTTCGATTCTATTTTGAATTGAGAAATTTTGAGTCCTACGCCAATATAGGTAACATGACAAAATGGAAGAAATATGAGTATGTAAAGCGAAAAAAAACAGAGATGATCAGCACGTTTCCAGGTGGCAGTAACGGGATGACATCTAGACGTTTTGAATAACACCACTTTTGTAGTTTTCGAAAAAAGATTAAGGCATGGTAGAAGCTACGTATACCTACTATTACATCCCAAAGGCAGTTAAAAGTAAAAGGCTTTGTTTAATCTTGTATCTTTTTTCCTCTTAAATACTAAACGCTAGACAGTAAGCAACTATTCAATTATATAATTATTTGTGTAACTTTTTTAACATTACTTTTGTTGAAAATATTAACCCATAGTATTTTAATCGTTCAAAAAACTACATTTAACGTTTAATTCATTAATGTCTAACGATTGAAACAGAATATTTATTAAATATTAAACAAAACAGTTATATATTTTTACTGTTCCAATGAGAAGGTATAACGAGACTGTCCTGGTCGAACCTAATTAACTGTTTTTGTCAATGTGTTTCAATAATTAACATGATATATCCCATAATTATAGAGTAAGTACGCTTCCATCTTAATACGCAAGCATACAGGGCAATTAATCACTTGAGGCAAAACTGAGGACATATTTTAACTTTAGCCAAGCCCATAGCAGACTTATCAATGTCAAAGTGGTTTTGCATTCACAAGACGTTACTTTCGGAAACGCTTCTGAGGCCAAAAGGCTTAAGCGTTTGTGAAACGTTTACTAACATTTGCGATGAAGCGTTGTCCATGCAAAGCTTGTCAGCTAGTTCTACGATTTCTTAATTTTGTAAAGTAAATACGAATCACGTGAATTGTACACTAACTTTGTCTCTGGCTTTTATATTGACTGATGTTACAGAGTGTATTCTTACACAGAAAATTGACAATTTTTCAGCACGAAAGTACTATAATTTTTACTAACCGCAAAAAAACGATCGAAATTATATTGAACCTGAATCAACAATGTGAATTCAATTTTGCGCCTTATTAAGGGATACCTTGTAAGTTAAACATTGTTTTGAAAGTTTTTGTGATCTTTTCATTCAATTTAATTTTTATTTTTTCCATCAAACAAAGACATTGCAATATGATCACAAAACTAAAAATTGTAACTTGTATTAAAATTATTAATGAAAATGATGTATTTGGTGAAAACATATACTTCGCAAAAGCCTACTTAGACTAAACGTACATATATAAATATAAGATATCCGTCTTATAATTGAAGTTACCGTTTAGTTTTATTTTTCGACCAGGAAATACAGCGTTATTAAATAAATGTATTGGTAATTAATGATATTACTTAAATATGTGTTTTACTTTGAGTCAATGTCAACAGTTTTAAGCAAAAACAGTTAGTCGTTTAATTAGTATTTTCTATGTTTGTCGAACATCACCGAAGCCTGCTCCTTAAACATGATCAAGTGGTCAGTTGTGGTCCAGATACTTTAACATAAATAATTGTCATAAAGCAAAAAGGTTTAAAATCATCGTGATTTAATTAAACTATTTAGTATTTTCAACAACAAAACTAACCTTTGCGATGCGTATGATGGTTGCCATGAAGCTTGATATAAATATTTAATACGCAGCAAACCATCACTCTCCTTGCTTTTGTTTTGTTACCGACGCGAGACCGCAACTACCGCTGCTGATATTTATTTCAAAACAAAATACAATTTAACAAGTGAAAGTACCAATTATGGTAAATGTCTCATTTAGACGTGAGCTAAATCAGCTTTCCAGTGTTAATCTACAACGCAAAATCATAAACATAGGTATGACCAAACCAGCTGAATACAGCATGTCCAGATTACAAACCTTTAGCAACATTTAGAGAATCACAACTACATGTAAATAAACCATGTCACCATTCATCTTCAAGCAACTAAATGTAATTAAAGCAGCAATTTCATACCTCCATTTAAAAGGACTGTGCTATATACCCAAATACAAGTCTGTTAGTAACTCCAACTGGAAACTGAGTATTACAAAACTATACGGAGAAGTATCTGTACCATTCTCCTAAAGTGTAAAAGCTGTTTTGACAGTTTAACTGTCAACATGTGCGATGATCAACATTTGTTCACAATTTAGTATTTATGTTCCAAAAGTAGCTCTACAAAGGCAGAGAGTCATTTTAAAATCACAATCTTTCTAAATAATGTCATTAATTGAAGTACAAACTGTATACAATAAATAACCTAGCGCACAGCACTCAGTATTCCATACTGTTTAGATCGCAATCGAATTTTCGTCATAGTGGTATATCCTATTTTTGGATTTTATTTTTTTATTGTTACATTTTCACATCCTTAACAAAGAAAGAATACTGAACGCAATCATGTATAAATCAACCGGGCTTAAAATACTGTATAAAAGTCTATAATCGAACTAAAATGATAGTAACTGCTGTGGAAAATATATACGTTAATGTGTATAAATGAACAGCTGTTATTAACGTAAAATGTTTGCAATTTAAACAGTATTATTTTATGATTTTTTTCACATTATTATTGATTTCCCACTATATAAAGTCACAAAGAGTCATTATTTTATATTATTTACCTTAATAATCAATTACCAGGTTAAGTAATTATGTATTCAAAAGTTCGGTATTCGATTATTTTCCATTTTATTTTATCTTTGAAATTTGAGCTACTTTTTTAAAAGAGACACATAGACAAGCAAACAAGAAGTAAGAATATCGCCTCGGGATTAAAACTTTGGCTGCAAAAAGAGATTGGTTTGTTTTGTTTGTTTTTGCGTATAAATGCGACTCAAGTTCCATTAGAAAGATCCAGACATATGTCGTATCAGAAATAATTTGAATCAGATGTACACGATTTGAACAAATACTAAGCTATAGTTGGTATATCAAGCAAACCATTTTAAGATATACCTTGACGGATTCTGTCATTATTCGAATTAATTTAAATATATACACACTGCAAAAAAGAAATGCTTATTCATGCTCCGGTGTACATCGATTATCACAACAGGTTAATATAGCAGAAAATGGGATGTGTCGCTTAACCAGATATTAAGCCAGTTGCGGAATGTCCAGCCCTCTATTTGTTGCAACATCTATTTCTTGTCTGTGTAACAGCGTCAAAACTGCTCCAAAATACAGCCTTCTGGGCTTAATCCCATAGTGTCGACGTCCGGTTGCGGACTTTTTGGGTGCTGATTCTTATCAATCCACATATTCAGATTGCAGTAGCTGTTGCGGAAACGGTTTGATTTCATAGATGACAGACTCCGATCTAGCGATTTCAACCGTGAGTCATTATGCGAGTGGCTCCACTTTTCGGGCAGTCATTTGTACATGTATGGTTAGTTTTTTTGGAATCTGTTCAGCAACCGAGAAATTGTGCTCTGGTTTACGTTTTCAGTTCAAGCAATCTCACTTTTAGATTCTCCGGTCTAAAGACAGGCGATTAGGTTATTTTTAGTATCAGGGTCCAATTATGGTATAGCAGTATTTTTACTTTATGGGGAATTCACTTAAATCATCGGTTTTCAAGAGTCATTGCTGAAAGACAAATCAAATGAACTGACCTTTGAAATTAAAACTTACCAGCAAATAATAAATGAATAAATTATCCATTTCATTACAACAGGTTAAAAAAACATAAACATTTGCAAACACTTAAAAAGACTGTGCGTTTTTAACAGTATACATTGTTACTTACTTATGTTGCATTTAATTGTACACACACTATTTGACGTGTTGAAAGATGCTACGCTCTTTAATCATAAATACTTCTTTTGTGGTTTTGGGAAAAAGTAGCTGCAAAGAAAGTCTAAACTGTCCATCCTTACCAAGTATTCTACTTCTTTAATGGCCGGTCGTCCTACAAATACTCACTGTACGTTAAGCTAATTCGATCATGTAAACATAAGATTTATTTCAAATACTTATGTTACCCTAATAGGATAACCAAGTAAGTCAGCTGGTTTTCGGTCTTCTATTACCAAAAGACCAATTACAAATAAGACAAAGATTTTAAAACTTTGTACAGCTTTAAATGGTTCTTCATAACACATTCTTCCATAAATGGCAGCTATCTAGTACAAATGAGTTCACGCGCACTCATCTGTACTCGTTGCGCCATCCAATCAAAACGCCTTTTTCTGGCATTCTAATTTGGATGTTGAATATTAAACAATTGATAGCCTATAGTATGTAGCGATGTGACCGTTGGTTTACGAGTATGTTTTGGCTCGCTCCGCGGCGTTTTACTCGAGAAACGACATAACATTTGTCCAAAACGTATGGGTAGAACGTACGAATCTTCCACTTATAATCAAATTAAGATAACCCTAAGGGAACGTAGAACCGAACCTTGTAGTATGCGGATATATAAAATAAGTCTTAGAACACATTGTAAATAAAATAAGCGAAAAGATATCAAAGTTGCAATCTAAAACACTCTAAAAAAGTGAGAGTAAACATGTGTCCGGAAGAGTAAGCAGTTCCAGGCTGTTGCAACACACATGTCGGGTCGCCAGCAGCCAATCTAAGGTAGTTCATATCAGGAAGATGCTAACCTCCAGGACAAACCTACATCTAATGAACAAAATGGTAGTAGGCGACTTCCTTGAGTTTATTATTTTAAGCAACTAAATGTTGTCAGAAACCATTTGTAAAGTGAGATCACATATATAATACATTCAAACTATGAATACATGGAGAATGACCGTTTAAATGCAAGTACAAGTATAAATGGTCACCCTTCTGAATTTTAGATGAACTGATGTAATCATTTATGTTTAAAAAAACAAATGTTTTAGAGAACAACACCTTTTTTCTACGTTTTTGTTCATACAGTTAAAATCTATATTTCGTTATTTCCTAGACGTATTAAAAAATACAAGCATGTATATATGACAGTAATTTGATGCAAAGTTTAAAACAAACGTTAAGTTCATAATGGTTGTATTTACAGGCTACTAAACCTTTTAATGAATATAGATTTGTATTCCTGGAAGATAATAAGTAAGATAATAGTCAATTTTATTTTATTAACTAAGCAGTGATGGAAAACAGATGCTGTTATGCCCTTTAATTTCATAAGCTTTACCTGTATAAATTTTTAATTTCATGAGGAATATATTTAGAAAAGCAATTTATGATAATTTAATAGCATAAATGATAAGTGCACTATATACCAAAAAACCCTAACAAATAATAGTATTGTATTCATTTTGACGGTAATACTTGGCATTTAAGAGGTGGGATGTTTTCTATTTTCATTTTCCGTTTCACGATACTTTTATGTCATTGAAGCCTAAGTGAGCTGCTTACAAAATATATTTTTGTAATGTTAAAAGCTATGATTGTTTTATCTCATTCGTCGGAAATCCAGAAGCTTTGTTTGTTTAATACACTAATTAAAAACTGCATGCGTTAATTTTTGATTTCAAAGTGTGATTTCGAAATTAAGAAAATAATTATCTTGTTGGTTTGGTCTTTTTTAAAAACATTACAACGCCAAATACAACTTCTTTATCATAACACGTCGATAAAATTATATCAATATATTGTTTTTATTTACTCAATATTTGAATAAATTCTGCTATTAGCCTTATATCCTATCGTTCCATTATATATTTAATGTTCTGCTCTGGTTCACGGCATGTTGTATTAATTTGTGACGTGATAAAAAATAGAAAGGAGACATAATGCCGAGTCAAAAGGGGAATTTTGCAAGCGAATTTAACCGAATGCACAACGACACAAAACAATAACTAACCACCGCGTCTAACCAAAAAAACGTCAGTAACTCGTACAAACTATAGGTGCAGTAACGGGATTCGGACCATTAGACACTACCTAATTAAACGCCACCAGAGGATTTACTTATTGTCGTGTCGAAGGAAAAGAACATTCAAAAAGAGAAAAGACTACCGATGATTTAGCAAAAATATAGAGTCATATTTCGAGATTGAATCACTATAAATTATGAAATGTTTACAGTCATAGAACGTCCGAAGGGATTATAGAAATATCTTGTGAAAGGAGCCTTAAAATCAAATCATTGCCCGTTTAGAAAATAATAATACTGTTAGCAAGATCTAGTACAACGTATAAGTTGTGAAATGTGAACACGAGTCGGTCATCAGGCTGGTCTTGGTGTTTAGTATTAATTTTTCGGAGTCTATTTTAAGTGTGTTTAGTTTTACTGTATTATAAGTGTCGGGGGTTTTCACCAGGTACGGCTTCCTCGTCCAATAAAAACAGGACGCCATGATATGGCTGCAAATTGCTGAAAGTGGCGTAAAACAACAACAAAAATATATATTATATGTTTGTTTGAATGGTGTTTTTAACGCCATTTCCTGCAATTTTTCAGCTATTTCATGGCGTCCAGTTTTTATTGGGGGAGGAAGCCGGAGTACCCGGAGAGAACCCCTACCTGCGGTATATTATATATATTTGTTATTTCCTCATGTAACACATGACATGTGTCTGTGTAATAAAGAATCTGATTTGTTTATAATATCTCCTTCCCAAATAAACTGTGATTTATAATAAGCGGCGTACATTATGATGCAGGTGCATTAGTTCATTTAATTTTGTGCGTAATAATCGTGTAATATTAAAGCTAATTTACATGTTTTGCGCTACTTCTTGCAATCAAATTGTTTATATTTCTGATTCCTGATGACTTAACTGAAGGACAAAAAATGCATAAATCAGATCTGCTTGGCCTGTTATGACTTTCATCTTGTCAAAATATATTTTCAAAAGCGGAAAAGGCTCTTAACAAAGAAATCTCTCTTCTACGGTCTACGCGGTTAATTTCCTAAGAGGAAGGTGGCGTTTTAGTGTATGTATACGCAACGAAACCTCTTTCGAGGATGTGGAGGGTAAATAACCGTGTTGACGAACGATCCAAGATGTCTGTATTAAGTTGATCCTAATCAGAAATTCCATATGTCACCTGTCATGTGTATTTTAAAAAATTTATTCCGTGCACCATTTCCCTCTCTGTGCATTGGCCAATACTATTTTTATCACACGAAGATATATTGTTTTATTGTTAGTTCACTTCATTTGGGTCATCTTAAATATAAATGTTATATTGGCGTGAGATATCAACCAATCAATAAATTAATCACAAGTAAATAATATATTGTTAAAATGCCAAAAGTAGTAGTAAACTTTTACGATTGTCTCGTAAATTTAAGGCTTTTTGCTCGTATTTGGAGAGGTAAAACATGCAAGAATATCGATTTGTAAATTAGATCCAGTCATGAACCGATCTTTGAATTACTGATTAAATAAAATACAGACATAAATTATTCGTTGACCGTATATCTTTAAAGATATACATTACACAATTGCTTTTAGTGAATTCAAATGAAACGGTAACGCGACGAACATCGATTACTGAATTATTTTGAAAACTTTCCTTGCAGAACTTCCATGACAAATATATATTATGTGACCATGACATTAGGCCAAACACGACTAAAGTTAATTATCTGCAAGGTACTCTTAAATAAACTCACGTTTTAATTATCGATTATTATTCAAACACAAACAAATACGTTTCATTATTAAGTACATTAAAGAAATAAAAGTGTTTGTTTGAATATCAGCACCTTAGAAATTTTTCTGCACTATAAAACGTCCAGATATTATTTGGGAGCAGCTTCAATACCCGGTAGGAAAACTGGCAAGCCTAAGCTGCAACTTACCAGCGAAACAACTTGATTCCGCAACGTCAGTGTTGACAGGTAAGTGATCAATCAGTTGAAAATGACAACCTTTAAACTGATAAGTCACCGAGTAACCGCTTTACCTTACGATCAGTCATATATGGTCACGTCCCAATCAGTTAGCTGATGAGTCACCCAGTAACCGCCTTATCTTACGATCAGTCATATATATTCACGTCCCAATCAGTTAGCCGATTAGTCACCCAGTAACCGCCTTATCTTACGATCAGTCATATATATTCACGTCCCAATCAGTTAGCCGATTAGTCACCCAGTAACCGCCTTATCTTACGATCAGTCATATATATTCACGTCCCAATCAGTTAGCCGATTAGTCACCCAGTAACCGCCTTACCTTACGATCAGTCATATATGGTCACGTCCCAAGCAGTTAGATGATTAGCCACCTAGTAACCGCCTTATCTTACGATCAGTCATATATGGTCACGTTCCAATCAGTTAGCTGATTAGTCACCCAGTATTCGCCTTGCCTTACGATCAGTCATATATGGTCACGTCCCAACCAGTTAGCTGATTAGTCACCCAGTATTCGCCTTACCTTACGATCAGTCATATATGGTCACGTCCCAACCAGTTAGCTGATTAGTCACCCAGAAGCCGCTTAACATACGATCAGTTATAGATGGTCAGGTACCAATCAGTTACATGATTATTCACCCAGTAACCGCCTTGCCTTTACAATCAGTCATAAATTACCACGTCCCAATTAGTTAGCTGATAGTCACAAGTAAACGCATAAATGGTCACCTCACAACCAGTTACCTGATTAATCAAATAGTAACCGCCTTTACTTGCGATCAGTCATAAATTGTCACGTCCCAATCAGTTAGCTGATATAGTCACCCAATTACTGCATAACCTTACGATCAGTCAAAATTGTCACGTCCCAATGAGTTACCTGATCAGTCACCTAGTCACCACCACCGAATCAATCACAGGGTTGTAAAAGCGATATCTAATTGCATATGCTTTAATATGTATTGACTGTGTGCATTAATTGCGAAATCTGTATTGTGTGTCTGTATGTATTCTTGTCTAAACCCTCTATTGCATATATTTTTATGTATCGGTTTATATATTATGTGTGTGTTCTTGTACACCTGAAAAAATGTGTTTTTGCCTCATCATGATATAGTAAAATTAAAATAATATATTAATGAATCATAGTGTCAGATAGAAATTTAACAAAAAAATATGTTAGAGCAACACGACTGTCAATGCATGTGAAAGTATGTACGTTTGCAAAATGCGAAAAACACTCAGATATCAAACTTCTGCTGTAAGCGTCTCTGACAATATGACTCGTTTATTAAAAACAATACTAAAGCAATCTCCCATAAAGACGTACCAGGATTATTTCAAAAGCACACATTTAAATCCCTAACATGGACAAGAACTTAAGCTTAATAGTGGTAAGGCGTCGATTTTTCACCCTGATCAATTAAAAATATAATTATGTAAAATTGCGATAAGATAAGCACAGGATATACAAGTGCTAACAAATTATTTAGCATGCGTCACATATTTAAGGAATATATGTGTTTTTCTGAGACATGTGTAAACCGGTTTTTACTTGTCATGTAGACATTTGTAGTCTTCAATTCTTCCTATGCTATATTTATATTTGTTTTGTATTGGTTAAATCAGACTGATTGTTTCTTGTTTTCTAATATGCATATTATGCGACTACATCTTTGATTAAATAAAATACATAACATAATATGTATTCAGAAACCAGAAAGGTCAGTGGTCTATTAATTGACTGTTTGTTTGTTTAACGTCCAGCAAGCAGTTGTTTAAGCAATAATTAGGACAAAAATAAGTTAACACACAACACTTTAACGGTGAGAAGGAATGGGCTAAACGAACACACAATGTAGACTGCAGCTGAAAACAAATGGAATATGGGTAGGGGTGGAATATATTTAGCTTTTTGTAACGGTCACAATAAGCTTAGTATTTTTACTAACCATCAGTGGCATGTCAACACCAGGTTGCAAGATCGAGAACACTAATTGTGGCAAAATGACAGAGTTTGTATATTTAGACTGTGGTTTTCTATCTTTCTCTAAATGATGGCTTGATTATTAAGATAATTAAGCCGCATGATTGCTACAAAGGCGGGAAACTTCGTTCAAGAAATAAACACAAAATACCTTGTTACAGTTCAGATCCTACACTGTTCAATCTAGGTAAGAGGATTTTCGGCATGTTTTTTGTCTAACTACTTTATATCTTTGACTTACTCATATTATATGCGCTTTGTCTTGCATTTTGCTTTTTTCTAAATCAATATATTAAAACGTAGTAAATGATATGACTAAGAATATGTTTCAATCAAGGCCTACTTTTAAAATGTGTACATATATTTATTACGGGGCCTCGGTGGCCGAGTGGTCAAGGTAGTTTCGATTCTCAACGCAGGCAGGGTGTACTCGATTCCAATCTTAATTGACAATGATTGCCAGTTTTCCTACCGCAGGTCGGGGGTTTTCTCCGGGTACTCCGGCTTCCTCCCCAAATAAAAACTGGACGCCATGATATAGCTGAAAAATTGCTGAAAGTGGCGTTAAACACCATCAAACAAACAAACAAACAAACAAACAATATATTTATTACATATCCCTTTGCTATGTTGGCGACGAAAAACAGAGGATTCCAAGACGTGAAATCCTCTGTTTTTCGTCGCCAACATAGCAAAGGGATATGTAATAAATATATTGTTTGTTTGTTTGTTTGTTTGTTGATGGTGTTTAACGCCACTTTCAGCAGAATAGTTATTCAATATACAAAAAAAACGAAAATGTCCAAAGTTAACAAAACTTAACTCTAAACACGTCACTTACAAAAACAGAGTAACCTTAGGTGTTCCAGCAGAGTAAGTATGTAACCAATAGAGCATGGATTATTACTCCATGTATTTGTTGACGTCGCGCTAAGAACTAAAGAAAGGTCATTGGACAAAAGGACATATTATATCAAAAATACCCATCTATCAGTAAATATGTCATTGACAATGTTAAAGGTTATCCTGAACCAGTCGAACAACGTCTTTCATAATGTCCTACTTGGTGAAAAATAATAAAACACTAATGACAGTTTAAATTGGTGAAACGCAGATATAAATATTTGTGATCTGCATTTACGTTTTCAGATACAAACTTGACAATTGTTTTATTGTCCGAAACGTTTCTTTAATATAAAAATAATAATATAATATAAATCTATTCTGAATAGTTTAATTTCAATGTTATCGCCAAACTTTCTCATTCTTTTTCTGTACATTTGCATGTATCAGTAATTTATTTAATTTAACGTTTTTGTATCTTTTTTGCAATTTTTGTTGATGTTGTTCTGTGGGTTCGTTATCGTCTGTGTCGTACCCCTGATCATTGCTGGCGTGTCCGGATTTTGTGCGTGTTACTTCAACACTTTCTTTAGTGTTTAACGATCGAGATTTTGTTTCGGGTGTTTTTGCACTAGATCGTTCCATGCATTTCACATCTTTCCGTGGTGGACTATGTTTTCGACGTGCCTTTTTTGAGTTATCTTTAACCAGACTCAAAACATTTATCGCTTTCATTGTGTTAACGGTTGAATGTTTTGCCATATCCAACGATATCATTGTCTCTAGCGAACTTTCTTGGAATGGGAACAGATGTAATGATCGCCTTTTCAAGTAAGCAAATTCTTTTTCGTATGCAATGCGTATTAACGTTTGTCTCCATGTGTCATGTTCCTGACAAAGTTTTTTCAGCTTCTGAGCATGCTTTCTAACCCTACTTTTCTCAACAACTTTACGTGGATGATTTTCCAACAGTGTCTGTTGCTCGTAAGTTGGAAAGTAGGTCTTTTGCTTTTGTAAACCGGGGTTTCGCGGCGATGGTTTAGTAAAAAGCTTATGACCTCTAGGCCACCTTGTATCAACTTTGCATCTTGATGTATGGACAACTGAAGTACTCCTCCGTTTATTGTCTTTGTTTTCCAATGAAAGATTCAATTCAGATCCAGTATCTAAATTATCTGTATGCACATCTGACCCGAAAACCTGAGATGAACGGGTTTCGTCCGGTTCTGGTGAAACATTTGCTGTCGAAATGGCACATTCTGGCGATGATTCTCTTTCCGGTGTTAACAACTGATTATAAATTGGAGATAACACTCGTTCTATTTCAGAATCATTTTCGTAAACGCTTTCGTTTCCATTTTTGTTTTTCCTTTTCTTCTGTTGGGCACTTTTGTGTTCTTCTACCAAATCCTCAACATTTGTATTTGCATTTTTTCTGTTTTGTTTCTTCTGATTTGCTGTTTTGTGTTCTTCTACCCAATCATTTACACGTTTTTCATTTTCGATATTTTGTGTTTTCGGTTTTGATTTTTTACCCTCCTCCATCCTTTCACCAACATTTTTGTTTTCCTGTCTGCTGTTTTCTTTCTTCTGTTTTTCTGTTTTATCTTCTTCTTCTAAAGCATCGAGATTTTTGTTTTCGTTATTGCTATTCTGATTCTCCTGTTTTTCTGTTTTGTGATCTTTGCCACTATCATCAACGCTTTCGTTTGAGTTTTTGCTATGCGAGTTCTTCTGTTTTGCTGCTGTTTGTTCTGTCATGTCATCAACGTTTTCGTTTGCATTTTTGTAATTCTGTTTCTTCTGATTTGCAGTCTTGTGTTCTTCTACACTAAAGCCAACGCTTTCGTGTGCATTTTCGCTATTCGGTTTCTTCATTTCTGCTGTTTTTTGTTCTTTTTCCATATCAACAACGCTTTCTGTTGCGTTTTTGCTAGTCGGTTCTGTTTTTTGTTCTTCGTCCTTATAATTGACGCTTTCTTTTGTGTTTCTGCTAGTCGATTCCTTCTGTTCTGCTGCTTTTTGTTCTTCATCTTTATAATTGACGCTTTCGTTTGCATTACTGCTATTCTGATTTTTTTGTTTTGCTTTTTCGTGTTCTTCTACCCTTTCATCAATACGTTTGTTTTCATTTCTGATATTCTGTTTTTCTGGTTTGTGATCTTCTTGCCAGACGTCATCGTTTTCACTACTACTCTCCGCATCACTGTAAAATTCTTGTTTCTCAATTCCTCTTAACAATCTGATTGTTTCTAGTAACTCCATTTGTTTTTCTTTTTCTCTTTTGTATCTTTGCTTTAATTCGTTACATGCAGTGGACAAAGTATTGGTTGTACGCAGTTTCAGTTTTACTCTTTGCTGCAATTAAAAAAATGTTTATTTACACATTTAGGATAAAGTCACTTAGATTGATTGTCATGATTTATGTCATTAAATGTGTTTATTTCCAGTTAAAGTTCTGTTGTATCTTAGCAAATTTACTACAAACGACAAACGAGGTATGTTGTCGAAACTGACAGAAACTGCTCCCTCTTTCGGAGCACATGAGTTCATTCTCTTTCTTGAGAGTTCGTATTGCTGATTTTTGTTTGTGTCGTTGTTTGTTGTAGTAGTCTTTTAGACTGCACGATTTGTTTTCCTTTTTCATATTTGTTCGCTAATATCAAGGATTTATGTACAAATTACAATGATAAAAAATTTAATATCTTAGTTCTATAAGTGTTGATCAGAAATTAGGAACAAGTGGCAAAGTAACAAGCAATAATTACAACAAGGACTAATGAAAACACATAGAAATGTACTAAACTTTGATGTTTCTATTTTCTGCATGTATGTGGCTTGTTTACAATAACCTTTGTCCGTTTTATCTTGTTTATACTATACGAATATTGTCTCTCCTCTCACAATTGTTATATAAACAAATTTAGTCAAAACACGAAAAAAATGTTTGCCAAGAACACAGTGTTAATTTTATTTTAGTAATTTTAAGTAACGTATACTATGTAAATATGTAATTAATTTTAATAACATACCATGGTCTTTGACGGAGAACTACGACGTGGACTGCCATCATTATAACTTTGTACCGTGTCTGCAGATGGAGTACCTTTTCCGGAATCTTTATTTGTTGAAATGTGGTCGTGCTGTTGAAGAGTTGACCGACTTGATTCATCACCATGATTCTCCACCACTTGTTGCTCACGTGGCTCTTTAACAATTCTGCTGGAAAGAGATGGGCTGTTCTCGTTTTCATTTTGATCTTCAGTGTCTTTTGGGTTGTTTCTCTTTTTTCGTGCTTGTTTGATTTTATCTCGAATTTTATTTCTCAGCATCAATTCTTTGAAGTATTTGTCTGCATCAAAGTTATCCTGCAATTATTATTGTTTATTATTATCATAATTCAATTGAATAAAACTAAGATTCCAAATCGGGTGTCTTAATTGTTGTACGAGTTTCCGTGAAATGCTAAACATGAAACCACATTACAAGAAACGTCATATTAACATTCAAACATAATTTTAAGTAGTATTCTTCCGATTATTATAGTTTAAAAATATTTATTTTAACTAAAATTACATTACAAATCAAATTCATTCACAATCGTTAAGGTTCAGTGAAAGATATTTTGTAAAAAAAGGAATAAATAACCCTACGGACTTCTGACTTAAGTTTTTTAATTTGCAATGGTTATGCTTTTAATAGTTTTGAAGGTTTCAATTTAGTTGAAACTTTTGATTATACATACATGTGTAAAAGGAAATTAACTGTTATACGGCAAAATATAAAAAATCAGCAAAAGAATAGCATGTCTCAAATTGTACGAAACGATAGAAAATGTATAAATTTTGAAGAATTCACATATGTTTTGGGGATAGGTATAACATTTGAACCTTTTCAGCGATATTTATGTAACTGTCATCATTCACAGTACCTATTTTTTTAATTCTCTCTTTCTCATACGTTTGCTTTAAGACCTAGACATATAAGAAGGAATTAAAACAATAAACGAATTTCCATTTAAAAATAGTCATGTTAAAAGTGTGTTATCTGAACATGCAATTCTAGTAAGACTTTCTCTGTCATAACCTTCAAAAACGAACCTTATTGTCGATTCAGAAACATCAATAAATTGTAACGTCAAGTATCGAACAAAGTCTTGGTTTGAAAAACAAAAACCTTCCTCGTATTCTGACACTTTTCTTCTAGATCAAATTGATAATGCAGTTGATTAAATCCATCGAAGATACTAAGAGTATCAAATTTACTTCAAAATACGCAGAAGTATTGTCACTGGCGTTAAAATCTAAATAAATATTCAAAATCCAAATTTTTAAAAAAAGTGTTGAGCTTTATAATCAAAATTCCAAAAAGTAGACACAAATCCGGCTTAGGTCACCTACTTGTACACTGTCCGAATAAAAACCCTTCGAATTGAAATCATTTTCAACTGTCCAGAACAGCAAATTTAGACAATGAATATACCACTGAACGAATAGAAAATATTCTAATCAGCATCGAAGTGTGACTCCTAGGTTGGTAATACTTTCGGGGTTTTACAGCCAACAAAGATGCCAATGTCGTATAATTTACTGCGCAATACGTGCCTTAAACAAATTTCACGATATTTCTTCCAATTTTCATATCGTTATAAGCAAAAGTCTTAGGTTTTTTGCATAGCGTATTCCATGATTTTATTTGGGTTCCGTTTGGTAATATCTATCGAATTTTTATACGCGATTAACAGTATTTATGTTACCATTGTTCTTATAAATATTCGTAAACTATGAAAAACTTGTTAAATATTTCCAATATATTTACACCACAGATAGATAAACATGCAATTATCATTTACATATAGGCAAAGGTAGACTTTTCAAGCTGCACTCTTAAGTTGAGTTAGTCTCTTTGTATTATATCCTCTATTGGAACAAATATTTTGGCATCATCATTTTTCCGCAAAAGATGCTAGTCTTTGTTGTAACATAATATCCACCCATGACATGAAGTTATAAGTTTATACTGGTGTCATTTATATATTGCTCCCTCAGTAAAATAATTAATAAAACATGTTTGCATGTGTTGTTGAAATTTTCTGTGTTATACACTAGTTCATATAGAAATGGAAGACACGTGGTAATGAGACAATATTAAAATAAGAATTCATATAAAACAGAATAATCTGTTGTTTCTTCATAATTCTTAATTGTTTTCCGCAGATAATAACAAACACAAAAAACCTTTCAAAAGAGAAAGAAACGGAAAGAATGCACATTTTATATACAAGTAAGAACAGAATGAGAAGAAATCGTAGCTAAAATCAGCATAAAAGCATACCGACGTAAAAAGAAAAGACAAGAACACAATACTAGTGGGTCCATCAGTGGCTGGTATGAAATTGCACAAAAAGTAATGTTCAGATTAAGCAAAATAAGTTTTAAGTAGTAAGTAGTGAATTTCTAAAATTATGTAAGCATTTTACAAATATTTTTGAATTGAACCTGAATAATGACGACTAAATACACTGAAAAATATTAGAGATTTCAACACTTATTGTTTACGTTGAAAAGAATTGTTTTGACCCAAGCATGTGGGGTTGGTCGTAGTTCATTTTTAGGTAATATATTTAGAAGACAAGAAAATTCAGAAGCTAGGTCCTTTAATTTTACATATACATATATTGGTGGTCTGCAGCCTGATGATTGTTTTTAAATTTACATAACATAATCGAAAGTCGCCCAAATATAAGTGTTAATTGTACTTGACAACAGTATTCCATGATTATTACCCTTTAATTCTAATTGCCCACTTTGATTGGTCAAAACGTCGTCCTAAATATAAAATCAAGTGTCATGAAATATCTAGAATCAGCTTTATAGTCTTTGTGATAACGATGTTGATAATGAAGATGAGGAGGACTGTTATGATGTTTTAAATGAGTTTTTGAATTTTGAAAAAAATATTGAATATACTGAGATTAACTTTATTCTTACCCTACTCAAAAACTCTTAATGTGTTACATTGGTTAAATTATTTTTTTCTTAATACTTGTTATGTTATACTTGGTATAACTATTGATATAATGTACAGCTAGTTATTAAAGCGTATCATTATAAGAAAAGCATCTTTATAAGATAAGTTTGCTACCAGACCTTATTTCTGTCACTTGCCTATTAATGCTTAATAAAAATAAAAGCCAAAACTTTGATTTCCGTTTTGCGTATTAAAAGTCATTTTGTTTTACACTTAATTAGAACTATCTAAAAATCATGTTTAAATCAACAATATATTGAACTATCATGTTCAATTACGAAAACAAATCTTAAAAATAACAAAAGTTGAATGTGATTACGGAAGTTGGATTTTAAGGATGCTTTACTAATGATTGCAATCAGCTAAGTAATTAGATAATGTTTGTGTTAAGCTATCATTTAAAAAAAGAATCGACAATAACAAAGACTAACCGTTAACGAAAATTAAGGACAGACAAAATCATAGTTAAACAAAAGAGTGGACAGCAACATAAGAAGACTAGTAATAATTGTGTTAGGATGCAAACACATAATGTCTCCCACATGATCCCTCTTTGCCACTATAATCTTCTGCAAGTTAAACCCCCTAATATAAATTTTCTCCATGATAATGCAAATTCCTATATAATAACATATGTTTCCATGGAAACGGCAGTCATTTTTGAAAAATCTAAAAGTGGATTACAAAACTTTAAGTCCCCCTTAACATGTTCCCAAAGTTTCGTATTGATTGGAAAAGATTGAACGGAAAGGAAAAAAGTGCCACTTTAATCTTCAGCATGCTGAAACCCACCAAATACAAATTTTTACCAAGATAATGCAATGTTCTAAATGATGAACCATTGTTTCCATGGAAACGGCAGCCATTTTGAAACTTTTGGTCACCCTTAACATGTTCCCAAAGTTTCATATTGATTGGGCATTGCATCTCAGAGAAAATGTGCGGACAGGATTGAACGGAAAGAAGAAAAAAAAACAAACAAAGAAGAAAATAATAATAAGAAACCGGACAAAAACAATATATCTCCCAAAACCTCGTTTTTGGGGACATAATAAGAAACCGGACAAAAACAATATGTTTCTTAAAACCTCGATTTCAGGGACATAAGAAACCGGACAAAAACAATAAATCTCCCAAAACTTCGTTTGGGGGACATAATAAGAAACCGGAAAAAACATTATGTCTCCCAAAACTTCGTTTTTGAGGACATAATAAGAAACCGGACAAAAAAATATGTTTCTTAAAACTTCGATTTTGGGGACATAAGAAACCGGAGAAAAACAATATATCTCCCAAAACTTCGTTTGGGGGACATAATAAGAAACCGGAAAAAACAATATGTCTCCCAAAACTTTTTGGGGACATAATAAGAAACTTGACAAAAACAATATGTTTCTTAAAACTTCGATTTTGGGGACATAAGAAACCGGACAAAAACAATATGTCTCCCAAAACTTCGTTTTAGGGGACATAATAACAAACCGGACAAAAACAATATGTCTCCCAAAACTTCGTTTGGGGAACATAATAAGAAACCGGACAAAAAATATGTCTCCCAAACGAAGTTAAACAACATTAAAGGAAAACAAACTTAAAACCCCAAGTGAATCCAGATGATACTGAACTGTTAGAAACTCCTGCGTGTAATAAATTAGTTTATTTTATAGTTTGATGCTTTGTTCAGCGGAACACAATAATATCTAGTTAAAATACTATAGCTACATATGTTTGTATCCTTGTTTACGACCTCTATCTCTCGGAAACATAATCCCAATAGGGTGATAAAATTTTAAACATCAAAGGCAATTAATTATGATAATAACATCACTGAAGAAATGTGAAGTCACGTGCACTCTTCCACAAGAATCAAATTAGACACGCTTAGATAAATATTCATGATATTGATAAATTTAAAAAAACGACTAAAACATTGCATTTATAAAACGCAGAATCATTACATTATACATTTTGTGTTACAAATGGTAAATATTACAACGGCCTTACTTTTTCAATAGTTTTTCCAAAAACTGGTAGGCGAAAGTATATGATTTGAAAACAATTGTATAATATTGGTTTGGGTTTTCAGCGAGGTTTGACGCTACTTTATTCCATTGTTAAGCTATATCAAGACATCCAGGTTTTATTTGAGAAGGAAACTTGAATACCCGGTGTAAACTTCAAATTTTGGGCGATAAGTTAGCAATCGTGTAAATAAATGTTTAAGTCGAGCACACTCTGTCCGAAGTTAGACTTTTGACTTTTTAAATAGTCAATAAAATATGGACAGACTTGAGTTAGTTTTATTCTATTTTGAAAAGTTGAGAACTGTCGAATCTCAAGCCAACATAGGTAACGCAGATCCTTCACTGTTGGAAGGATTTGATTGGTTTGAAAATTTTATAAAAATATAATAAATATGAGTTTGAGAAGCGAAATAACATGCTCTGTGCTTTTCCAGGTGGCGGATAAGGTGGCCTCTGTATGATATTAGAACCATTTTTTTAGATCTCGAAAATAAATTAGGACATGGTAGAAGCTACACATAGCTAAATTTTAGCTTCGTAATTATTAATCCTAAATGTGGTAAAGCTTAGTAGTCTTTAGTCAGTCTAATAGCCAAGACTTGTTTTGTTGTGTGTTATCTTGTTCCCTCTGTAACACAGCACGATAGACATTAAGTAACTGTTCAATTAAACAAGTAATAATGTAAAATAAATTTTTAACATTAGCTTTGCTGAAAATGTGAACCCATAATATTTTAATCGTTGAAAACACTAAATTTGATATTTTATAATTTATTAATTTCAGGTGAATGTATATGCAAAAGGTATCTAATATTACAAGGAAACGAACATATATTGTCAGATTTCCGATTAGAAAGCTAGACTGTCCCGGTCAAACCTAATTAACTGTATTGTCAATACGTTTCAATAATTAACATGATATGTACAACAATTATAGACCAGTACTTTTCCGTATTGATACGCAAGCATACCCACAGTGAATTATTGCAGACAGAAAGGCGTAGATATTTTGATTTAATTTACTACAATACATTATTAAATAAACATTTAAGATATAGTTATTACATGTATGCGCTATACACGTACTTTTCTACATTTACTAGCACATCAGTAACGTTGAAGCGAAAATGTATGGGAGTTCAAAAAACAAAAGTCTTATACATCTTCAATAGCTTTTTGTACTCAAGACACGCTACTTTCTGCGGCCACAAGCATCAAGCGTTATTTAAACGTTTTCTAAAATTCGCGATGAAACGATGGATATACAAAAGTTATAACTTAGTTTTACGAATTCTTTATTATGGTAAGTAAAACTGATCACATGGATTTGATACTAATTTCATCTCTGAGCTTGAGTACAGACTGATGTTACAGAGTGTATAATTACACAGAAAATTGACAAAGTAATGAAATATATACTGAACGTTAGTTATAACCTTTGATTTGTTATTTATTTATTTTTATTTCTATTGTTTTGAATTTAGATACTTAATGGATAACTTGCAAATGTATAAATTATTCCATTAATATGTCCCTCGAACCTAAACAAATTTGTGATATCAATATAGAACTTAAAATTAGAACTTAAAACTTAAATGTAGAAATTATTTTTCTATATTAATATTACAAATGTTGTATTTAGTGGCAGCATATACTTCGCAAAAAAAACTATTTCAACGAGACAACCCTTTTGCAACATTCACAACTATATCCAACTAAAAGGTGTAGGACCACCAAATACCTGAAACCAGTCTAGAGGTTGTTAATGTAGTACTGTTCAACAGACCGGTTCACTGTTGCCTCATATAGAATCTGAACCGCACATGATACCAGAATTTGGTATGTTTTGGAAGCTGAATATTCTAGGAAACTTAAGGATCAATTTTACTGGTTTTAAATGAACATAAAAATGTTGAGAGTCAATTAGGGACATGCTCTTTTTTTTAAAAAGTTACTGTTAAGCGTTCGTTCTTATAAGCAATGAAACATCGTCTGAAATTTTGACAGATGTTTTACCCGGCGCATATTTATATGGGACAGAAGTGTCACTTTTGTTTGAAATAAAGGTTAAATTTCTAGGATAAAAATCATCAAATTTAAAATTGCCGAAGAGTCCAAAAACAATGGTGTTCCATCACTAAAACGTTTCATAATTCATACTTGTATTCGAATAACTAAGTCTAAGTAAAGAGGCAATTTCATACCTCCACTGATATAAGCAATGAAATATATTGTAAAATTTTGACTGAATCCGGTGCATATTAATATGGTACAGAAGTGTCACTGTATTTCAAATACAGGTACATTTTCTAAGATAAGTCAAAATCATCAAACTTAATATTCTATTACTTTTGATAATAATGATACAGAAAGATGGTAAATCAACAAAACAATCATTTTAATTGCTTATCAGTGCCAAAACCTATGGGGGTGTCAAATATCAGCCTTAAAATGGTATTATGTAATATTTTATCATATTTTGGGGTCTGTAGTAGTCCGCACTAAGTTGAATCTGCTTTAAATAAAAAAACTCCTGTTTTAGGTTTAGGATGTAATGAAGGGGTCAAAATGTATAAAACTAGAACTGGTAGACATTCTAGTATGCAGCAGAAAAATAGTGTACTTAAGATGAATTTGTCAATTTTACACCTGTGACTTAAGTTGGTTGCTGACATGGGTAAATACTATTTTTTTTTATATTCTAATCGGATGCTTGCTGGGGTAAGGGGAAATTTGTCAAATTTTGTAAATTAATACCAAAGCAAGATATAATTGTGTTTTTTAAGCCAGTTTGTACTTTACTGTGGTTTCTTTTATTAAGGAGTGTTTATTTGACTATTAAGCTTAATAGAATAGTGACCGTATTTAATGAAATTAGTAAAATTTTAGTCTCAGTTTAATGTACATCTCTAAAAATATAGTACAACTGAATATCATTAAATTTAAATTTGAACTCAAAAACTTTCTCAGAATAGACTAGGTGCATAATTAGGACCGTTTTATACTATTTTTCCTAATTGACATGTATTTCAAGAGATAAAAGTCTTACACCAACAGTTTGAAGGCACTCAGAATGTCACTTTGGAAAAAGTGGGAGAATGAGAAATAAACTAATAAAATGCTAAATTAAATTTATGATAAAATTATGTAATTAGTGCCTTTCCATGTGTGAAATAAGTTCATTTGTATTGGATATATATTGCCCAGCTTTCATTTACATCTGCAACTAAGAAATCGAAAAATTAAAGAATAATGCATTTCTTGATCACCAAGCTCATTTTACATGATAATGCATATGTGGGTATTTGTATGTTTTAGTGCGTTTCTTGAAAATCGCTTAGCGGAATTTGTTCAAATAGCATTAATCTAAGACTAGGAAAACTGTTATTTAATTTGTTGAACAAAAACATCTTCTTTAAAGGTTTTAGGACCACAAAATACCGGGAACCAGTCTAGAGGTTGTAAAAGTAGCACTGTTCAGACCGGTTCACTGTTGCCTCATATAGAATCTGAACCGCACATGATGCCATAAAAAATTTGGTATTTTGTGAAAGATGAATATTCTATGAAACTTGAGAATAAAGTTTTACTGGTTTTAAATGAACATAAAAACGTTGAGAGTTAATTAGAGACATGCCCTATTTTTTGGACTGAAATAGAAAGTGAAAGTAGATTTTTAGACCATGTGGAATTCCTGTTGAGCGTTCGTTCTTCTATGCAATGAAACATCTGACAACTCCAGACTGATTTTTTTATGTTTTATCGCTTGTTATGATCACTTATAAAGCACGTTTATCTCATGCAACCATTGAATTTGTAAATCAATTGACCTTTAAAACATTGTATAAACGTCTGTAAACTGTGAAAATGTTTCAACTGCTGTATAAAATATATACGTTAAAGTGTAAACACGAACAGCTGTTATTGACTTTGAATATTAAAATAATGCCATATGATGTAATTTAACAATTTTATCTTATGATATTTTTCAAAAGCTAAACATTATTATTGATTTCCCACTATATAATTTCCATACGTAAAAGAGTCATTATATCTTTTTATTTACCTCTATTATTTCGTTAAAGGGATAAGTAATTATTTATACAAAAGTTCGGATGTCGATTAATTTCCATTTTAATTTATCTTCGAGTTACTGATTGTTTAAAGAGACACATGGACACGAGATTAAAAATTAAGCTGCATGAGAAATTTGTTTAGTATTATTATATTTTTTGCGTATAAATCCGACTCTATCGGTGTAAGACCCTGATGTAACGATCTGGACCTTGGGTCCTTATACGAGGTCGCTCCACTTATCTGTTCCGCAGCGAGTAATTGTGCTCTGGCTTACGTTTCAGTTCACGCCATCTCACTTTAGGATACTCCGGTCTGAGGACGGCCGATTATGAGTATCTGGGTCCGACCATGATTAGGCAGTATTTTAACTTGATGAGGAATTCAAGTTTCAAATTTACACTTCGTCCTTTTATACACGTTAACGCAGCGGTTTTTTTTAGAATCGCCATGCTTGTTGCTGCTTTAAATTGAAAACTTACCAATAAAAAAAAGAATGATTTAACTATCGATTTCATTATACTTAACAAAATATACCATCAGAGTTGCTCAATGTCATGTCCAGGGCAAAGAGCAAAAGAAAAAATGACTACCGATGACAGCAAAAATATAGAATCATATTTTGAGGATATAATTCCTATCAATTAAACCATGTTTACGGCCATAGAACTTCCGAAGGGATAACAGCAATATCTTGTGTAAGAAGCCTAACAGTTAAGTCATTGTCCGGTTTAGAAAATAACAACACTGTTCGCAAGATCTAGTATAACGTATAAGTAATTAAATGTGAAAATGAGTCGGTCATCAGGCGTGTCGTATGGTTTAGTATATAGTTTTCGTGAGTCTATTTTAAAAAAAATATTTAGGTTGACTCAGTGTAGTGGGTTTTCTCCGTGTTCTCCGGAGTGTGTATTGTGTATTTCTGTCTAGGGCCCACGTGTCTGTGTATAAAGAGGTAATCAACCAAAAATTACATTTCGATTTTGTACCCATGTGTACCCCTAAATAAAAGGCGATAAACCAAACATTACATTTCGATTGTACCCTTTTGTACGACTATATAAAGAGGTGATAAACTAAACATCACATTTTTAATTTGTACCACAATAAACAGTATGCAAAAATATCGCATAAATTTCTGACTTCGAACATTAAATAAAGCATCACTGGGTCGGGTTTGGACCGTTTTAAAGCATCCTAGTCCTAATTTCTATTTCTCTTAAAAGACACATTAAAAAAGTCATCACATTAAAAAACTAGATCAGCACAATACTTTTATAATGCAGAGAAGTATTGTAATTCAGTAATGTAGTGCTCGTGTCGCTGGGGTTTCCACAAGGTCTAATTTGTTAATTGAACATAACACTAAATAAACATGTATTGATATTAAAATTGTTAACAATAAAGATGTCCTTGGAAGTTTGTTCAAGTTATACATGTGGTTGTTCTATTTGTACTATTTAATTTTTAAATTGACATAAGGAGGTCTGTTTTAAGAACAAATGTCGACATTGAATTTGATGTTACCGATACCTCAAAAGAATCAGTTCTTAATAAAAAAAAAATTTTTGTAATAGCTACATTTTTCAGTCCAACGTCCAACTTTTGTTTGTGCATAATTTTCATTGATTTTTAATTTGTTTGTTTAGCGTCAAGTGGGCAATATAATTGTGTATAAGAAATGAAAAGTGAACAAAGTCTTAACGAGAATGAAAAGAAAGATAATTTAAGTAAGCAAATTTATTTTGGTAAATGTAAATACACCGATAGGATGTATTTATCCTCCTAGATATCAATTACTATTCGTCGGGTACATATTTTCGTGGTTTTCGTTAGGACAGCAAAACCACACAACGAAAAACAATTGCCGGTTGTTCTAATTAGAATAAATAATCAATTAACAAATTTGTTTATGATTGAAAAAAAGAAACTTTTTCTAAAACAACGAAATTTAGACTGTATTACATGGGTATAAATGAAGAACAAGATCAAGACATAATTGAATTATAAAATATCGCTAATCTATTCCCTTTTTATGCAACTTTATCTCATGCGTATTTCGTCAAATCTCTAGCGTCTAAAAGCGTCTTCAACCTTTTTTTGCAATAAATATATTTACAGAGTCGGGGTATACAGTGGTCCGTCTATTCAAAGTTGATTACAAAATTTTAGTTTGTAAACTTTCCAATCACACAGTTATTTTAGTGTACACATAGTTACTACACAGAACAGCCTCGCGTACAAGTACATGAATAAATGAGTGAATTTTAAACTATACTCGACTCCAATCTTAATTGACAAGGATTGCCAGTTTCCTACCGCAGGTCCGGAGTTTTCTCCAGGGTAAGACGGCTTCCTACCCAATAAAAACTGGACGCCATGGATATAACTAAAAAATTGCTGAAAGTGGCGTCAAACACCATTAAAACAAACAAAGTACTTCCATTTTGAACATTAAAAATACCACTACCATGTTTGGTTTTGTTGTGTTGAAAAGACATTTAATAAATTTTAAAAGTTAGATTGCTATATCGTAAAATGGTTTCACTATTCAATACATTGTACATTAAAAAGATATAAAAACAAAAAATGGAACATTCATAATAATAGATATATAACATAAAATGGAACATTCAAAATAATATCACGTACCAAGGCCGAGCAAACACGGAAATTTGCTGTTTTGGTTCAAAAGAACTCTTGGTTTGTATAATGGTCACACGGGATTAGCAATTGTATTTGATTATTTTATACCTAACAATACTTTTAATGATTTTATTTTTTTATTAATTAAATTGGCACAAAGCGTTTCCTTACAAGTTTGGTTTCTAGTTTCTTTAATATAGAAGCTGATTTTTTTTAAAGTTTAAATATATATTTAACATAACCACTCTCGTTGTAAACATTGTAATAGGACTAAATTATGTAATAAAAAGTTTTGACAAACCTCCATCGCTTTGTCCGAACTGTACAACATACGACCATATTTTGTTTTTCTTCTTTCTCGTATAATATGCAAAAATTTATCTGTGACATCGACGTCCTTGTTGTCCATAGATTCCTCATCCGCTTCCAACATTTTCTTTTCTGGTAATCCTGTTAAATATAAATCATTATATGCTAATACCTAATTAGTGTTAGGTAGGAATTACATGTTTACTAATTTTACGAATGGAAACTGAAGCCATTGGATGAATCTGATGCCATGTAGATAGGTCAATACCTAATAACTTTTTTTTTGGAATAGCTGGATTGAAACAAATTGATTAACTTTGATTGTAATATCCATAGTAAGTCACACTACTTCTAAACCATCATTCGTAGTCTGCTTGATGGTGGTCATAAACATTTTGACTGTTATCGACTTTGGAATTAGTGTTTTCACATATAATTTTATATAGTTCTCTTTGAGTTCTTCTTATCTTTCAATTCGTCAATGTATTGATCTACATTGTTTAAAAATTATCATTTGCTTTCAATTTTGTTCGATGGTAATGCTATGTTCTGGGTAATTGACCAATAAATATCCCATTATTGCGGGATTTGTATAAATCATATAACTGATAATTAATTAGGTTTCCCTGGAATTTCAGTGGTGGAGGGAATAAACTTACTTTTCTACACGTACATGGTAAAATACCTAAAATAAATCGTAGTTTGAGAACGTAAATGTGTAGCTATAAAGGATTATAGATGATTAGCGCCAGTCTGGATAAATAATATTAAATTTATCATTGTCCTGAGTTGACATCTAGGTTATGGGTGGCTGGGAATATAATATACAACGTTAGAGTGGGGGTAAGGCTCACTACCAGAATTCTGGAAATATACTATAGCAAGCGATTAACATGATTAGGTTCGTTAGAGTATGGGTAAGGCTCACTACCAGAATTCTGAGAGTGTAATATAGCAAGCGATTAGGTTCGTTAGAGTGTGGGTAAGGCTCACTACCAGACTTCTGGGAATATAATATAGCAAGCGATTAAAATTATTATGTTCGTTAGAGTGTGAGTAAGGCTCACTACCAGAATTCTGGAAATATACTATAGCAAGCGATTAGCATGATTAGGCTCGTAAGAGTGTGGGTTAGGTTCCCTACCAGACTTCTGGGAATATAATAAAGCAAGCGATTAAAATTATTATGTTCGTTAGAGTGTGAGTAAGGCTCACTACCAGAATTCTGGAAATATACTATAGCAAGCGATTAGCATGATTAGGCTCGTAAGAGTGTGGGTTAGGTTCCCTACCAGACTTCTGGGAATATAATATAGCAAGCGATTAAAATTATTATGTTCGTTAGAGTGTGAGTAAGGCTCACTACCAGAATTCTGGAAATATACTATAGCAAGCGATTAGCATGATTAGGCTCGTAAGAGTGTGGGTTAGGTTCACTACCAGAATTCTGAGAATATAATATAGCAAGC
Organism: Limnoperna fortunei; assembly: GCA_944474755.1. Lineage (NCBI taxonomy): Eukaryota > Metazoa > Mollusca > Bivalvia > Mytilida > Modiolidae > Limnoperna > Limnoperna fortunei. The sequence continues at coordinate 70,774,589 of OX104118.1, forward strand.
GATTAACATGATTAGGCTCGTAAGAGTGTGGGTTAGGTTCCCTACCAGAATTCTGGGAATATAATATACCACGCGATTAACATGATTAGGTTCGTTAGAGTGTGGGTAAGGCTCACTACCAGAATTCTGGGAATATAATATAGCAAGCGATTAACATGAGTATAGGTTCGTTAGAGTTTGGGTTAGGTTCACTACCAGGATTCTGGGAATATAATATACCACGCGATGAACATGATTATGTTCGTTAGAGTGTGGGTAAGGCTCACTACCAGAATTCTGGGAATATAATATAGCAAGCGATTAACATGAGTATAGGTTCGTTAGAGTTTGGGTTAGGTTCACTACCAGGATTCTGGGAATATAATATACCACGCGATGAACATGATTGGGTTCGTTAGAGTGTGGGTAAGGCTCACTACCAGAATTCTGGGAATATAATATACCACGCGATAAACATAATTAGGTTCGTTAGAGTGTGGGTAAGGCTCACTACCAGAATTCTGGGAATATAATATAGCAAGCGATTAACATGATTAGGTTCGTTAGAGTGTGGGTAAGGCTCACTACCAGAATTCTGGGAATATAATATACCACGCGATAAACATAATTAGGTTCGTTAGAGTGTGGGTTAGGCTCACTAACAGAATTCTGGGAATATAATATAACAAGCGATTAACATGATTAGGTTCGTTAGAGTGTTTGTTCGGCTCACTAACAGTATTTGCGTCGGTTGATGTCCATCTGCAAGATAACAATCTTAGTTCCACTTACAATGTCACGTCAGAACTTTTGAGTACCTAACATAACCTTAACATTAGCCAGACTTACACTGTTACGTCAGACTTTTTGAGTACCTAACATAATTACATTAGCCAGACTTACACTGTTATGTCAGAACTTTTGAGTACCTAACATAACATTAGCCAGACTTACACTGTAATGTCAGAACTTTTGACTACCTAACATAACATTAGTCAGACTTACACTGTCACGTTAGAACTTTTGACTACCTAACATAACATAAGCCAGACTTACACTGTCATGTCAGAACTTTTGAGTACCTAACATAACGTTTACATTAGCCAGACTTACACTGTCACGTCAGAACTTTTGACTACCTAACATAACATTAGGCAGACTTACACTGTCACGTTAGAACTTTTGAGTACCTAACATAACATTAGCCAGACTTACACTGTCACGTTAGAACTTTTGACTACCTAACATAACATTAGCCAGACTTACACTGTCATGTCAGAACTTTTGACTACCTAACATTACATTAGTCAGACTTACTCTGTCACGTCAGGACTTTTGACTACCTAACATAACATTAGCCAGACTTACACTGTCACGTTAGAACTTCTGAGTACCTAACATAACATTAGCCAGACTTACACTGTCATGTCAGAACTTTTGACTACCTAACATAACATTAGTCAGACTTACACTGTCACGTCAGAACTTTTGACTACCTAGCATAACATTAGTCAGACTTACACTGTCATGTCAGAACTTTTGACTACCTAACATAACATTAGTCAGACTTACACTGTCACGTTAGAACTTTTGAGTACCTAACATAACATTAGCCAGACTTACACTGTCATGTCAGAACTTTTGACTACCTAACATAACATTAGTCAGACTTACACTGTCACGTTAGAACTTTTGAGTACCTAACATAACATTAGTCAGACTTACACTGTCATGTCAGAACTTTTGACTACCTAACATAACATTAGTCAGACTTACACTGTCACGTTAGAACTTTTGAGTACCTAACATAACATTAGTCAGACTTACACTGTCATGTCAGAACTTTTGAGTACCTAACATAACATTAGTCAGACTTACACTGTCACGTCAGAACTTTTGACTACCTAACATAAATATTACATTAGCCAGACTTACACTGTCACGTCAGAACTTTTGAGTACCTAACATAACATTAGCCAGACTTCCGACATGTCTTAATGTATTCACTATAATTAGTCGGTTTTTTAATGCCCCCGCGACGACATGTCGGGGGGCATTAAGTTTTACTCATGTCCGTCCGTCCGTCTATCCGTCCGTCCGTCCGTACGTCCGAACAAATTTCCGTCAAGCTTTTCTCAGAAACCGTACATGAGAACAATTTGAAATTTTGCAGAGTAGTTCAGTATCACAAGTTGTATGTCCTAAGCGAATTTCAAACCTGTCGGACAACTACTTCCTGTTTGGGACTGGGCCGATATAAAAATGTGTTAACACAAGTATGAAAATTTCCGTCAAGCTTTTCTCAGTAACCGTACATGAGAACACTTTGAAATTTGGGAGGGTGGTTCAGTATCACAAGTTGTATGTCCTAAGCGACTTTCAGACCTGTCGGACAACTACTTCCTGTTTGCGACTGGGCCGATATGAAAATGTTCTAACATGAGTATGAAAATTTCCGTCAAGCTTTTCTCAGAAACTGTACATCAGAACAATTTGAAATTTGACAAGTTGGTTCAGTATCACAAGTTGTACGTCCTAAGCGACTTTCAGACCTGTCGGACAACTACTTCCTGTTTGGGACTTGGCCGATATGAAAATGTGTTAACATGAGAATGAAAATTTCCGTCAAGCTTTTTTCAGAAACCGTACATCAAAACAATTTGAAATTTGGCAGGGTAGTTCAGTATCACAAGTTGTATGTCCTAGGCAACTTTCAGACCTGTCGGACAACTACTTCCTGTTTGCGACTGGGCCGATATGAAAATGTGTTAACATGAGTATGAAAATTTCCGTCAAGCTTTACTCAGAAACCGTACATTACAACAATTTGAAATTTGGCAGGGTGGTTAAGTATCACAAGTTGTACGTCCTAAGCGACTTTCAGACCTGTTGGACAACTACTTCCTGTTTGGGACTTACTTTAGCGGGGGCATCCGTGTCCCATGGACACATTCTTCAATTTTTTTAAATAAGTTAAAATGTACACATATACTTGATTTTCATTGCTGTCATTGTCTAGTTGCCTTGGTGACAATAGCTTCCAATCTTGAACAGTACCGAGTCAATACAAATTTGTTTTTGTTTACTACCACAGATGTATATTTTAGGACGAATACAAATGGGGTTTTTTGTTAATCTTTTGGCCCTTATTTAGAGTCTATACTCATGTACAGAACTAAATCTTTAAAACACAGGGTTGGTTTTCCAATCTGAATCGATATATTTGAACCGTCCCCCCTGTGCTGAACAATTTATAAGGAAGTCAAATTACCGCTGAACGGTAATGCTGTGTTAATTATCTTCAATACAATAATACTCGAAACATGTGTTTGTATTAGAATTAAGTATAAGTAGGAGATGACTTTAATACAGTGTTTGGATTAGTAACTTTGGGAACGAATAAATACTATTGATACCTGTAAACAGTTCGGGGGGAATTACAGAGTTGTAATACGAGTACTCTGCTGCATAGAGAAAGCAATTAGGCTGTTTTTGTTTGGGTTGGACTTTAATCTTGTAAACTGATAACCGATAATCTTTTTTAAATACTCTTATTACATTGCCAGAATCCTAAAATATTTTAGGTATCTACAATCCATTTTATTTGGTTTAACTTTATATATAATTGATATTTTTTGATAAATTAGATTTGTGTAAACCTTGTCACATTACATTCTGTATCTGGAGAGGTTCTTTGAAAACGGCTGATAGAAATGTGATATTGCATGGTTGTATTAAGAAAACATGATAATGCACGGCTATTTTTAAATTTATTTAAATAATTTGGAATTCCCCTTTAAACAGCCAATCAGAATTTACTTCTGTCTATTAAGGAAATTATGAACATTCTAAAAAATTTCCAACATTTTAATATGTTGTTTGTTTTTTGTATTAATATATCATTTGAATTAAAAGTTTTCATAATTTCGGCAAATATTGAAATGAAATGTGAAATTTTCGTACACAAGAAAACAAACCATAAAAACAGTAAACCTGTCAAAAGAAACATTGAACTAAATTGCTTTTTAATACCACAACATGTAGATACAAATGTGCATAAAAAAACATCAATTGCTAATACACAAATTGTAGCTCTTAAATACGGTCGATATGAAAAATATCGACATGAGATAACATTTTGACCTCGAACTTCGTTCTCGGTCGATAGGTTCGCATGTCAATATATTTTTTCATACCGACCTAATTTAAAGGCTATAACTGTAAAATACAGTATTCTATCTTAATCCATACTGAAAAAAAGTTCAATTGGGACAGTAAATTTTAACATTGTCATAAACACTAATAGAAAAATTAATATTTCATTCGATCATTGCAAACAAACAATGATGTCGAAAAATTTTATTGCCCCTGAATTAGCTGTTGACCGAGTTAACTTATCTATTTACCGTTATAAAACAGTAAACGATTGACTGTAATAAAACTCAAAGATTATATGTTACAGCATGTACAAGTATATTTTACAGCCATCTAACACTTAGAGACACTGTACAATTATAGCATTTGATTTAAACATATCTTCTTTGTTAATAACAAAATGGATTGGACACAAGTCAATACATACTTATAAAGTCCTTTCCACATTATACATGTACTAGAACAAAGTAGATACAAGAACGTGTACACAATTTCAAATGAACAAACATGGTAAATAATTACAAAAGAATCAAAGTCAATAATGGCTGAATATGTTTCCGTTTGACTCTTGTCACTGCATCAAACAATTAAAAATCTTTTGGTTCTCTTAACATATTCAAACACTTCTCTAAAAATATTTACATTCTGTTCATAAGAAAGTTCTAGATTGCCACAAGTAAGCGTGTGTAAATCAATATTAGTTCCATTTGGTATCCATCTAAGACTACCAATAAGGTCTAATCTTCGGTTGTTATATATAGGACATTCAAAGAAAAAGTGGTTTGCATCTTCAATACGACAACCGCATAAACACGATGGATTTGAAAGAAGGTTTGATCTAAATAAATCGTAATTAAGAAAGAATGCTGAGCATCGTATTTGTGTTAATATTATGTTTAGTTTTCATGAGCATTTTAATGAGGTCGATACATGTTTTATCGTGTTGATGAAATTATATCGACTGAGTATATCAACATGCATTGACCGCAAATCAAACAGCTAGTTCAACTAAACAACAATTTAATTTTTAACATGAACACATTAGCCATACACTGCATATGAAAAAGGCTGATTTTTTTCAAAATAGAAAAACAGATCAATTAAAAGATCTGGAAAATTAGTAAAAAAAATCTATGTGTTAGTAAAGCTTACTCTTCAAACTATTTAAGTTTAGAAGTGGTTAGTCTGCAAACGTTTTTACAGTTAATCATGTTTTGACTAATGGAATTCATTAAATTATACAATATTTTAATAAATATGATTGCAATGCAAGATAATGAATCAACACGCAAATTTGTATATTAACTATTGAGATATTATTGAAGCATTTCAAATTCGTTAGAAGTTTATTTGTAATAGTGCAGCCTTCATAACAAGCTGTTAAATATCACATGTAGCATAACAATAATTTGTACATATGTTACACCTTGTCAGATAAATTATTATCTACATGTTTGAAATATTAACATGTTCACAATTTAAAATTTGTCAATAAGAAAACCAATTAGTGATCAATAGAAAGGTAGCGATAAATTATTATGAGCAATTAAACATATTATTTGTTACTTGTTTTCCGGAATAGAATTAATACTCAACTTTCGTGTTTGTTTTCTGTAACCATGACTTCCAGTCAATATGTTTTTAAGATATGATATGGACGCAAAGAGCAATAATCCTGCGGAGATGTGAAAGTTGCATATGTATTATGTATTAAGTTATTCGGTTAGTTTTCTCTTTATTACAAAATTGCCAGTACATTTACACTCCCAATATTCTTAATTATCGATAAATTGTTTACAACGGTCAAGCGGTTTATATTCAGCGTACAAATTTAAGAAAAGATGTAACTGGTGATGGTAAATTCTATGCTATTATTTTTCGTGCAAAACGCACACCACTTAAAAGATCGTCATTGATATGTTCACTTACAAATATTACAGAGTTTTAACTAGTACACCGAATCCCCATTTGTGTATTAAATTAAATAAATAATCATTAAAACAAGGAAATATTAACGAATATACTAATAGCGAAAACGCGACCACCAGTGCGTTTCATGCTGTTGTAACGACTTTTAAAGGCAATATTCAACGACTAGGTTATATTCTTATATAATAATGGAAGCGGCAATAATTAAAATAACAGATGCTAATGTTTTAATGAAACAGAAAGAAAAAAATTGCATTCAGCACAATGTTGATGGTTTATCCAAATATCAAAGAGATCTGAATCAGAATAAGAAAACTAAACTTAACTTCAAATGTGTGAAACAGGTATTCAAAATAAAATCGCACAAGAAAAAAATTTGTATCCAAACCATCAATTCGCCGCCGGATTATTCTACATGTTTTTTTTCTGTATGATAATAACATTACGGACACATTTAAAACTTTTTTTTATCTTTGTTACAGAAGTTATTTTATATTTGTTTGTTTAAATGTTGTTAAACGCCACTTTCAGATTTATTGTATTTTATAAAAGACGGCATACTCCGGAATTGTATAATTAAAATTGCTTTTTATACTGGTCAAAATTGTATACACAAAATAGCCTTTTATTCTGGTTGTCGATTTTTCAAATTTACGCTTATCGATAGCGATATCATTGAAAGACCAAGTATCAGGTTAAAATGTTATCCCTCTATTATTACTTCCGTAAATTCAATACCAAATATATTTATCATTGCATGAAAATTTAATATAACCCAAGCATTTTTTTGCAGTCCAATGTTTTATTTTATCTTGATTCTTCATTCAATTATAATGACTAAAATTCTGTTCATTCATGGTAGCTAAGTACACTTCGGAATAATTTTCTCCTTGGTCCATCCTTAGCAACGAAAGTGAATACAAATATCGCCCTCCCGGGCGGCAATAATGACACCTTACTTCCTTGTTTGATATTAATATCTCAACCTAAACGTAACCAACATCTGGAGTATATGATTTGACATTATTGTTGGGAATTTAATTTACTACTGGTGTTTATATCGTTAGTTATAACGAATTTTTCTACTGTATAACATATCCATAATACACGAATCTTATTGTTTCATTTTTTTTACACAAGTAAAAAATACATTAACTTTACACACCCAGCTGTAAAGTAAGGGAGCGCTCGATTTAAATTAGTTATACTGTTTAAATAGTAAACTAGATTATGTGTGCAAAAACAATTCAAAATTCGAGCCGACCCGAACGAACATGCAATTCCCATGTTGATATTATAGAACTTATTTTTATTGCAGTTTTAAGGCTATTAAACAATAGGCAAGAATCAAATAGTAACCAAATGTGGCACGTAATATTGAGCAGTATTTTTGTTCTAAAAAACCTGTCGAACTGAACGAACGAATCATAACTTCTATCTTATAACAATTTTTTTCAATACGAAAAGTAGTATTAATTCGTCATCGGGTAACAAGTATCTTTTATACTGTAAGATTTATGTAATAGTAACTTGTGTGTAGGGCTGTATCCAGAATTACGGACTGATGAAGGACCAGATACGGACCGTTTATCTTGTTACAGCCTGAGCCAAAGGCGAGGGCTGTAACAAATAAACGGTCCGTATCGGGTCCTTCAGAAGTCCGTAATTCTGATACAGCCATACACGAAGTTACTATTACTTTTATTTCATTGAAAACATTAGAAAACAAACAAGTTCAATACTATACAAGACAAAATGAACTTTGTTTACCTGTAATTGTTTAGCATTTGTGCTAAATAATATATTCTGTTGATATTTTACATGTTTTACATTTTGTTTAGTAATTAGCAATCTATTAACATTTATTTGTTGCACATGAAAATTGAAAATTCAAATTATCTTTTTTTTGATCGGGCTCTATCACCGTTACAACCAGGGTTGTATCAATCTTAGGGCTGTAACAGTAGATTGGATACAGCCCGTTTGCTGATACAGCCCTGCTGAGTCTTTTATTCTTAAACACATTAACTGTAGCTTAAAATACATACTGCAAAGTATCCAATGATTAACATTATTGATATGAAATAATTTATATTACAACTCATATCGTTCTTTTCTCCTCTATAGAATATCTATTATTACAGTACATATTATAATAATAAACACGCATATCTCACAAATATATTTAATTCACATGCTGCTGTCAAGTTTGACAAAACTGCAATGAAAAGGGATTTCACTGTCCTGCTTGGTGGAATTGACGCTAAGACCCCAAATTAATCACAGAGACCACAATATTGACCGACGTGTCACCACAAGTACTCTCTCAACGTTTAAAATATATATTCTTCAATAAAACTCGTGTAAGAATATAGAGACGAAAAGAAAGAAAACATAACGCATCTCGCCTTTTTATCAACACGGATTGTATCTATCCGCACATTTAAAGAAGGAACGACAACAGCTATTAAATACAGCTTTTTACATCTCTTTTCGTTCATTTGAAGTAAAAAAATAAATTCGAGTTAAAAGCCATCACATACAACCAAATTGTCATGTCTATAGATGGTGATTTTCTTGTGAAATTCGATTTCCTTACATCTTTATAAATGAATGCTTTGTACACTTAATTTAGATCGGTTCACCTCCACATCGTTTATATTTTCAAATTTAAAATAAGGGACAATCCGTGTTCTTTATAGTCAAAACAAACTCTTGGATTGCCATTTGATTCACGTTTCTAGTTCATTCCAGAAAATTATAACAATTGCTCTTTGTATTTAATAGTTGCCCATGTTTTTTATCATTATTATTATTATTATTATTATTATTATTATTATTATTATTATTATCATTATTATTATCATTATTATTATCATTATTATTATTATTATTATTATTATTATTATTATTATTTATGATTATGATTATGAGTATGATTATTATTATTATTATTATTATTATTATTATTATTATTATTATTATTATTATTATTATTATTATTATTATTATTATTATTATTATTATTATTATAGTTATTATTATTATTATTATTATTGTTATTATTATCATCATCATCATCATCATCATCATCATCATCATCATCATCATCATCATCATCATCATTATTATTATTATTATTATTATTATTATTATTATTATCATTATTATCATCATCATTATTATTATCATTATTATTATTATTATTATTATTATTATTATTATTATTATTATTATTATTATTATTATTTATGATTATGATTATGAGTATGATTATTATTATTATTATTATTATTATTATTATTATTATTATTATTATTATTATTATTATTATTATTATTATTATATCTTTTTTTTGGTTGCAATAGCATACTGTAAATACAACATCTCGAGGAGCAAATTCTTAAAAGTTATTTTATTTGCCTAAAAGAACTACAAGTTTTATTAAATTTTAAGCCCTTTTGATGTAAAAAGAAACTGAATCCAAGACGTTAAGTTTAGTGATACACTGACATCAAGGAAATGAATAAACCCTTAAAATAATTACATATTCTAGTTAATGTTAATTTAATAAATAACCTGTCTGTTAAAAACCCAGGCAAATACTTGTCAAGGTTGCCCATCTTGATTTTATTTAGTGTTTCATACTCTCGTTAACAGCTTAACAAGATAATCGCACTGTAACTTTGAAAATTATTTTGTAGATCGAGAATCGGCTGTTAGTCATAAGGTTGCATAACAATATTTATTATCTAATTTAAAAAACTATTCAATTGTAAAAATTACCGAGGAAACACATCTTGCTAAATACACACACGATCTTTCATGGTTTCTCTTTTATTCTTAAAGATTACCATAAGAAAATAATAAAACCCGTAATCAAGCAAAAACAGAAAACTCGCAAAACTAACAAGAAATTAACAATAAAACTATTCTACAAACAAACGAGCAGAGTTGAATCGCTAGCAGAAAACTCACAAGCCCAACAAGAAACCAACACTAAAACTATTCTTCAAACAAACGAGCAGAGTTGAATCGCTAGCAGAAAACTCACGAGCCCAACAAGATACCACCACTAAAACTATTCTTCAAACAAACGAGCAGAGTTGAATCGCTAGCAGAAAACTCACAAGCCCAACAAGAAACCAACACTAAAACTATTCTACAAACAAACGAGCAGTCCGGAATCGCTAGCAGAAAACTGACGAGCCCAACAAGAAACCACCACTAAAACTATTCTACAAACAAACGAGCAGAGTTGAATCGCTAGCAGAAAACTGACGAGCCCAACAAGAAACCACCACTAAAACTATTCTACAAACAAACGAGCAGAGTTGAATCGCTAGCAGAAAACTTACGAGCCCAACAAGAAATCAACACTAAAACTACTCAACAAACAAACGAGCAGAGTTGAATCGCTAGCAGAAAACTCACGAGCCCAAAAAGAAACCAACACTAAAACTATTCTACAAACAAACAAGCAGAGTTGAATCGCTAGCAGAAAACTCACGAGCCCAGTAAAAGAAATCAACACTAAAACTATTCTACAAACAAACAAGCAGAGTTGAATCGCTAGCAGAACACTCACGAGCCCAACAAGAAACCAACACTAAAACTATTCTACAAACAAACAAGCAGAGTTGAATCGCTAGCAGAACACTCACGAGCCCAACAAGAAACCAACACTAAAACTATTCTACAAACAAACGAGCAGAATTAAATCGCTAGCAGAAAACTCACAAGCCCAACAAGAAACCAACACTAAAACTATTCTACAAACAAACGAGCAGAGTTGAATCACTAGCAGAAAACTCACGAGCCCAACAAGAAACCAACACTAAAACTATTCTACAAACAAACGAACAGAGTTGAATCGCTAGCAGAACACTCACGAGCCCAACAAGAAACCAACACTAAAACTATTCTACAAACAAACGAGCAGAGTTGAATCACTAGCAGAAAACTCACGAGCCCAACAAGAAACCAACACTAAAACTATTCTACAAACAAACGAGCAGAGTTGAATCGCTAGCAGAACACTCACGAGCCCAACAAGAAACCAACACTAAAACTATTCTACAAACAAACGAGCAGAATTAAATCACTAGCAGAAAACTCACGAGCCCAACAAGAAACCAACACTAAAACTATTCTACAAACAAACGAGCAGAGTTGAATCACTAGCAGAAAACTCACGAGCCCAACAAGAAACCAACACTAAAACTATTCTACAAACAAACGAGCAGAGTTGAATCGCTAGCAGAAAACTCACAAGCCCAACAAGAAACCAACACTAAAACTATTCTACAAACAAACGAGCAGAGTTGAATCGCAAGAAGAAAACTCACGGAAAAAGGCTAAATCATAAACCCGTATAGCATCCTATAGGTATCAATTTACTAATACAATACGCTATGGGAGCGGTCATTTTATGAGATAAAGCGTGAATAAAAAGTGTCAGGTTACACGTGATTGGTCAATAATGATTGTTTTAATGAATATATTTTGGAAAGAAATGCAATCTTTGGCACGAAAATACACAATAAAGGTGTTTTTAATGCATTTTAGAGGAAGAAATCGAATTTGGAATAAGTAGCGGAATCTTGAGGAAATTTGAAAACACTAAGACTACCTTTATGATCATCTAAACTAAAAGAACCAAATCTTATTTAACAAAGCATTCTGGCTAAACTTAACATTAAATTAACGTTTTCTTTCAACAAAATAACAATCGAATAAGGGTACCCCCATATGGAAAATAACACTGAAAGGCCAATAGTTTTTTGTATTCTTTACACACGTTATGTGACTAAAGCCAGATGGCCGACATCGATTAAGTGAAGATAAACACGTGTACATGTAACAAGACAAAACGCAAAACGAAAACAAACATACAAAGCTGCAGTGTAAGGTCAGGAAACACAAACAGTGCATTGAATGTGATATTAACCAAAAATATATCAATTAACAATAATGAATTCAACTACTGCTGCTGTGCGTTATTCCTAACATAAAGAAATAATGATTGGTGATGAATGGAAATGCTATGAATGTTTTCATTACATTCTATATTTGCACGCGACAGTTATGACCAGTACCCAATTGTAGTAAATATATGGCCATTTTCTGACAATAATAATGGAACTGTTTACTTTATGATATAATTTTTAAGCTTTCAAAAAACTTCGTAAATGCAAACAGGTAATGTCTTACCTTTAGTGTCCCCAAAATTGTAATGGTTACTTTTTCCGTTTTTAAAAAGCACATATTTTGGTAATATTTTAGAATGTTTGTACATCCTTGAAATATACAAAAACCATAGACGAAACAGAAAACTGCTGAAACAAGAAATAATAAACACGACGCAAGCTTTATATACCAAACTGTCACGGGTGTTACATAGAAACGCCGTGTTCATAACTCGCGATGCATACCTACTAGTGTTAATGTTTTTTTAACTATCTGCTCCAGTTAGTATCTTGTGGGAAATTAATTTCAATTTTGGTGTAAGTCAGTCGAAAGAAATAACTGACAATTTTTAAATTTGATGACTTAGCCTTTTACTTTGAATGATGCAATGAAATACTAAAGGGGCAATAAAATCTCCAAGTCAAAAACCAATTATACAAAAAACCATGAAAAACAAATAAACAAAAAAAAGGAACAAAACAACACACAAACAAAAGCCAGCGACATGACTTGTCAATGGAATGGGAGTAAGCTAAGGTGTTCCGAAAAATAAGCAGTTCCGGTAGTTACAACAATCCAGAGTACCGAGAGTAAGCCATGTCTGGTAGAGAAATATACTACATAACGCAACGACAAACATAAATATGTAATTATTTAAGAAAAGTATATTGCATATTTGTCTACAAGTATATGTCTTTTATAAAATTATTCAATGTAGACAACTGGGAGCATACTAGTGGGGTTCCCAGTGTTCGAAGATGAACGATTGGAAAGTTGAAGTCATTTTACACTTGTCGTAGCGCATTGTCTTAGCGAAACTTAATAAATACCATAGAATAAAGACCTGTTACTTTTACCTTTGACAGCATGCATTAATTACATTTAAGAATATTGTTTCCAAAATAGGTAAGAAATTCTAATAGAAGTAAAGTTTAAAAAAACAGAAATATTAAAAGATGTAAGATGCGAATAGTGACTGACTTATTTGAAGCCATTTGTTAATATCTGTAGTAACCAGTTTTTTTCTAGATAATTTTGTATTCGCTTACTGTGTTCCCTGCGTTTTAAAGCTTGATCAACAACGACTTTTCGGATATTTTTTTATTTCTGCAGCTCACGAACGTTTATTTTCAAATCAAATGAGTATTCCAGTTACTTTTGCCACTTCAACTGGTTTGAGGGCCTCGTTGGCCAGGTGGTTTTGGTACATCATTTACTACTGATCACGTGTTCTATCAACAAGGAGATTGCCGGTTCAGTTCTCACTGCAGGTACTCAACTCTAATCTTAATTGACAAGAAGTGCCATTCAGATTCCCTTCCTCAGGTCGGGGGTTTTCTTCGGGTACTTTGGCTTCCTCCCAAAATAAAAAACGGGACGCCTCGATAAAGCTCAAAAACTGCTCAAAGTGACGTTAAACACCATTTAAACAAAAAAACTGGTTTCGTAGCGTTAATTAACGTATTTACGTGTAATTAGTTCACCATGGATCATTGATATTTAAAATTGGGTCTGTCATTTGAAAAGTATGAAGTATTGGATATGGATGGACATTCAGCATTTGTATTCCGGAGCATATCTCTTACTATAGTCAATGGTAAAACTTTCCGTATTTTAACTTTCCCACTCCCCCAACGAGAGGGCCACCCCTATCCGCCATCTGGGGACGCGCCGAGGTTGTCTGTGGTTCAGTTTGAGCTTTAGGAACCTTTGCTTAATCTCTGTTTATCACAATTAAACAGACTTAATTCAAAATTAACAAATGTATAATGCATGAAATTGAAATAACCAAAAGATATGTGTGATAGCTTTAATTTTTAAATAAGATATACAAAATGTGTAATGTTTATGAAAAGTTTTAAATTTTAAAAATTGTATGTTTAGTAAGATATACTAAATCATTGTAATGTCGATGAAAACGTTTGTTTGAATGGTGTTTAACGCCACTTTCAGCAAAGAAAATTTTAAAATTGTATGTTTCATTTTGAGACGTACTACAAACTGTTTAATTTAGTAAAAGCATTACATTGTTTCATTACGTTATTCATTGAGTAAATGATGTAATTTTACCAAGTTGATTTATGATTTTAATATACAACTTATATAACAATATTAAAACTCAGATAACTCTACAGCACTAAGCTATATTTATTTATTGAACATTTCCTAATCCAAATTATTGACATTTTCTCAAACAGAATAACACAGACGTTAAACGGTCAATTAAAACTAAGATTATTAAATAATGCGTAAAGATCGGCCCTAATATGTCAAAATCGGCGCGATCAATACATGTATCTTTATTACTCAACTAAATTAATATAAAATCCTACCCGGTTAATAACTTTTTTCTTTCGGTCCGCAAAGCAATGAGGACAGCATTATTGATTTCCACAGAGACCAGCTGTATTTACTAGTTATACGTGTGGATTATTTAATAAAATTGTTACAAACTTGATTATTCTGGACTTCTGTTGACTCCAGGTCGGCTATATTGGTTCTCGTCCTACGAATGTTATAGACCAACACATTCAACCACGAATCCATACCAGGGCCACTACAGACATAGACAGTTAGTAACAATATTATTAGTTTTAAATACTTGAAAAAAAAACATGATTGTGGTGGCCATATGTTGTTATATGGTACGGGAGCTCATCTCTATATAGTATAAGGACCGATAAATAGAGATGAACTCCAGGAATATATAGAACCGTATGCTCCGCTGTACCATGAATTATTTGATAAATTATACTTTTAACCACAAAAATTATCCTAACCTATGTATCTAAAAATACCAAAAAAACTGGTATGCTAAGGCTTTTTAAGAAAAATTTTTTTAAAGTCTTATATAAAATCAAACCCTTGCACACGAAAAAAGAATATTAATGTTTTTATAAAAGAAATGTTATTACAGTTTTAATATCAACAAAATAAAACAAGATTTAACAACATTAAACTTATTAATTATAAATTGAGTATAAATGACCATCTACATATGCATTAAGGGACATTAGAGTTAATGTAGTTAGTCATCTACTATTGATCACTTGGCATGTCAACACTGAGGTGACTGCGTGCAGGGTGTGCTCGACCCCTACCTTTATTGACAAGGATTGCCAGTTTTCCTGCCGAAGGTTGTGGTGTTTTCTAAGGGAACTACGGCTCACTTCTGACAGCATACCAAGTAGGGAATTCGGTGCTTTGATCTGGATATTGCCGACAACATACCAAGAGGGGAATTCGGCGGGTTGATCTTGATACTTCTGACAACATACCAAGAGGAGAATTGGGCGGTTTGATCTTGATACTTCTGACAACATACCAAGAGGGGAATTGGGCGGGTTGATCTTGATACTTCTGACAACATACCAAGAAGGGAATTGGGCGGTTTGATCTTGATACTTCTGACAACATACCAAGAGGGGAATTGGGCGGTTTGATCTTGTTACTTCTGAAAACATACCAAGAGGAGAATTGGGCGGTTTGGTCTTGATACTTCTGACAACATACCAAGAGGGGAACTGGGCGGTTTGATCTTGATACTTCTGACAACATACCAAGAGGGGAATTGGGCGGGTTGATCTTGATACTTCTGACAACATACCAAGAGGGGAATTGGGCGGGTTGATCTTGATACTTCTGACAACATACCAAGAGGAGAATTGGGCGGGTTGATCTTGATACTTCTGACAACATACCAAGAGGGGAACTGGGCGGTTTGATCTTGATACTTCTGACAACATACCAAGAGGGGAATTGGGCGGGTTGATCTTGATACTTCTGACAACATACCAAGAGGAGAATTGGGCGGTTTGATCTTGATACTTCTGACAACATACCAAGAGGGGAATTGGGCGGGTTGATCTTGATACTTCTGACAACATACCAAGAGGGGAACTGGGCGGTTTGATCTTGATACTTCTGACAACATACCAAGAAGGGAATTGGGCGGTTTTATCTTGATACTTCTGACAACATACCAAGAGGAGAATTGGGCGGGTTGATCTTGATACTTCTGACAACATACCAAGAGGGGAACTGGGCGGTTTGATCTTGATACTTCTGACAACATACCAAGAGGGGAACTGGGCGGTTTGATCTTGATACTTCTGAAAACATACCAAGAGGAGAATTGGGCGGTTTTATCTTGATACTTCTGTAAACATACCAAGAGGGGAATTGGGCGGGTTGATCTTGATACTTCTGACAACATACCAAGAGGGGAATTGGGCGGGTTGATCTTGATACTTCTGACAACATACCAAGAGGAGAATTGGGCGGTTTGATCTTGATACTTCTGACAACATACCAAGAGGGGAATTGGGCGGTTTGATCTTGATACTTCTGACAACATACCAAGAGGGGAACTGGGCGGTTTGATCTTGATACTTCTGACAACATACCAAGAGGGGAATTGGGCGGGTTGATCTTGATACTTCTGACAACATACCAAGAGGGGAATTCGGCGGGTTGATCTTGATACTTCTGACAACATACCAAGAGGGGAATTGGGCGGGTTGATCTTGATACTTATGACAGCATACCAAGAGGGGAACTGGGCGGTTTGATCTTGATACTTCTGACAACATACCAAGAGGGGAACTGGGCGGTTTGATCTTGATACTTCTGACAGCATACCAAGAAGGGAATTGGGCGGTTTGATCTTGATACTTCTGACAACATACCAAGAGGAGAATTGGGCGGTTTGATCTTGATACTTCTGACAACATACCAAGAGGAGAATTGGGCGGTTTGATCTTGATACTTCTGACAACATACCAAGAGGAGAATTGGGCGGGTTGATCTTGATACTTCTGACAGCATACCAAGAGGGGAATTGGGCGGTTTGATCTTGATACTTCTGACAACA
The DNA here is from genome assembly GCA_944474755.1 of Limnoperna fortunei. Classification (NCBI taxonomy): domain Eukaryota; kingdom Metazoa; phylum Mollusca; class Bivalvia; order Mytilida; family Modiolidae; genus Limnoperna; species Limnoperna fortunei. Next base: position 70,791,714 of record OX104118.1, read on the forward strand.
TACCAAGAGGGGAATTCGGCGGGTTGATCTTGATACTTCTGACAACATACCAAGAAGGGAATTGGGCGGTTTGATCTTGTTACTTCTGAAAACATACCAAGAAGGGGATTCGGTGGCTTGATCTTGATACTTCTGACAACATACCAAGAGGGGAATTCGGTGGTTGATCTTGATACTTATGACAAAAGGGAATTCGGTAACCTGGTTCCCTGATGCAATATTTTTTCATTTAAGCAAGCTTCACTTTCAAATATAACACCAGGTCGGGACCTCCGATAAAAGCATTTTGATTGGTTCATAATGTTACGCCATTTACCAACATACCAAGTAGAGGATTAGGTGGTTTGATCTGGATACTTCTGACAAGATACCAAGTAGGGGATTGGGGTTTTTTTTTATTTGGATACTTCTGACAAGATACCAAGTAGGGGATTGGGGTTTTTTTTATTTGGATACTTCTGACAAGATACCAAGTAGGGGATTGGGGTTTTTTTTATTTGGATACTTCTGACAAGATACCAAGTAGGGGATTGGGTTTTTTTTTATTTGGATACTTCTGACAAGATACCAAGTAGGGGATTGGGGTTTTTTTTATTTGGATACTTCTGACAAGATACCAAGTAGGGGATTGGGTTTTTTTTTATTTGGATACTTCTGACAAGATACCAAGTAGGGGATTGGGGTTTTTTTTATTTGGATACTTCTGACAAGATACCAAGTAGGGGATTGGGGTTTTTTTTATTTGGATACTTCTGACAAGATACCAAGTAGGGGATTGGGGTTTTTTTTTATTTGGATACTTCTGACAAGATACCAAGTAGGGGATTGGGGTTTTTTTTATTTGGATACTTCTGACAAGATACCAAGTAGGGGATTGGGGTTTTTTTATTTGGATACTTCTGACAAGATACCAAGTAGGGGATTGGCGTTTTTTTATTTGGATACTTCTGACAAGATACCAAGTAGGGGATTGGGTTTTTTTTTATTTGGATACTTCTGACAAGATACCAAGTAGGGGATCGGGGTTTTTTTTTATTTGGATACTTATGACAAGATACCAAGTAGGGGATTGGCGTTTTTTTATTTGGATACTTCTGACAAGATACCAAGTAGGGGATTGGGGTTTTTTATTTGGATACTTATGACAAGATACCAAGTAGGGGATTGGGGTTTTTTTATTTGGATACTTCTGACAAGATACCAAGTAGGGGATTGGGTTTTTTATTTGGATACTTCTGACAAGATACCAAGTAGGGGATTGGGGTTTTTTTATTTGGATACTTCTGACAAGATACCAAGTAGGGGATTGGGTTTTTTTATTTGGATACTTATGACAAGATACCAAGTAGGGGATTGGGGTTTTTTTTATTTGGATACTTCTGACAAGATACCAAGTAGGGGATTGGGGTTTTTTTTTATTTGGATACTTCTGACAAGATACCAAGTAGGGGATTGGGTTTTTTTTTATTTGGATACTTCTGACAAGATACCAAGTAGGGGATTGGCGTTTTTTTTTTGGATACTTCTGACAAGATACCAAGTAGGGGATTGGGTTTTTTTTTTGGATACTTCTGACAAGATACCAAGTAGGGGATTGGGGTTTTTTTTATTTGGATACTTCTGACAAGATACCAAGTAGGGGATTGGGTTTTTTTTTTGGATACTTCTGACAAGATACCAAGTAGGGGATTGGGTTTTTTTTTTGGATACTTCTGACAAGATACCAAGTAGGGGATTGGGGTTTTTTTTATTTGGATACTTCTGACAAGATACCAAGTAGGGGATTGGGGTTTTTTTTATTTGGATACTTCTGACAAGATACCAAGTAGGGGATCGGGGTTTTTTTTATTTGGATACTTCTGACAAGATACCAAGTAGGGGATCGGGGTTTTTTTATTTGGATACTTCTGACAAGATACCAAGTAGGAGATTGGGCTGTTATTTCAGACATAATCGCTGTCTGTACAATTTCCTATAAAAGATTCAATTAACCTAATTTAATGTCTTACCTTTAAATGATGAATTCCCAAAATTGTAAAAAGTATACCTCCCTTTCTTAAAAAGCACATAACTGGGTTTATGGACATCTTTGCTTTCCTCCATATAAATCCTAGAAATTGTAACTGCAGCACCAAAGCAAGATACGAATTTTATATAGTGAAACTGGAACGGGAATTGCTTGCTGTTATGTTAGTTTCTATTCTGAATATTTCTTGCCGAACAAACATGTTTGTATAGAGGGCAAAATAATCGACCATTAAAACAAATACCTATACTGTATTCAATAGTGGAAACAGTGTAAATAAAATACAAATACCATTCACCGGTATGGCAACCCCCATGCTGATTGTTTAAATATGTTTTAGATTTAGATTGGTTTCGAAAACGACGCAATAATTAATGTCTTGTGGCTAAAGTCAATTAATGTCAGCATCTGCATTAGACTTCAAATTAATTAAAACAAGCGGATCTAAACACATTCAAAGCTTTTGCAAATTAAAACAGAACTAACAGTTTAATGATAAGTGTTATACGATAGAATCCGTTTATTTCCTATTTAATCTGAGCTTGCTTTCTGACTATTTATCTACACACTTAGTTCACCAACTTTTTACCGTGCAAGCATTACGTTATTTCATCAGCTTTTTTATGTGTGTATTTGCTTGTTTACCAGCTGGTTTCCTGCATTCAAAAATAAACGTAGTTCACGACCGGGTGTATAGCTTTTACATGTATTTGATTTATAATTTAGTTGATCGACTATTGTTTTATTTACGTAATAACATAGTTCGCAAGCTGGTTCTCCAATGTTATTTTTAGAGTTCATTACCAAGGATAATTTACGGATTGCCACGTACATAACTCAACTGTGGGTAAAATTTCTTCAAGTATTGTGTTTTGTATGCAAGACATTTTAAAATCAGATTTCAATCCTTACTTACTTAAGTCAACTTCAACTCTTGAAATATAAACAAAGTAACACACTATCAAGTTTAGACTTAAAACTCTCTTTTCACTGGGACCATACTTGGAGGATTCAAATGCTTGGCCCACAGAGCTGCCTCGCGCGTCCCTAGGTGGTGGCTAGCAGAGACCCTCTATAGTTGGGGGTGTCATGCTATAATACGGAAAGCCTGTCTGTTGACCACGGTGGGTTACCTGTTTTGGAGAGTGCCAATCAGGATTTAGACCCCTTTTATAAATTTCGAAAAAGAGTAGGCTTGTATCCGCTACAAAAGACTAAATACAACGTCTATATCCCTAATACCACATGCTGTTTTAATGGCATTCAAATTTTGGGGCTGTTTTTTCCACTCCATTGCTGAATTGATTTATCGTTTGTAAACTTCTTCTCGTGCTGAATAAATGTTGCTCGCTGACGTCACCTCTGATAAATTAAATATACGAAACAGTGTAATTTAAGTAATTGAATTAACAACAACAATGATAATAAAAGCGTAACCGATGAAAACAAATTAAAATTTGACGATTGTGAAATAATACGTGACAAGCCTGATCGGGTTCAGTAGGCAAAACATAAGTAAGTAAATTGAATTAACATCCAAAGACCGTTTTATGACAACTGAAAATACAATAACAGTATTAAAATTGTCATCAAATAACTTAACTTGCAGGAAGCAAGATTTCTGAATTAAAAATTGTACTTAAAAAGATGAAACTAATGCTATTATAAAAATATATTTTGGTCACACATACATAATGTATGAACATGCAATTTTACAAAAATTAGGCTTACTTTAAACACCTTATATTGTAATTTTCTGCTTTCTACTCTCGCCCGTGATTTCAAACCACATTTAGTGTACTTCCACCTCTCTTTCGAAGGGTTTTACACATCAGTACAGAGAACACGGTATAGCTGTCTTGACGTTAAAAGAATTAAGAGTACCATTTGCGTTAGCAGAAAAAACATCCAACAAAGTTTGCCACCTAGAACATGAAACAAGCTGAAATATATCAATTTATTAATGGTAATTTTCTGTTTATTAAACTAAATGCGTTGCACTAAAAAGCAGTCCTGGATAGAGTTTCTGGCTTCTAATCTAATTTTGATCTCTGCGGACGACTCTAGCATGTACCTTATTGTTGATGTTCCAATAATCCAAACAGAGACTCGGAACAAGCGGCACGATGGTCTAAATTTCAATGAATATACAACAGAAGCAATTTCTTTTTTTTCGAAAATAATTTTTAACCGGAACAATAAAACATGTCGTGAACGTTTATTCACAATTAATTTTAGCATCATCGAAATAACCCTAACAGATAACAATGTATGGTAAATATATATAATTAATGAAACTATTTAAAATATGTTATATACCGGTAAGTTAAAGTTCCACGATTAAAGAGTTAAACATAAAAAAGTGGAACATTCGTTAATGGTTTAAATGGGGGTTTTCAGCTAAATCATGTCGGGAAGTTTTTATTGAAGAAGCCGACCAGTGAAAAACTCCGATCTTTATCTGAAAAGAGACAATCACTGTCAATTTACGTATGAGTCGAGGTCAGCCAAAGTAAGACCTGAGCACGCAAACTCAATGTTGTTACACACGTGATCAAAAGTAGATTGGTATCTTAACCACTGTTCCACATATGCATGAAAAAGTAGAACATAAAGCTTTTATATATTTTAGAAAATTCCATTGAGACCTCATCAGGAAAGCCTTATCGAAAAGATATATAAAAGAATTTCAGGAACAAAAACTAACTTCCTTTTATAACTTTTTTTTTAATTTTAAATGAAATCGGAATTGTTTTCTTTCATCTTTTAATAGTGCGAAATATAATGAATTTAAATAAAAGAAAGTTAATTTGACCTTTCATATGTCAACTCATTTTTTTACAATGTTCCAGTTTAATTCGATTAAATTTATTTTATTCAATTGTACACAATTATAAGTACACAACATACATTAAAATAGCTTGGGGATTCGGAAACAAACAGTATAAAAAATACGTACGAGTCTTACAAATTTAAATAATTGTGTCAACAGTATGGAAATTCAACTGTTTTGAAACATTTAAAAAAACAAACGTATTTTAAAGACTATTGATTAAATTATCGAAAATGTTTACCGAAGTTACGGTGAAGATTCATTTAATAATTGATCTTATGCTATATACATCATTTGAAAAAGAGGAGCGAAACACGATATTCTCACGAGATTTTAAAATCAGATTTCAATCCATTTTTGTTATACACGATGCTATATAAATAATGTCGTTTATTATTAAAACATTTATAACAAAACCAAATTATTTCACCGTAGATCTACAAATAAAGTTTCAAAAATGAATTTGTTTTTATGAGATTTAACGCCATTTTCAGCGATTTTATATGGCGTCTATTGTTGATTGAGAAAGGGAGCCGGAGTACCGACCTTCGGCAGGTAAACTGACAATAATGTCGAGCACACTCTGCCCACAGTAAGACCCAAACACGCAACTTCAGTGTTGACACGCCAGTGATCAATAGTAGCTGCCCATTTTATAAAACACTGCACGGTACTTTACGTTAGGCGGGGTTCGAGCTCGACTTCAGTCTTGGTTGAGAACAATTTACAGTTTTCTAGCCGTAGGTCGGGAGAATTCTTCGACGGCTTCCTCCACCAATAAATACTAGAGGGCCACGACACAGATAAAAACAAATTGCCGAATTTGGCAATTAATCCCGTTAAGAAACTAATTTAAGTGCTTAGAAATAAAATTACAGTTTAATATTTATAGCAGTTTCCATTAATTTTCGAGTAAAGTACGCCCTTAAAAATTACTTTTTGTAAACATATTTGCACAATTTCATTACATTGACTTTTATTCACAATACATAATATCAAAACAACAGGATAAAAGAATGCAAAAAATTCAAAGTGTTCATGAGTAAGTTACAGTTTTTCCGTCATGTATTTACGAATATCCATAGTGTTTACCTCATTGTTGGTTACGTCTGAGTAAAGCATCAATATCCAGATCATTACTGATCTCTTCCTCCCGGATTAGTAACCATGTCAAACTTTTTAGATCATGTCAATTATCGAGATTATACTTCATATATTGTTATCGACCCCTTTATGCTGACTAATTCCTTTATCGGTTGGCTGTGTTAATAATTAAGCATTAATACCAATGATTGTACTAAATATGACTGCACTCTATATAACATGTGTTATTCCTTTTAAAGATGTGATGCTTAATTCTAAAACAGCGAAGTAACTGAATACTTAAAGTAGGGCTACGCAGTATCCTTTGTTCAAACAGTTTTTTTTATTTAAATGTTAGGCCAAAGTATGAAGTAATGATATATGTGTAATTCTAGGATGTCATTAAAATATAATTTACTAATTTAAATTTCTTCAGAACTTTAATACCATTCTATGTTATTAGATTAAATAAAGCAATCACGAGTCAAGTGTCAATACACGTGTTACCTAATGTATATTAATACAAATGTTTATAGATTTCAGCTCTCAAGTTCGTACTTCAACATACATTATTTCCTAGAAAGACTCTCCAGTACATGCCTATTTCCATAGAAAGACTCTCCAGTAGTAAATGCCTATTTAAATAGAAAGACTCTCCGGTACATGCCTATTTCCATAGAAAGACTCTCCAGTACATGCCAATTTCCATAGAAAGACTCTCCAGTAGTACATGCCTATTTTCATAGAATGACTCTCCAGTACATGCCTATTTTCATAGAAAGACTCTCCAGTAGTACATGCCTATTTCCATAGAAAGACTCTTCAGTACATGCCAATTTCCATAGAAAGACTCTCCAGTAGTACATGCCTATTTTCATAGAATGACTCTCCAGTACATGCCTATTTTCATAGAAAGACTCTCCAGTAGTACATGCCTATTTCCATAGAAAGACTCTTCAGTACATGCCTATTTCCATAGAAAATCTCTCCAGTAGTACATGCCTATTTTCATAGAATGACTCTCCAGTACATGCCTATTTCCATAGAAAGACTCTTCAGTACATGCCAATTTCCATAGAAAGATTCTCCAGTAGTACATGCCTATTTCCATAGAGAGATTCTCCAGTAGTACATGCCTATTTTCATAGAAAGACTCTTCAGTACATGCCTATTTCCATAGAAAAACTCTCCAGTAGTACATGCCTATTTTCATAGAAAGATTCTCCAGTAGTACATGCCTATTTTCATAGAAAGACTCTTCAGTACATGCCTATTTCCTTAGAAAAACTCTCCAGTAGTACATGCCTATTTTCATAGAAAGATTCTCCTGTACATGCCTATTTTCATAGAAAGACTCTCCAGAAGTACATGCCTATTTTCATAGAAAGATTCTCCAGTAGTACATTTCTATTTCCATAGAACAACTCTCCAGTAGTACATGCCCATTTTTGTTATACACGATGCTATATAAATAATGTCGTTTATTATTAAAACATTTATAACAAAACCAAATTATTTCACCGTAGATCTACAAATAAAGTTTCAAAAATGAATTTGTTTTTATGAGATTTAACGCCATTTTCAGCGATTTTATATGGCGTCTATTGTTGATTGAGAAAGGGAGCCGGAGTACCGACCTTCGGCAGGTAAACTGACAATAATGTCGAGCACACTCTGCCCACAGTAAGACCCAAACACGCAACTTCAGTGTTGACACGCCAGTGATCAATAGTAGCTGCCCATTTTATAAAACACTGCACGGTACTTTACGTTAGGCGGGGTTCGAGCTCGACTTCAGTCTTGGTTGAGAACAATTTACAGTTTTCTAGCCGTAGGTCGGGAGAATTCTTCGACGGCTTCCTCCACCAATAAATACTAGAGGGCCACGACACAGATAAAAACAAATTGCCGAATTTGGCAATTAATCCCGTTAAGAAACTAATTTAAGTGCTTAGAAATAAAATTACAGTTTAATATTTATAGCAGTTTCCATTAATTTTCGAGTAAAGTACGCCCTTAAAAATTACTTTTTGTAAACATATTTGCACAATTTCATTACATTGACTTTTATTCACAATACATAATATCAAAACAACAGGATAAAAGAATGCAAAAAATTCAAAGTGTTCATGAGTAAGTTACAGTTTTTCCGTCATGTATTTACGAATATCCATAGTGTTTACCTCATTGTTGGTTACGTCTGAGTAAAGCATCAATATCCAGATCATTACTGATCTCTTCCTCCCGGATTAGTAACCATGTCAAACTTTTTAGATCATGTCAATTATCGAGATTATACTTCATATATTGTTATCGACCCCTTTATGCTGACTAATTCCTTTATCGGTTGGCTGTGTTAATAATTAAGCATTAATACCAATGATTGTACTAAATATGACTGCACTCTATATAACATGTGTTATTCCTTTTAAAGATGTGATGCTTAATTCTAAAACAGCGAAGTAACTGAATACTTAAAGTAGGGCTACGCAGTATCCTTTGTTCAAACAGTTTTTTTTATTTAAATGTTAGGCCAAAGTATGAAGTAATGATATATGTGTAATTCTAGGATGTCATTAAAATATAATTTACTAATTTAAATTTCTTCAGAACTTTAATACCATTCTATGTTATTAGATTAAATAAAGCAATCACGAGTCAAGTGTCAATACACGTGTTACCTAATGTATATTAATACAAATGTTTATAGATTTCAGCTCTCAAGTTCGTACTTCAACATACATTATTTCCTAGAAAGACTCTCCAGTACATGCCTATTTCCATAGAAAGACTCTCCAGTAGTAAATGCCTATTTAAATAGAAAGACTCTCCGGTACATGCCTATTTCCATAGAAAGACTCTCCAGTACATGCCAATTTCCATAGAAAGACTCTCCAGTAGTACATGCCTATTTTCATAGAATGACTCTCCAGTACATGCCTATTTTCATAGAAAGACTCTCCAGTAGTACATGCCTATTTCCATAGAAAGACTCTTCAGTACATGCCAATTTCCATAGAAAGACTCTCCAGTAGTACATGCCTATTTTCATAGAATGACTCTCCAGTACATGCCTATTTTCATAGAAAGACTCTCCAGTAGTACATGCCTATTTCCATAGAAAGACTCTTCAGTACATGCCTATTTCCATAGAAAATCTCTCCAGTAGTACATGCCTATTTTCATAGAATGACTCTCCAGTACATGCCTATTTCCATAGAAAGACTCTTCAGTACATGCCAATTTCCATAGAAAGATTCTCCAGTAGTACATGCCTATTTCCATAGAGAGATTCTCCAGTAGTACATGCCTATTTTCATAGAAAGACTCTTCAGTACATGCCTATTTCCATAGAAAAACTCTCCAGTAGTACATGCCTATTTTCATAGAAAGATTCTCCAGTAGTACATGCCTATTTTCATAGAAAGACTCTTCAGTACATGCCTATTTCCTTAGAAAAACTCTCCAGTAGTACATGCCTATTTTCATAGAAAGATTCTCCTGTACATGCCTATTTTCATAGAAAGACTCTCCAGAAGTACATGCCTATTTTCATAGAAAGATTCTCCAGTAGTACATTTCTATTTCCATAGAACAACTCTCCAGTAGTACATGCCTATGTTCATAGAAAGACTCTCCAGTAGTACATTTCTATTTCCATAGAAAGACTCTTCAGTACATGCCTATTTTCATAGAAAGATTCTCCAGTAGTACATTTCTATTTCCATAGAAAGACTCTCCAGTACATGCCTATTTCCATAGCAAAACTCCTAGTAGTACATGCCTATTTTCATAGAAAGATTCTCCAGTACATGCCTATGTTCATAGAAAGACTCTCCAGTAGTACATGCCTATTTCCATAGAAAGACTCTTCAGTGCATGCCTATTTCCATAGAAAAACTCTCCAGTAGTACATGCCTATTTTCATAGAAAGATTCTCCAGTACATGCCTATTTTCAAAGAAAGATTCTCCAGTAGTACATGCTTATTTCCATGGAAAGACTCTTCAGTACAAGCCAATTTCCTTAGAAAAACTCTCCAGTAGTACATGCCTTTTTTCATAGAAAGATTCTCCTGTACATGCCTATTTTCATAGAAAGATTCTCCAGTAGTACATGCCTATTTCCATAGAAAGATTCTCCAGTAGTACATGCCTATTTTCATAGAAAGACTCTTCAGTACAAGCCTATTTCCTTAGAAAAACTTTCCAGTAGTACATGCCTATTTTCATAGAACGATTCTCATGTACATGCCTATTTTCATAGAATGACTCTCCAGTAGTACATGCCTAATTCCATAGAAAAACTCTCCAGTAGTACATGCCTATTTTCATAGAAAGATTCTCCAGTAGTACATGCCTATTTCCATAGAAAGACTCTCCAGTAGTACATGCCTATTTTCATAGAAAGATTCTCCAGTACATGCCTATTTTCATAGAAAGATTCTCCAATAGTACATGCTTATTTCCATAGAAAGACTCTTCAGTACATGCCTATTTCCATAGAAAAACTCTCCAGCAGTACATGCCTATTTTCATAGAAAGATTCTCCAGTAGTACATGCCTATTTCCATAGAAAGACTCTCCAGTACATGCCTATTTCCATAGAAAGACTCTCCAGTACATGCTTACCCTAACTATCATATGTCTCTAACAGTGTAGTAAATAATGTAATAATCACATGCTGACATTATAAGTAAAAGAGGAAATCTTAATAAATCTACACAAAATAATTCCCAGCACTTATTTTACGCTGAAATAATAAAAACTAATATAAAAACCACTACCCTGGAAATGGTATTGGATCTAGGAGACACATACGATGACCCCGCACTCCACTTGGACAAAGATGTATTATACTCGATAGTGAAGACATACAACCTTGGAAATGTTTTTTTGTCTGGAAGACACAAATGATGCCTCCGTATGTGTTAAGACGAACATCGAATGGTAGACTAAAATGTGTTTGCTAGAAACAAATGTCTACCTTTACCTTGGTAGATTCTTGATTAAAGGCAGAATAATGTTTTTGTCTTAATGTACAATGCACAATTATTTTGATACAATTCCTGATTTTGAAAGAATTAACTTCATGCGAAAAGTGCGCTTTACTATAGAGATTTACCCGCGAAAAAATGCAATGTCAATGGCCAATTACTTCCGTAAAAATCAGCACAGCGGAACGAAACGAAAACGTGATCTATATCTCATCACTTCACATTCATATACCAAAAATCGGCTCATTACCTACAAGTTATCAACAACTTTTATAAGTTACAAAAAAGGCGGAAAATATTGCTTTGATGAAATTTCCGAACTTCAAAGCCCGTAATTTCAATCAGCTCAGCGGAAGGAAACTCTTCCTGTGTCGTAAATGTAAACTTTCTTTTATGAAATCGTAGATACTTTCCATAATTGACAATACAAAATACGAAATATGCATATTTAAAATAAAACAAAATGTTTTATTAACATTAACAATGAGTACACACCGACATTATGATCGTTTTTGGAACTTTGCAGATCGATAGTGACAACACATGTTGCGCTTTGGTGTGTGTTGCTATGTAAAAAAGTTTTTAAAAAAGTATGTAAAAAATAATTTGGCTAACGAGGGACGATAATTTATTGCAATTTTTAAAATATGGTGTTGTTTCCAAGCATATTAGACATTGACACTATTTTTTAGCCATCTGTTTGTGCTAAATCATAAGGCAATAATACTTGCATGTAACCTACTCCCCCAACAAACGCCCCACCAACACATGTAATAGTAGATACGCCGAATCTTTAAGGTTGTCATTTCTACAAATTGATCACGTACCTGTTAACACTGATGTTGCGGATTCGAGTCGTTTTGCTTGATTCAAACCTTAGATGAGAATGATTGCTAGTTTTCCTGCCTTGGTCGAGGTTTTTCACTGGGTATTCCTGCTGCTCCCAAATAAAATTTGGACGTTTTATTTTGAAGACAAAATGCTGACAGCAGCGTTAATGTTCAAACAAACACATTCTGTACTAGTGACGGGAGATATTTTAATCTTTTATTTCCATAATGTACACAAAAATGTTACTTATTTGTTTGTTTGTGTTTGAGGAATAATCTATAATGAAAACGCGAGTTAATGCAAGAGTAGTTTGCACTTAATTGACTTTAGTCTTGTTTTAAACTGGCCTGATGTCATTGTCATATCATACCCATTTGTCATGGAAGTTCTGCAAGGAAAGTTAAAGGATCTTTCAGTAATTCAGTAATCGATGTTCACCGCGTTACCGTTTCATTTGAATTCACTAAATGCTATTGTGTAATGTATATCTTTAAAGATACACGGTCAATGAATAATTTATGTATATATTATATTTAATTAGTTATCGGAAGATCGGTTCATGACTGGAGCTAATTTATAAATCGTAATGCTTTCAAGTTTTACCTCTCCAAATACGAGCAAAAAACTTTAAATTAACATGAAATAACGTGAAAGGTTTACTACAACTTTTGGCATATTAACAATAATTATTTATTTGTGACTAATTGATTGATTGGTTGATATCTCACGCCAATATATCAGCTGTAGATCAACACTCCGTCACATTATATCAAATCTAAGTCACATTGTATATCAACACTCCGTCACATTGTATCAACACTCCGTCACATTGTATCAACACTCCGTCACATTGTATATCAACACTCCGTCACATTGTATATCAACACTCCGTCACATTGTATCAGCACTCAGTCACATATCAACATTCCGTCACATTGTATCAACACTCCGTCACATTGTATCAAATCTAAGTCACATTGTATATCAAAACTCCGTCACATTGTATCGAGAAAACACTCCGTCACATTGTATATCAACACTCCGTCACATTGTATCAACACTCAGTCACATTGTATATCAACACTCCGTCCCATATCAACACTCCGTCACATTGTGTATCAACACTCCGTCACATTGTATCAACACTCCGTCACATTGTGTATCAACCCTCCGTCACATTGTGTATCAACACTCCGTTACATTGTGTATCAACACTACGCCACATTGTGTATCAACACTCCGTCACATTGTGTATCAACCCTCCGTCACATTGTATTAACATTCCGTCACATTGTATCAACACTCCGTCACATTGTGTATCAACACTCCGTCACATTGTATCAACACTCCGTCACATTGTATATCAACACGTCGTCACTTTGTATCAACACTCCGTCACATTGTATATCAACACTTCATCACATTGTATAAACACTCCGCAACATATCAACACTTAGTCACATTATATCAACACTCCGTCACATTGTATCAACCCTCCGTCACATTGTATCAACACTCCGTCACATTGTATCAACACTCCGTCACATTGTATATGTACACTTCCTACATTGTATTAACAACTTTGTAATCACTGTACACTATTGCTACATATTTCATGTAAACACTGTACTGCTGCTACATGTTGACAATCACAATTGGGAAGAAATGGAGAGCAATATTATCACTTTTTATTCTCTAACATGTTTTATACGTTCTGTACTATTTATCATAGAAACATGCTAGAATTTTGAAAAGTCAAGGTAAGCACTATTTAAACAAAATTATGAACTACTACTTATTTTGGTATTGTTTACATCCCTCCTGAAAATAATGATGACGCTTTTGGGGAAAAAGAACAAATATATTTTCAATATGTATGTAAATCAATTATAGAAGTCTAATTGGAGACGTTATTGCTAGAACATCAAATGAGTCTGACTTTGTTGATATATCTAGTAACAATAGATTTTCAGAACATGATATTATAGAGATATACCTGTTTTAAATAGACTAAATATTCCTGTAGAAAGAGTGAGAATGGCAGAATAGAGACAGACCCAGGTATTGTAGATTTACACGCAAAATATTCAAGTGTTATTGACTACTATACAATCAAGCACACTTTGCTTGAAATAATAGACGATTATGAAGTTCCAGACATGAGCAAGCTTTTTTTCCGATGTGCATACTCCTTGACATTGCGAATAATTTTAGAAAGCGTTAAAAAGGTCATAGACGGAAAATACAAAAATATTGTAAACTTGCAAATGACTTGAACGATGCTTCTAAGTAAAATCCTAAATATTTTTTTGGAAAGTTTTAAACGGTCATGAAAAACAACAATAAAATGTACAGTTGAATACATATATTTTCAAAGAACTAAAGACAGACAAAAATGGCGAGAATGTCATTTAAGGATCTCACATCAGAATACATCAATGAGCATATAAATGGACGTATTACGCAAAAAGAGATTATGATATGTATAAAAAATATTCATAACAGTGTATACAAAACTTTTCAACATAATTGCTCCTGGTTACATGTTTAACTGGGAGTATTAAACCAATTTAAAAAGCAAATGAAATAAAAAGGAATGAAAATTATCTCAGAAATTATCAACACATAACAATTGTAATCTTTTTACTGCCATCTTGAATTAGAGACTTTTTTTATTTTCTGAACAAAAACAATAAAAGAAAATCAAGCAGGATTTCGTCCTAACTATTCAACTATTGGCAATTTATTGACCAAATTTTAGCTGTTTCAATTATTGGAATAAAAACGACAAAATGTTCTATGCCTTTGATCGGGTTTGGAGAAATAACTTTTTCACAAAATGTTACTGAATAAAATAGATGGTAACATGAACAATGTGATTTTTAACATGCATTATAACACAAAATCATTAAGCCATACAATGAGTATTTTAAGTGTGATATGCGAATAAGGCAGGGGGGAAATCTGTCACCTATATTTTGTTCTCGCTTTTTCTGAATGATTTAAAACAATATTGATAACAAAAATGCATGTCTGGCTTAGTATTAAATATGGAATTGAGGCAGAATTTGATTTGTATTTTAAAATATTTATACTTTTGTACGCCGATGATACTGTTTTCTTATCGGCAGAAAACGTACAAAATCATTTAAATGCATTTGGTGAATATTGTGATACGTGGAAGATGAAAGCAAAGATAGAAAAATGATATCCCCGCTTGGTAAATATCAGGTGCACTATGGCACTATGTGACAACAATGATTCTGATTATTTAATTCCCTTCAGGGATGTAGGTGGAGTTGCGGATAAGAGTTAGGTACTCCCTTATGTCAATAACAAAGTCTATGTTTTTCTATGGGAAACCTTAAATTTCATTCCGATCGAAAAGTAAAATATCAGGCGCACAATGAGACTATGTGACAAAGATTCTGTGAAAGTTTTAAAATTCTGTTTAGTGGTGTTGGCCCTATAGAACTATGTGACAACGATTCCGTGAAAGTTTTATTAAATTTCATTCTGTAGTGTAGGAAGAGTTGCGGATAAGAGATGGGTATGTCAATGACAAAGTCCATTTTTTCTATTAGAAACCCCAAATACCATTCTGATCAAAATGTTACGTATCAGTTGCACAATGGGACTATGTGACAAAGATTCTGTATAAGTTTCATCAAATTCATTTCAGTATTGTAGTAGGAGTTGTGCATGAACGAAAGTGTAACGGACGGATGGAAAGACGGCGCGACGGACACCGCCATCACTATATATCACCCGCTTTTCAAACCTGGGTATATAACTAAAATCATGATATTAAGCATGGGAAGAGTAAATCTAAACGTTCGATTTCTTTATCAAAATATTGAATTTCTAAAGGTCTTTAATCTCCACGGTGTTATTTTTACAAAAATGGAAGAGACCAGTTGTACTGTATAAACTATGTAATGTCTTCTATGAAAGACAGCAAACTGCATTTTTCTCTTGAAACAGGAAGATAGAGAAATTTTGATAGACACGCAAGACAGTGTAATTAATGTAACTGTCCATTTTTTTTTATTAATATCACAATATACTGGAATGCGCATCTATCTCGGAACTATGCAACCTGTATTTTCTTATGCGACACTACACTATAAAATTTAGTCAGATAATGTGAACTGCAAAACAGTCGTTGTTAAGAAAACTGCGTGTTTTTATCAAACATATTTGTTGCTGTTTCAGGGCTCCTGGCTATAACCCTTTATGCACAGATTACTTAGTAGATTATATTGTAAATAGCTTTTATTTTTGTTTAAATTATTGCTGTACCAATATAACCTTGGCTTTATGAAAATAAAGAAATACAAACACTAAACATTTAAAGTTATATCATTCAGATTATATTAACATTAACACACATTACGTGGTATGTGGTATAAGCAAGGTTTATTGAAACGTACAAAATAAAAATCGCTACAAAAAATTACTCAAAGCGTTAGAATCATCTTAATTTTTTTCAATAAAACGACATTTTATTAAAGTATAAGCTGTGAAATTTTTTTTATGGATTAAGAGATTAAAAACTGAAGAAAACTACATACCAATTACATTTTGAGGATTTTTTATTTCCATACTTCTGTCAGGTTCTTTGTCTGCATTCTCTTTCTTACGATTTTTCGTCTTTCTTGGAGCATCATGTCTGTTGGGGAAATTATAGAAAGTATAATTAATTCCTTTGCCTTGAGCAATAACTGACTTTGCCATACCCAAAGTTAATCGTTTACACCAGTCCTTGTTTTAATGTAATATGTATTCCGAACATAGCATTTGTCAAAGTTATATCATCAATAATCAATTTTTGTAATTTTTTATTGTTTAAATGGAAACCATAATGTAATGTTGTTATCAGGCTGGATCTTATGGGAACAGTTTATGTAGAATACTATATCCGCTGTAATCTGACGTATTATTGACATTTTTGCAGGAGTTATATGCAAGAAACTTAGACATTATTTTATGGAATTCGTATTTTGTTATAATTGAATCGTAAATTTTTAACAGGATAACGATTTTTGTATGGAAAACACGTGACCCGAAACCTTCTTATTAACTTTAAGCCATTTACCTAAAATATCGATTTTTTATTTCAAGTTTTAAACAATATATTTGCTTAAGGTTGGAGTAGGAGTATCGAGTAGGTATATGGCTCGAATGCGCATCCTTGGTGTTAACAGGCTGGCTATCAATAAAATTGCATTAACCATTCTGCCATTGACGCCCTGGTCAGCAGGAGCTAATGATATCCGTTCATTTTGACATAAAGTTATTTAATGTAAATGTATGTAAATAGATCATTTCCACTTTTAAAAGCACTTAAACCATCCCTAATCAGTGATAAAGTCTTTCCTTAGATTAACAAACATAATTGTTTAACATCCTGTGCAAGTCTTGATAGGCAATGACAACATGATTGGGGATTTTGTTGTTTGTTGTGTACAAGATTCCTTCGAAACTCTAAAGATTGAAAACTAATTATTAAAGTCCTCAGCGTTACCAGTTATTGTTAAAGGGAATTCAGGACACCATTCGCCATTTTTTGTGAAAATTTCAAAATAGATAGAACATTTATGGTAAATTTAATAATCATTTCTTTCATTTTTTAATTCTTAATTTCAATACAATTTAAAACAATAATGAAAGTCTGTCTTGTTCCTATATTTTCACTTCAATTTATTAATGTTTAAAATAAAAAGTTTTCGTTTAAATGAGTTTGGTATAGGCAAAAATAATGAAAAGGAAATTGTTAACAAGGGAGGTAATTTTGAAAAAAAACCATTTTTTAGTACTTTTTGACTAGTTTTTACCCAATTGACAAACAGTTAATTCAGAGACCCCTATTTTTCTTTCCATCACTAAAATGTATACCAATTGCTTGACATTATATCAAAAATTTATAAAATTTCATTAAGCAGAATTTTCGTAATCTTTTATTTTATTGCTTTTTTATTCTCTTCTCTGTATAGTCTATATAAAAATTAAAAATTTCAGTGATCAACCCCTCGAAAATAAGCTCTTAAACCCCTATTTTTTATTTTGAATTATGATAACTGGTATAAAAAACTAACTACTGGGCGAATTGTCCTGCATCCCTTTAAATGATTGTCTCCGGAATTATGTTCTCTCTCTCTCTCTCTCTCTCTCTCTCTCTCTCTCTCTCTCTCTCTCTCTCTCTCTCTCCCTTGCCCTGCATGGGTTTATACCTCAACTCCAAAGGCATCTTACCCCATGCCCTGTATATGGTCTATACGTCAACTCCATAGGCAACATACACCTGCCCTGTATATGGTCTGTACGTCAAGTCCATAGGCATCTTACCCCTGCCCTGTATATGGTCTATACCTCAACTCTATAGACACCTTACCCCATGCCCTTTATAGGGTCTATTCTACAACTCCATAGGCATCTTACCCTTGCCCTGTATATGGTCTGTACGTCAAGTCCATAGGAATCTTACCCCTGCCCTGTATATGGTCTGTACGTAAAGTCCATAGGCATCTTAACCCTGCCCTGTATATGGTCTATTCCTCAACTCCATAGGCATCTTACCCTTGCCCTTTATAGGGTCTATACCTCAACTCCATAGGCATCTTACCCTTGCCCTTTATAGGGTCTATACCTCAACTCCATAGGCATCTTACCCCTGCCCTGTATATGGTCTATACGTCGACTCCATATGCATCTTACTCCTGCCCTGTATATGGTCTATACCTCAACTCTATATGCATCTTACCCCTGCCTTGTATACGATCTATACCTCAACTCCATAGGCATCTTACCCCTGCCTTGTATATGATCTATACCTCAACTCCATAGGCATCTTACCCCTGCCCTGTATATGGTCTATACCTCAACTCCATAGGCATCTTACCCCTGCCTTGTATATGATCTATACCTCAACTCCATAGGCATCTTACCCCTGCCTTGTATATGATCTATACCTCAACTCCATAGGCATCTTACCCCTGCCTTGTATATGATCTATACCTCAACTCCATAGGCATCTTACCCTTGCCCTTTATAGGGTCTATACCTCAACTCCATAGGCATCTTACCCTTGCCCTTTATAGGGTCTATACCTCAACTCCATAGGCATCTTACCCCTGCCTTGTATATGGTCTATACCTCAACTCCATATGCATCTTACTCCTGCCCTGTATATGGTCTATACCTCAAATCTATATGCATCTTACTCCTGCCTTGTATATGATCTATACCTCAACTCCATAGGCATCTTACCCCTGCCTTGTATATGATCTATACCTCAACTCCATAGGCATCTTACTCCTGCCTTGTATATGATCTATACCTCAACTCCATAGGCATCTTACCCCTGCCCTGTATATGGTCTATACGTCGACTCCATATGCATCTTACTCCTGCCCTGTATATGGTCTATACCTCAACTCTATATGCATCTTACTCCTGCCTTGTATATGATCTATACCTCAACTCCATAGGCATCTTACCCCTGCCTTGTATATGATCTATACCTCAACTCCATAGGCATCTTACCCCTGCCCTGTATATGGTCTATACCTCAACTCCATAGGCATCTTACCCCTGCCTTGTATATGATCTATACGTCAACTCCATAGGCATCTTACCCTTGCCCTTTATAGGGTCTATACCCCAACTCCATAGGCATCTTACCCCTGCCCTGTATATGGTCTATTCCTCAACTCCATAGGCATCTTACCACTGCCCTGTATAGGGTCTATACCTCAACTCCATACGCATCTTACCCCTGCCCTGTATATGGTCTATACGTCGACTCCATAGGCATCTTACCCTTCCCCGGTATATGGTCTATACGTCGACTCCATAGGCATCTTACCCCAGCCCTTTATAGGGTCTATTACTCAACTCCATATGCATCTTACCCCTGCCTTGTATATGATCTATACCTCAACTCCATAGGCATCATACCCCTGCCCTGAATATGGTCTATACGTCGACTCCATAGGCATCTTACCCTTCCCCGGTATATGGTCTATACGTCGACTCCATAGGCATCTTACCCCAGCCCTTTATAGGGTCTATTACTCAACTCCATATGCATCTTACCCTTGCCCTGTATATGGTCTATACCTCAACTCCATAGGCATCATACCCCTGCCCTGTATATGGTCTATACGTCAACTCCATATGCATCTTACCCCTGCCCTGTATATGGTCTATACGTCAACTCCATAGGCATCATACCCCTGCCCTGTATATGGTCTATACGTCAACTCCATAGGCATCTTACCCCTGCCCTGTATATGGTCTATACGTCAACTCCATAGGCATCATACCCCTGCCCTGTATATGGTCTATACGTCAACTCCATAGGCATCACACCCCTGCCCTGTATATGGTCTATACGTCAACTCCATAGGCATCATACCCCTGCCCTGTATATGGTCTATACCTCAACTCTATAGGCATCTTACCCCTGCCCTGTATATGGTCTATAAGTCGACTCCATATGCATCTTACTCCTGCCCTGTATATGGTCTATACCTCAACTCCATAGGCATCTTACCCCTGCCCTGTATATGGTCTATACGTCGACTCCATATGCATCTTACTCCTGCCCTGTATATGGTCTATACCTCAACTCCATATGCATCTTACCCTTGCCCTGTATATGGTCTATACCTCAACTCCATAGGCATCTTACCCTTGCCCTGTATATGGTCTATACGTCGACTCCATATGCATCTTACTCCTGCCCTGTATATGGTCTATACGTCGACTCCATATGCATCTTACTCCTGCCCTGTATATGGTCTATACGTCGACTCCATATGCATCTTACTCCTGCCCTGTATATGGTCTATACGTCGACTCCATATGCATCTTACTCCTGCCCTGTATATGGTCTATACCTCAACTCCATATGCATCTTACCCTTGCCCTGTATATGGTCTATACGTCGACTCCATATGCATCTTACTCCTGCCCTGTATATGGTCTATACCTCAATTCCATATGCATCTTACCCTTGCCCTGTATATGGTCTATACGTCGACTCCATATGCATCTTACTCCTGCCCTGTATATGGTCTATACCTCAACTCCATATGCATCTTACCCTTGCCCTGTATAGGGTCTATTCCCCAACTCCATAGGCATCTTACCCCTGCCCTGTATATGGTCTATACGTCGACTCCATATGCATCTTACTCCTGCCCTGTATATGGTCTATACCTCAACTCCATATGCATCTTACCCTTGCCCTGTATATGGTCTATTCCTCAACTCCATAGGCATCTTACCCCTGCCCTGTATATGGTCTATACGTCGACTCCATATGCATCTTACTCCTGCCCTGTATATGGTCTATACCTCAACTCCATATGCATCTTACCCTTGCCCTGTATATGGTCTATTCCTCAACTCCATAGGCATCTTACCCCTGCCCTGTATATGGTCTATACGTCAACTCCATATGCATCTTACCCCTGCCCTATATATGGTCTGTACGTCAATTCCATAGGCATCGTACCCTTGCCCTTTATATGGTCTATACCTCAACTCCATACGCATCTTACCCCTGCCCTGTATATGGTATATACCTCAACCCCATATGCATCTTATCCCTGCCCTGTATATGGTCTATACGTCAACTCTATATGCATCTTACCCCTGCCCTGTATATGGTCTGTACGTCAATTCTATAGGCATCTTACCCTTGCCCTTTATAGGGTCTATACCTCAACTCCTTGGCATCTTACCCTTGCCCTGTATATGGTCTATACCTCAACTCCGTAGGCATCTTACCCTTGCCCTTTATAGGGTCTATACCTCAACTCCATAGGCATCATACCCCTGCCCTGTATATGGTCTGTACGTCAATTCCATGGGCATCTTACCCTTGCCCTTTATATGGTCAATACCTCAACTCCTTGGCATCTTACCCTTGCCCTGTATATGGTCTATACGTGAATTCCGTAGGCATCTTACCCTTGCCCTTTATTGGGTCTATACCTCAACTCCTTGGCATCTTACCCCTGCCCTGTATATGGTCTATACCTCAACTCCGTAGGCATCTTACCCTTGCCCTTTATAGGGTCTATACCTCAACTCCTTGGCATCTTACCCTTGCCCTGTATATGGTCTATACGTCAATTCCGTAGGCATCTTACCCCTGCCCTGTATATGGTCTATACGTCAATTCCGTAGGTATCATACCTCTGCATTGTATATGGTCTATACCTCAACTCCGTAGGCATCTTATCCCTGCCCTGTATATGGTCTGTACGTCAATTCCATAGGCATGTTACCCTTGCCCTTTATAGGGTCTATACCTCAACTCCGTAGGTATCATACCCCTGCCCTGTATATGGTCTATACCTCAACTCCGTAGGCATCTTACCCTTGCCCTTTATAGGGTCTATACCTCAACTCCATATGCATCTTACCCTTGCCCTGTATATGGTCTATACCTCAACTCTGTATGCATCTTACCCCTGCCCTGTATATGGTCTATACCTCAACTCCATAGGCATCTTACCCCTGCCCTGTATATGGTCTATACCTCAACTCTGTATGCATCTTACCCTTGCCCTGTATATGGTCTATACCTCAACTCTATAGACATCTTACCCCATGCCCTTTATAGGGTCTATACGTCAACTCCATACGCATCTTACCCTTGCCCTGTATATGGTCTATACGTCAACTCCATACGCATCTTACCCTTGCCCTGTATATGGTCTATACGTCAACTCCATACGCATCTTGCCCCTGCCCTGTATATGGTCTATACCTCAACTCCATACGCATCTTACCCTTGCCCTGTATATGGTCTATACGTCAATTCCATAGGCATCTTACCCCTGCCCTGTATATGGTCTATACCTCAACTCCATAGGCATCTTACTCCTGCCCTGTATATGGTCTATACCTCAACTCCATACGCATCTTACCCCTGCCCTGTATATGGTCTATACCTCAACTCCATAGGCATCTTACCCCTGCCTTGTATATGATCTATACCTCAACTCCATAGGCATCTTACCCCTGCCCTGTATATGGTCTATACGTCGACTCCATATGCATCTTACTCCTGCCCTGTATATGGTCTATACCTCAACTCTATATGCATCTTACTCCTGCCTTGTATATGATCTATACCTCAACTCCATAGGCATCTTACCCCTGCCTTGTATATGATCTATACCTCAACTCCATAGGCATCTTACCCCTGCCCTGTATATGGTCTATACCTCAACTCCATAGGCATCTTACCCCTGCCTTGTATATGATCTATACGTCAACTCCATAGGCATCTTACCCTTGCCCTTTATAGGGTCTATACCCCAACTCCATAGGCATCTTACCCCTGCCCTGTATATGGTCTATTCCTCAACTCCATAGGCATCTTACCACTGCCCTGTATAGGGTCTATACCTCAACTCCATACGCATCTTACCCCTGCCCTGTATATGGTCTATACGTCGACTCCATAGGCATCTTACCCTTCCCCGGTATATGGTCTATACGTCGACTCCATAGGCATCTTACCCCAGCCCTTTATAGGGTCTATTACTCAACTCCATATGCATCTTACCCCTGCCTTGTATATGATCTATACCTCAACTCCATAGGCATCATACCCCTGCCCTGAATATGGTCTATACGTCGACTCCATAGGCATCTTACCCTTCCCCGGTATATGGTCTATACGTCGACTCCATAGGCATCTTACCCCAGCCCTTTATAGGGTCTATTACTCAACTCCATATGCATCTTACCCTTGCCCTGTATATGGTCTATACCTCAACTCCATAGGCATCATACCCCTGCCCTGTATATGGTCTATACGTCAACTCCATATGCATCTTACCCCTGCCCTGTATATGGTCTATACGTCAACTCCATAGGCATCATACCCCTGCCCTGTATATGGTCTATACGTCAACTCCATAGGCATCTTACCCCTGCCCTGTATATGGTCTATACGTCAACTCCATAGGCATCATACCCCTGCCCTGTATATGGTCTATACGTCAACTCCATAGGCATCACACCCCTGCCCTGTATATGGTCTATACGTCAACTCCATAGGCATCATACCCCTGCCCTGTATATGGTCTATACCTCAACTCTATAGGCATCTTACTCCTGCCCTGTATATGGTCTATACCTCAACTCCATAGGCATCTTACCCCTGCCCTGTATATGGTCTATACGTCGACTCCATATGCATCTTACTCCTGCCCTGTATATGGTCTATACCTCAACTCCATATGCATCTTACCCTTGCCCTGTATATGGTCTATACCTCAACTCCATAGGCATCTTACCCTTGCCCTGTATATGGTCTATACGTCGACTCCATATGCATCTTACTCCTGCCCTGTATATGGTCTATACGTCGACTCCATATGCATCTTACTCCTGCCCTGTATATGGTCTATACGTCGACTCCATATGCATCTTACTCCTGCCCTGTATATGGTCTATACGTCGACTCCATATGCATCTTACTCCTGCCCTGTATATGGTCTATACCTCAACTCCATATGCATCTTACCCTTGCCCTGTATATGGTCTATACGTCGACTCCATATGCATCTTACTCCTGCCCTGTATATGGTCTATACCTCAATTCCATATGCATCTTACCCTTGCCCTGTATATGGTCTATACGTCGACTCCATATGCATCTTACTCCTGCCCTGTATATGGTCTATACCTCAACTCCATATGCATCTTACCCTTGCCCTGTATAGGGTCTATTCCCCAACTCCATAGGCATCTTACCCCTGCCCTGTATATGGTCTATACGTCGACTCCATATGCATCTTACTCCTGCCCTGTATATGGTCTATACCTCAACTCCATATGCATCTTACCCTTGCCCTGTATATGGTCTATTCCTCAACTCCATAGGCATCTTACCCCTGCCCTGTATATGGTCTATACGTCGACTCCATATGCATCTTACTCCTGCCCTGTATATGGTCTATACCTCAACTCCATATGCATCTTACCCTTGCCCTGTATATGGTCTATTCCTCAACTCCATAGGCATCTTACCCCTGCCCTGTATATGGTCTATACGTCAACTCCATATGCATCTTACCCCTGCCCTATATATGGTCTGTACGTCAATTCCATAGGCATCGTACCCTTGCCCTTTATATGGTCTATACCTCAACTCCATACGCATCTTACCCCTGCCCTGTATATGGTATATACCTCAACCCCATATGCATCTTATCCCTGCCCTGTATATGGTCTATACGTCAACTCTATATGCATCTTACCCCTGCCCTGTATATGGTCTGTACGTCAATTCTATAGGCATCTTACCCTTGCCCTTTATAGGGTCTATACCTCAACTCCTTGGCATCTTACCCTTGCCCTGTATATGGTCTATACCTCAACTCCGTAGGCATCTTACCCTTGCCCTTTATAGGGTCTATACCTCAACTCCATAGGCATCATACCCCTGCCCTGTATATGGTCTGTACGTCAATTCCATGGGCATCTTACCCTTGCCCTTTATATGGTCAATACCTCAACTCCTTGGCATCTTACCCTTGCCCTGTATATGGTCTATACGTGAATTCCGTAGGCATCTTACCCTTGCCCTTTATTGGGTCTATACCTCAACTCCTTGGCATCTTACCCCTGCCCTGTATATGGTCTATACCTCAACTCCGTAGGCATCTTACCCTTGCCCTTTATAGGGTCTATACCTCAACTCCTTGGCATCTTACCCTTGCCCTGTATATGGTCTATACGTCAATTCCGTAGGCATCTTACCCCTGCCCTGTATATGGTCTATACGTCAATTCCGTAGGTATCATACCCCTGCATTGTATATGGTCTATACCTCAACTCCGTAGGCATCTTACCCCTGCCCTGTATATGGTCTGTACGTCAATTCCATAGGCATGTTACCCTTGCCCTTTATAGGGTCTATACCTCAACTCCGTAGGTATCATACCCCTGCCCTGTATATGGTCTATACCTCAACTCCGTAGGCATCTTACCCTTGCCCTTTATAGGGTCTATACCTCAACTCCATATGCATCTTACCCTTGCCCTGTATATGGTCTATACCTCAACTCTGTATGCATCTTACCCCTGCCCTGTATATGGTCTATACCTCAACTCCATAGGCATCTTACCCCTGCCCTGTATATGGTCTATACCTCAACTCTGTATGCATCTTACCCTTGCCCTGTATATGGTCTATACCTCAACTCTATAGACATCTTACCCCATGCCCTTTATAGGGTCTATACGTCAACTCCATACGCATCTTACCCTTGCCCTGTATATGGTCTATACGTCAACTCCATACGCATCTTACCCTTGCCCTGTATATGGTCTATACGTCAACTCCATACGCATCTTACCCCTGCCCTGTATATGGTCTATACCTCAACTCCATACGCATCTTACCCTTGCCCTGTATATGGTCTATACGTCAATTCCATAGGCATCTTACCCCTGCCCTGTATATGGTCTATACCTCAACTCCATAGGCATCTTACTCCTGCCCTGTATATGGTCTATACCTCAACTCCATACGCATCTTACCCCTGCCCTGTATATGGTCTATACCTCAACTCCATAGGCATCTTACCCCTGCCTTGTATATGATCTATACCTCAACTCCATAGGCATCTTACCCCTGCCCTGTATATGGTCTATACCTCAACTCCATATGCATCTTACCCTTGCCCTGTATATGGTCTATTCCTCAACTCCATAGGCATCTTACCCCTGCCCTGTATATGGTCTATACGTCAACTCCATATGCATCTTACCCCTGCCCTGTATATGGTCTGTACGTCAATTCCATAGGCATCGTACCCTTGCCCTTTATATGGTCTATACCTCAACTCCATACGCATCTTACCCCTGCCCTGTATATGGTATATACCTCAACTCCATATGCATCTTATCCCTGCCCTGTATATGGTCTATACGTCAACTCTATATGCATCTTACCCCTGCCCTGTATATGGTCTGTACGTCAATTCTATAGGCATCTTACCCTTGCCCTTTATAGGGTCTATACCTCAACTCCTTTTCATCTTACCCTTGCCCTGTATATGGTCTATACCTCAACTCCGTAGGCATCTTACCCTTGCCCTTTATAGGGTCTATACCTCAACTCCATAGGCATCATACCCCTGCCCTGTATATGGTCTGTACGTCAATTCCATGGGCATCTTACCCTTGCCCTTTATATGGTCAATACCTCAACTCCTTGGCATCTTACCCTTGCCCTGTATATGGTCTATACGTGAATTCCGTAGGCATCTTACCCTTGCCCTTTATAGGGTCTATACCTCAACTCCTTGGCATCTTACCCCTGCCCTGTATATGGTCTATACCTCAACTCCGTAGGCATCTTACCCTTGCCCTTTATAGGGTCTATACCTCAACTCCTTGGCATCTTACCCTTGCCCTGTATATGGTCTATACGTCAATTCCGTAGGCATCTTACCCCTGCCCTGTATATGGTCTATACGTCAATTCCGTAGGTATCATACCCCTGCATTGTATATGGTCTATACCTCAACTCCGTAGGCATCTTACCCCTGCCCTGTATATGGTCTGTACGTCAATTCCATAGGCATCTTACCCTTGCCCTTTATAGGGTCTATACCTCAACTCAGTAGGTATCATACCCCTGCCCTGTATATGGTCTATACCTCAACTCCGTAGGCATCTTACCCTTGCCCTTTATAGGGTCTATACCTCAACTCCATATGCATCTTACCCTTGCCCTGTATATGGTCTATACCTCAACTCTGTATGCATCTTACCCCTGCCCTGTATATGGTCTATACCTCAACTCCATAGGCATCTTACCCCTGCCCTGTATATGGTCTATACCTCAACTCTGTATGCATCTTACCCTTGCCCTGTATATGGTCTATACCTCAACTCTATAGACATCTTACCCCATGCCCTTTATAGGGTCTATACGTCAACTCCATACGCATCTTACCCTTGCCCTGTATATGGTCTATACGTCAACTCCATACGCATCTTACCCTTGCCCTGTATATGGTCTATACGTCAACTCCATACGCATCTTGCCCCTGCCCTGTATATGGTCTATACCTCAACTCCATACGCATCTTACCCTTGCCCTGTATATGGTCTATACGTCAATTCCATAGGCATCTTACCCCTGCCCTGTATATGGTCTATACCTCAACTCCATAGGCATCTTACTCCTGCCCTGTATATGGTCTATACCTCAACTCCATACGCATCTTACCCCTGCCCTGTATATGGTCTATACGTCAATTCCGTAGGTATCATACCCCTGCCCTGTATATGGTCTATACCTCAACTCCGTAGGCATCTTACCCCATGCCCTTTATAGGGTCTATACGTCAACTCCATACGCATCTTACCCTTGCCCTGTATATGGTCTATACGTAAACTCCATACGCATCTTACCCTTGCCCTGTATATGGTCTATACGTAAACTCCATACGCATCTTACCCTTGCCCTGTATATGGTCTATACGTAAACTCCATACGCATCTTACCCTTGCCCATTTATATGGTCTATACGTAAACTCCATACGCATCTTACCCTTGCCCTGTATATGGTCTATTCCTCAACACCATAGGCATCTTACTCCTGCCCTGTATATGGTCTATTCCTCAACTCCATACGCATCTTACCCCTGCCCTGTATATGGTCTATACGTCAATTCCGTAGGTATCATACCCCTGCCCTGTATATGGTCTATACCTCAACTCCGTAGGCATCTTACCCCATGCCCTGTATATGGTCTATACCTCAACTCCATAGGCATCTTACCCCATGCCCTTTATAGGGTCTATACGTCAACTCCATACGCATCTTACCCTTGCCCTGTATATGGTCTATACGTAAACTCCATACGCATCTTACCCTTGCCCTGTATATGGTCTATACGTAAACTCCATACGCATCTTACCCTTGCCCTGTATATGGTCTATACGTAAACTCCATACGCATCTTACCCTTGCCCTGTATATGGTCTATTCCTCAACACCATAGGCATCTTACTCCTGCCCTGTATATGGTCTATTCCTCAACACCATAGGCATCTTACTCCTGCCCTGTATATGGTCTATACCTCAACTCCATAGGCATCTTACCCCTGCCCTGTATATGGTCTATACCTCAACTCCATAGGCATCTTACTCCTGCCCTGTATATGGTCTATACGTCAATTCCATAGGCATCTTACCCCTGCCTTGCATATGACATATATGTCAACTCCATAGAACAGAATTGTCAGCACCACAGCTATGTAGCCTGTTTGTTCACTGTACCCTGATGGGGACATGATTGTTTTTCCAAAGCCGGTCTTTAATTTTGCAAAAGCAGCATTTGTTTTTACCATTGCAATCCGTAGTC
Source organism: Limnoperna fortunei (assembly GCA_944474755.1). Taxonomy (NCBI): domain Eukaryota; kingdom Metazoa; phylum Mollusca; class Bivalvia; order Mytilida; family Modiolidae; genus Limnoperna; species Limnoperna fortunei. Next base: position 70,820,898 of record OX104118.1, read on the forward strand.
TTTTTTCATTCCTATAGTGTACTCCCGCAAGGAAGCTTAAGTCCGTTGTTTGTACAGGTGGCTCATTGTTCATTTTTATTGTATCTGGTTGGTGAGCGATTTGGTAGTTTGACGGGCTCGTAAAGTCATTGGAGATCGGTCTTCTTGATTATAATCTTCAGACTAAATTGAGCTCCAGCACTGTCAAACCTATCAACTAGCACCTGCATATATGCAGCACTATGCTCCATCAGCAAATAACATTTCTGTAACGACGTAAATAGTTGTTTTGGTATTAGCCTTGAAGTGGACACACTAAAAGTTTTACAATGTCTTGTTTGTATGCATATACCTTATTGCATATCTTTGAAGGCTATTTCAAGTTAAGCTTTCAGGTATAACAAGAACAACGTGGGTTCAAGCAACATCCTTAATCGACTCCTTTGGTAACATCAAATCCGTTTGAAGTGTCTTTTGAGCAAATTGTGCCTGCATTTCTTATATTGAGTGCTTTTATTAGGTTTGTTACTTTGTCCGTGCATCCAAACTTCTTCGGTACTAAACATAAACATTCTTTCCTTGATACGGTGCCATAGGCCCTAGTAAAAATCTATGAACACATTGTATAATAGCATGTTTGTTCTGCACACTTTTTTGAATTTGCCAAAGGCTAAACAACATGCGAAATCCACTTTGAGTCTCTGGATACTATAATAAAGGTTCATAGATTCTCACGCTTTTGATTGTCGATTAACCAGGACTGATCTACTTTAAATGTGTTAACATACTTTTATCATGAACTTCTTCGGGAACAGTTTTCCGGCTGCTCGTGCACTATACTCAATAGACAACACTATTGGAAAACAGTTCCGTCTTGGGAAGTTTCTGGAGATTTACACAGTTCATTTTAACATTTTTACGTTCTCTAAAAAACAGTCAATCTTGCCCATGCAAAAAACCAGATATCACAAATTCCTCTTTTTTATCAAGATTTTCTTCTTTCTGAATGAGAACCCGGTAATATTTACACTCATACTTGACCATTCCTGAAATCTGAGATTTTTGTAGTTTTCTCATGGCATCTTTTCTAACGACTTTATTAGCATTTTCTTTTTTGTTACGTTATTTCTTCTGACAAATCAGCGAATCACTTCGTTAAAAATGAACGATAACTTTATTAGGGAGTGATTATTACCGTCTCCCATGGTATAAATAGTCAAATGACGATCAGTCTTCGGAGTAAATAACTCTCTGTTACTTGATTGGGTGGTTTACTAAATCTATAAATATTTTTGTCATTTCATTGGTTTACGTCAGGATTGCACTAGTATGTGTACTGAAATTTCGATATATTCTTAGGTTGAATCGGGGTTGTAATCAGTATTTTAGTGTAGTAATGTTACGTTCCACATATTGACTTCTATTTCATTCAATGCATTGGTCAGTGAACAATTATAAGGTAAACATTGTACCAAAATCTCCCTACATTATAAAGCTGTTTTGGAAAAAAAATATATGTTATATATATCTTTATTTTCGTTTATCAGTATTTTATTGTAGTAATGTTACGTTCCACATATTGACTTCTATTTCATTCAATGCATTGGTCGGTGAACAATTAAAAGATAAACATTGTACCCGAATCTCCCTACTTTTAAAAGCTGTTTGGGTTACGAAAAAATTATATTTTCTGTATCTTTATTTTCGTTCTGATATGATGCAAATTTAACAAAACATATTTTTACCGCTCATTTTAAACATTTGTTTAGGGAGTCAACTTTTGTTTAATTATTTTTTTAAAAGCACGTGTGAAGTGACGACAGGCATTTAAATCTCTCAAGCACCATTGGATAATAGTTTAGTGTAAACAATGTCCTTACAAGGTACATGTACATTGTTTACCTATCCTTCATCTAAATTACATAAACCAGATACTTTAATAAATCCATAAAATTTGTAATGCAGCTGAGAGACGGTTAGCTTTTTAGAAAAGCTAAACTTGTTGCTTAAATAGTGAACGTATATGGGAAATATACGGCTGTCATGTGATCATACATTACGGTAAATCTAGTAGTGACTTTGCAAAACTGTGATCGGAAAGGATAGGCTAATGTTTATGCATTATTTTAGAGGTGGAATAAAGACGCTATATCAGCAAATAGTATTATTTGTTTGTATTTAAGCTAGTCCGGCTAGTTGTTTACATAAATGAGAAAAACTATTTAACTAGTAGCCTGTGGTATGCTTGAATTCACTGATATTTTGGTGGAACTGGATTTAAGTACAACATTTTGAGTTCAGATTGACAAAAATGATTTTATTCTAAAGGTTTCTTGTTTTACGTTAATAATTTGTTGTACATGTATGTTATGAGGGTTCTTTTATCCAAAAACTATTATATTAAATAACAAATAATTCCAATAAATGTAACTTGTATTTGTAAAATAAATGAAAAGAAAACGTTACTGAGCCACTTTACATTACAACCTAACATTAATAAAAAGGCACGGCCGGTACTATGAAAACCTAAAGCTGAACTGATAACAGTATTTTATAAATATGTGAAAACAAATGTTACTTCAGACAAAAGTCGCCACCATATCCTGGGAAAGTTTCTAACATAAGCAAATTGTAATTGGAACTGTCATTTCTAATTATCGCACTGAAGTTAATGATAAACATAACGGAAAAGTCATAATGTCACTTTAACACCTCCCTCCTCAAGAGGAAATTTATCGGTTCGCGAGAAATTTTCGATATAAAAGATAACATAGTGGCCCAGTATTGTATACAGATAAAAACGAGAAAACAATGATGCATAACGCTTTTAAACGACAGGCACTGTATCTAGGTCATAGTAAATTCCATAGTAAAAGTTTATCAATGAATAAGTCGCGATCAGCTGATGAAACAGGAACAATCCAGTTCAAACCAGTGCATATTGTAAACATGTTATGTTAACGGAATACACAACATTATATAAAATTCCAACTGAATACGAATAGAAAAACGACATATATTCCACAATATAATGATCTAACTGAATTCGAATAGAAAACCACATATATTCCACAATATAATAATTTCTATCGAATAAAACACATAAATCACACGATATAATAAACTCCCGTTACATGTATATATTCCACAATATATGACGATCACTGACGGTTAAATTCTAGAGAGTCCATCGGCATTTTTGTTGGCTGACCCTTTACGGTAGACGATCGTAAAGTCATAAGGCTGAATTACCAATGCCCATCTTATTAACCTTTGATTCTTGTCTTTCATTTTCTGGAGCCAAGTTAATGGATTATGATCAGTTTGAATGACGAATTTATGCCCAGAAAGAAAGTACTTTAAAGATTCAATACTCCACACGATTGACAAACATTCCTTTTCAACGACGGAATAATTTCTTTCTCTCGGCAGTAGTTTTCTGCTCAGAAAAGCAATTGGATGCTCTTCCCCTTCGAATAATTGACTCAGAACAGCTCCCACGGCATAGTCTGACGCATCTGTTTGTAGTATAAATTCCTTTGTAAAGTCCGGATTTCTCAAAACCGGAGCACGGACCATCGCATCCTTTAACTCCTTGAAAGCTTTGATTTCATTATCAGTCCAATTAATAACATTCGGCTTATTCTTTTGTAGCAAATCGGTAAGCGGCTGTGAAATTGACGAAAAGTCTCTGATGTACCTACGATAGTATCCAATAAGTCCCAAAAATGATTTCAGTCCCTTCTTATTTATCGGTAAAGGGAATTCGGTCATAGCTTTTACTTTAGATGGATCCGGTTTTACCATTCCACTTCCAACGATATGCCCCAGACAATGTATTTCAGAACTACCTAGCTCACATTTAGACGGACGTACAGTAAGATTTGCTTCACGTAACCTTCCAAATACGGACCTTAAATGTTCGATATGCTCCTCGAATGTATCACTGTAGACAATTACATCATCAAAATATGCAGCTACGTGTGGTAAATCTCCAACTACAACATCAATCAAGCGTGCAAATGTGGACGGCGCAGTTTTTAGCCCAAAGGCCATGACGGTAAACTCAAATTGTCCAAATGGAGTAATAAACGCGGACTTTGCTCTCGAATTTTCATGTAATTCGACCTGCCAGTAGCCCTTGGAGAGATCTATTCGGCTAAGATATGCAGAATTTCCTAGTTTTTCAATCAACTCATCTATGCGCGGAATAGGATATCCATCATTCACTGTAACCTGGTTCAACTTCCGGTAATCAACGCATAGTCTTATTGATCCATCAGGCTTGTCAATTAGGACGATCGGACTACTATACGGGCTCTTTGAAGGTTTGATGTGTCCATCGCGCAGCATCTCATCCAGAAGTTTTTTAACTGATTCTCGGCGAGAATACGGAATTCGGTAAGGCTTTTGTGATATCGGCTCTTCATTCGTCGTCTTTATTTCATGACGGATTATATTTGTACGGCCTGGTTTGGAAGTTAAAATATCTGCAAACTGTTCACACACAGTCCACAAAGCATTTCTCTGTGTTTTCGCCAAATTAATCCCCAACGAAACATCGCGATACGTTTCCACATCATCTGGTACTGACACATCCTCTACCGTGTCTGTAGTGCTTTTCTCTACAGAAATGCTCATTACAACTTTTCTATTGTAGCGTTTTAACAAGTTAACATGATAAGTAACTAACCTCTTGCGACCACCCACGTTTACTTGGTAATTAACATCGGACTGTTTACGTGTAATTCTAAACGGTCCCTTCCACTGTGCAGTCATTTTTGACGTTTCAGTCGGCAGGAGAACTAACACTTCCTCTCCTACTTCGAACGTGCGTTTACGTGCATTCCTGTCATACCATTTTTTCATTTTATTCTGCTTTTCGTACAGGTTTTCTTTCATAACAACTTGCATTTCAGCTAATTTTTCACGAACTTTTACCACATGCTCAACGATCGAATTTTTATCTTCAATTTCTCCTGTCATTTGAAATTTTAATATATCTGTAGGGCCTCTTACTGGCCAACCATACAGCAGTTCAAACGGAGAAAATCCCGTTTCCTCGTGCGGCACCTCTCTGTACGCAAACAATGCATATGGCAACATTTCATCCCAGTCCTTCTCATGACTTATGCAAAGCTTCTTTAAAACCTTCTTAAGTGTACCATTGTACCTTTCACATTTTCCATTGGACTGTGGTCGATATGGACTAGTAGTCACACCCTTAACACCTAAAGCTTCATACAACTGAGACAGTAATTTACTAGTAAAATTTGACCCTTGGTCACTTAGAATAGTCCTCGGAACACCTACTCTACTAAACAACTCAATTAACGATTCGGCCACACGCTCGGCCTCTATACTTGGAAGAGGGAAGGCTTCCGCATACCTCGTCCCTTCATCCACAACAGTCAGTATGTACTTATTTCCCTTCTTAGTTCGACTCATTGGCCCCACTATGTCAATTGCTATCTTTACAAACGGCTCATTAACTACAGGCGTTTTCACCATAGGTGCTTTAATATTACTTCGGCTAGATGTTTTTTGACAGAGGTCGCAACTCCTGCAGTGTTTCGTAACATCTGCAAATACTCCTGGCCAATAAAATGAATTTAAAATTCGTCGTTTACACTTCGATACACCAAGATGACCAGACATCGCATTATCATGCGCAAGTTCAAGTACTGATTTCCTTAACTGTCTTGGCAAAACAATTTGACTACCTCCTTTTGTACCATCCTTCGATTCCCATTTACGCTTTAAAATTTCATTTTCATAATAAAATGCATATTTCATTTCACCGACATTCTCAATGTTATTTATAGCTTTTAATCTACAGTCACGGAGACTATCATCTTCTCTTTGAAGTTTCGCTAATGACACAGAGTCAACATTTGCTAATTCTAATAATTCTAAAGGCCTACCTTCAACTTCATTAATCGGTGCCATATCCAAGCTCTCATTATCAGATTCCGAACTAAATATATCGTTTGGTTTCACGCCTGACTGTATCATTTTTGCACACGCATCGTTTTCTTGCTCTCTTTTAGCTTTTTCTTGCGACCTGGTTACAACATTAACATTCGCAGTCCGGCCTATGATATCCATACCTAACAGAGCATCGGCGGCTAAATTTGGAACTAATCCTACAGTTGAGTGTCCCTTGTAATACGGGGTATCTAAATTAACTACAGCCAGTTTAGCCGTAAAAGGTTGTCCTACAGCAGTGTATAGAGTAACCCGCTGCCCTTCAATAATATGTGAAGGATCAACAAGGTCTTCCCTTATTAAGGTCATTTCTGCTCCCGTATCCTTAACAAAGAGAATTTCTCGTTCATTAACATGGCCACAAATATTTATTAACTTATCTCCATAAGTTGGTTTGACAAAATATGTTGCGGCATTCGCTTTCCCGACCTTCGGTTTTCGACACTCCTTTGCAAGATGACCCGGGCGGTTGCAATTATAACATCGTTGCTTGTCTCGATTGACATTAATGCTTTGTTTGATCTGCATATCTCGATCGGTTCGAGGTTGCATTCGCGGACCATTGGTTGGCATAATATAATCCTCGGCGGCGTCCACAACGGAATTTTGGCCCTTGTTCCTTCGGATCCACTGTGCTTGTGCGGGCGATAACGCTTTCAAGAAGAATTCCTCACACAAACGCTCCTTCGGATTATCTTCACCAATGAATCGGTTGACACACTGAGTAATCCTTGCCATAAGCCCTCTGTAGGTTTCATCTTCCTTCTTTCGTACTTCTAGCAAGTCCGAAAAATATTGATGCTTCCTTCGACCGAAGCGATCTACTAGTGCCTTTCTTAAATCACTATAGTTGTTACTAGCTATCTGGCTCACTTCCTTGGCTTCTCCCGTAAGCAAAGTTCGTAACTGTAACACCATCATTTCGGTAGTCCATTTTGCTTGTGACGCAATCGCTTCAAACTCCGACAGATAGGTTAAAATATCGTCCCTGGATTTGTGATCATAAGGTTGCAATTTTAATTTCACGGGAACATCATGCTCAGTTTTCTTGCAATTTTCCGAAACATTTACTTTAGCTAGTTCTATGTCAAGTTGTTTTATTCTTAACTCGTGCTCATATCTCATACGATCTCGTTCTAAATCCAATTTCCTTTTTTCAATTTCAAGTTCTAATTTTCTATTGTTATCCATAGGTGAATCTGACAAAGTTGTATTTTGATCGGAATTTTCGTTCAAAAAGTTAATTAACAGTTGTTTTCGATTTTTGTCTTTCGGATGTTCTTGCACAAAAATTGGAGTTGAAATATCGTCATCAATAAATCCTGTGAATCCTTCTGCCATTTTTATAATTATAAATAATTTTAACACATTTTGGATCCCACCGCTGCCACCATTTTGTTATGAGGGTTCTTTTATCCAAAAACTATTATATTAAATAACAAATAATTCCAATAAATGTAACTTGTATTTGTAAAATAAATGAAAAGAAAACGTTACTGAGCCACTTTACATTACAACCTAACATTAATAAAAAGGCACGGCCGGTACTATGAAAACCTAAAGCTGAACTGATAACAGTATTTTATAAATATGTGAAAACAAATGTTACTTCAGACAAAAGTCGCCACCATATCCTGGGAAAGTTTCTAACATAAGCAAATTGTAATTGGAACTGTCATTTCTAATTATCGCACTGAAGTTAATGATAAACATAACGGAAAAGTCATAATGTCACTTTAACAATGTACTAATATTCTGCCAGTGATTTTATTTATTTGGGCCTGTTTTTGATTTGTACAAATGCATTTTTATTTTTGTATCTTTTTTTGGAGAGGACTTAAACAGGTTAATAATATTTGTTTTTTATCTTGTATAAACGTTTTCTCGGATTTCAATATTAGAAGTCATATTTTCTATGTGCATTTTCAGTACCAGTTGTTCATTTGTTTTTATTTGTTTTTCTGGGACCATACTGGGAGGGTTTTTAGTGCTCGACTTGCATAACTGCCCACATACCAGATAGATGAGGCCCTCTCGTTGAGAGTACCGGATGTGATTTTTCATGTTATAATGCGGAGAGCCTAACCGCCTACCACAGTCTACCACAGTGAGTAATTTGTTTAAAGAGTGTCGCGCTCCTCCACGATAAAGACCGCCTGCGTAGGTTTCGAAGAAATGTAATCTCATTGTAGCCGATACCAAAGGGGTAATTTCCTGTTCCTACTGAATACTCCATACTTTTTCTAGGGGCAGTCAAATTGTGTTCCATTTGGTCCATTTTTTCAGTTGATTTTTTTTGTTTGTGAACTTGTTCTCGTACAGAATACATCGAATTGCTCCCTGAGGTTAAAATAGATTCAATCAAACTCATTTGTTTTTGAACCCGAGTTTTTTTGTAATCTTATTATATATTGCTATATGTTAGATCTTTTTGTGTGTGTAAAGTTTGTTTTTGTTGATATTATGAGTTTTGTATATCCATTTACTCATGGTTTAATTATTTTCTTTTTTCTTGGTTTGTATGTTTTATGCAATAGACTCCAGTGTGGTCTTTTATAAATTATTCCGAAGGTCATCGATGTTTATTTCATTCTTAGTTTTCAAGACGGTTATTGTTGTCTGAAGGTCTTTCTTCTATTTGGTCCCAGTCGTGGGGTTTGGTGGATTTCATATATGTATAGAGCAATAGCAGGACTAATGTAGAGCGCTATAAGGATAATTATACAGCAATATTGACAGTTTTGTAGAGTTATGGTAATGCAGCGAAGCAGAAAGCGTTGTAAAGTAACCTGTAATCGCATTCAAAGAGTTTTCCCATTCATGCAGTAAACGGCGTAATCACAAATTATACATCAAAACAACCCATGACCTTGTGACAATGTTAAGAATAATAATGTTTGTCGGTGGTTTCCCGGATTTTTTCACCAACAAGGTTATACATGTATTTGGAACGAAATGAAATGTGTTTACAAGCCAGTTTTCGTTACAAAAGGCACCACGCCTAATTTTGCGAAAAATGATCAAAATCTGGACGACAATTTACAATGAGACGCCGTTGCAGGAATGAATGAATTATTTAAGTTTAATGTCTTTGTTGTTCGTATAGACACTAAACTGATTAGTAAGTCTTTTTAACCAATATATTTGTAAACAAGACTGTGCATATGTTATAATGTTTTATTCCACATTATATTGCACAGTTTATGTTCTTTTTGTTTCGTGTCCGACTTTATTAGGATTCCAATCACGATTTGACACGAGAAGAAAAATACCCTTATTCAAACATTATCTTATTACTCAAGAAAAATCAGGCTAGCTAGAAATAAAACAAATAATAATATTCCGTGACGTCATTGATTATCGCCAAGAATACTGTTTTATTGTGTAATTTGAAAGGTTGGTTCATCAAAGATACCTAGGTTATATAACTCAATACGGACCTTATTAAGATTCATTAGTTGTGCTCGAGTCCAAACAATATTTAAAGATGACGAAAAGCTTAAAAAACACGGTAAAGCCATCTAAATTTGAAGGTAAAGTGAAGCCAATAAAAAGGGTTGACATGGAGAGAATTTTCTAACTAAATTGGTCAAGGTTTCCCACACACGTGTAGACACAGAAATCATGTCTTGTGAGGATGCTATATTAACAAAGCCACAAAAAGCAATTGTTGTAACAAGGTCTGTTGATATCGGTAGTAAAAGATAAACAAGATTTCATATCTGTAAATATGGTATAATATAATGAAACATTTTCAGCAACATTAATCAAAAGACCACGAGGTAATTATATTGATTGTAAATCTCTGTAATGCAAATGAAATTAAACACAATAGTAATTTAAAAAGCGTCAGCAAACGTTGACGCGATTAAATGTGATATGTCTAAATACCAGTCTACACAGCGACTACAATAAAGGCGACGGCAGTAAAGGTCAATGTACTGACTGGTATATTGTTTTAACGTTTTACGCTAGACCATGTAGAATTCTACTACGATTTAACATCTCTGTAACACCTATTATCAATCTATTATTATCATCTACGCTCCATAACTTGACAGATCTTAACATTAAGAAAAAATATATGTTATAGGCTTAGACTTAAAATTTTGTCAAAGTAAAATCACAGAATTTTATAAGAAATGCTTAATAGCTCAAGGTTAATAAAAATACAAATGAAAATAACAGTCTGCATAGCTTAAGAAAATCAAGACGTATTTTATTAGCAGATGTTCAAATTACAATTACGGCCTCTTAAGAGGTGAACATCAAGAATGTAAACTTCCGTGGGCTGTCTTTCCTGCGGGGTTGACAAACGACTGAATAAGAAGAAAAAAACAAACACAATCGTTCAATTAGTAGCTTCGCTACATAGATAATGTTTCATTGCTGACCAAATTCACGTTTAAGTATCGCTTTTATTCTAATGAGCTGAATATTAGACAAAAAAACAAACAGTTTTAAAGAGTGCTTGAATCATGCAAGATTTATATCTTAAAATCTATCACGAGGCCAGTTTAAACCAATAATTAGTCAACCCATTGTAGTCTACTTGTCATACTATGTTAATATTTATACTTAGAAACGTTTTATTGAACTAAACAATGACTTTGCGAATTCAGTTCAATATGTATGCAACAATTATTCTGTCGCGATAAGAGTGAAAAATGTATTTTTTCTTACAAGTAATTAAATAAATTTTAGAACACATAATAATTGGTACATAGTGTACGACCCATAATTTTTTACATGGTTTTGAACACCATTATTAGCTTGTACCTATCATTAAGTAGTAATCTACAGAAACATGGATTTAAGCAATCAGACGCAGCATGCCGAATACCATATGGGGGCCTCGGTTGCCGAGTGGTTAAGGTAGTGCGTCTACTATTGATCAGGTGGGCTGTTAACACTATGATTGCGGGTTCGAGTCTCACTGCGGGCATGGTGCGGTCGACTCCCGTCTTAATTGAAAAAGATTTCCAGTTTTCCTACCGAAGATCGGAGGTTTACTCTGGGTGCTTCCTCCTCAATATAAATAGACGACATGATATAGCTAATAAAATGCTGACAAATTTCAAACAAACAACAAAAATCCAACACCATATGATACACGTTAAACTTTTATAGAACGAAGAATACCAACAAAAAACCAGATATATTTATTTATTTTACATTATCAAAACGACATCAGTAGTAAGTTTTGTTCTAGCTGGTAGCCCTGCAATAAGAAAAGCAATTATGGTACAAATTATGGCCGTTTTCGCCACTTTCAAAGTAGGGAGATGGGCGAACAGGAGATGTGCCACTATGTACTAGTACTTGTTATTGTTCTATTGAGTTAAGCTGCTACTGCTGGACACATAGAGTTTCTTATAGCGTCATCAGGTGACAGTCGCGGGGTTGTTAAATTATAATACGAAAAGTCTGACTGGTCCATAACGATAAATACATTCGGAAAATAGAGACTAAGGGCAGACTTGAAAAATTATGAAGTTTTGGCGGAAATATCGCATTTGTGTCTGCTACAATGAGTCTATCGCGTTTTAAAAACCACAAAAGTAATCTTTATGAAGCAAAAAGTGTGGCGCTCTCCAAACATGTACCTTCTTTTGTCTTAAATATAACTGAAATATAGCTGGACTTCAATCAATCAATCAATCAATCAATCAATTTAGCTTCTTGTTCTTTTTTTTGGACAGTCGTAGAGTATTGTTTCGCAAAAATTTGAAGTAAATTGTAGGGCAATTAACCAATCATTCTAATTAAAGTAACTTGTAATCGTGTTCTTGTATGGTATACAACACAAATAAATGTTTTACCTTGCTTTTCATGACTTTTTAATTATATTGTTAATGCAGAATGATAGTAACTGTAAATATAATGAGCTTAAGATTGGAGACAGATTACAAAATAATTTAGTAAACCTACACTTTTTCGCAAATGTAGTAATATCCCCCATGTGCACCCGGATGAGCACCTTCACATTTTGCATCCATCCAGTATACATCAGTTCCGTTCCATGTTGTCGTGGCACAGTTTTGAGCTATATCTCCGTCAGGTTGTCCCAGCATCCATTTTGTGTACGATCCAACATCACTTCCGGTCTCAACCCATCTCCAGTGCCCTTCTTGGATAGCATCTTTAAGACCGAACCAGTAGTGGTTGTAGTGAAAACCTATATACAGATACAACTTGTTTTAAATTAATTGTCCAATGCGTAGTAGAAAACCTGCTTTTGTTATAGTTTGCTATAAACTACTGGCAAAGAAAACAAATAAAAAATATGTGGCATGCATCATAAATCACTATCACTATCAGAAGCAAACTTGATGTACACGCAATGTGCAACACTGAAAGAAGAGGTATCAGTTTAATAACATTTTATCAGATACATAATATTATCAATGTGTTGACCTATCGACAAAATTATTGCTCCGCTGTCGGAAATGATTAATTCCACATTAAAAGGCAAAACACTTCCTAGACAAATTTTAAGTTTATTATACCAGAGACATCTTTCAAACACTTTAAAATTTGATAATTTTATGAAAGCGTATAAAAAACTTACTTGAAAAAACATTCAAAAACTGTGTGATATAGTTCATTTTCTCCTCGGTGTCAATAGTTACCAGAAAAGCGTGCATTTTCTCACAAGCCACCTGAAATTTATTCTGTTATTATAAAACTTATTATTGTAACCCTAGCAGCAGAAATCAAGTAAAGCATTAATTCTTATAAAAAATGTGTTATCAATTAAAATGCATAATGCCCAACATAATACATGTTTGATTGTTTTTATTTGAATGGTGTTTTATTACCACTTTCAGGAATTTTTCAGCTATATTATGGCGTCCAGATTTTTTATTGGGGGAGGAAGCCGGAGTACCCGGAAAGAACCCCCAAGTTGCAGTAGGATAACTGGCAATTAATGTCAATTAAGATTGGAGTCGAGTACGCCCTGCCTGTAGTTCATAATACATGTTTTATAGACTACCAACAATATCTCAGAACAAGCGGACACTATGACCTTGGGTCGATTTTGTAGCTAAGAAACGACTTTGTGGTTAAAACAAACCATATATCATTCAAAAGTAACAACGTGAAAAATTTCTGCAATGTAACGAAAACTCGCATGAATCACCACAGTTCCCTTGTGTAACGGGATACCTATCAGTGGTGGAACCAGAATTTCTCATAAGGAAGGCGGCGGGGCTTGTTTGTTGTATCTATTACCGGTAAACTCATAAGGAAGGCGGCGGGGCTTGTTTGTTGTATCTATTACCGGTAAACTCATAAGGAAGGCGGCGCGGCTTGTTTGTTGTATCTATTACCGGTAAACTCATAAGGAAGGCGGCGGGGCTTGTTTGTTGTATCTATTACCGGTAAACTCATAAGGAAGGCGGCGGGGCTTGTTTGTTGTATCTATTACCGGTAAACTCATAAGGAAGGCGGCGGGGCTTGTTTGTTGTATCTATTACCGGTAAACTCATAAGGAAGGCGGTGGGGCTTGTTTGTTGTATCTATTACCGGTAAACTCATAAGGAAGGCGGCGGGGCTTGTTTGTTGTATCTATTACCGGTAAACTCATAAGGAAGGCGGCGCGGCTTGATTGTTGTATCTATTACCGGTAAACTCATAAGGAAGGCGGCGGGGCTTGTTTGTTGTATCTATTACCGGTAAACTCATAAGGAAGGCGGCGGGGCTTGTTTGTTGTATCTATTACCGGTAAATGAATAAGAAAGCATAATACATATAAAGAGTGGATCTTCGCACTATTGCAAAGTAACCTAGGAATAAAAAACTCTATTACCTTGTAACAAAAGGGTAAAATTCAACTTGTTCTCAAAAGTACAACTAACATTCGATGGAACTGTAGTGACGGATGTTTCTTGTGTTAAGAATTTGGGATGTTACTTCGACAACACACTTAGTATGGACGATCAAGCCAGTGCAATAACGAAATCGTGTTTTCATCAAATTCGAAACATTGGCCGAATTCGATCATTTATCACCAACGACGCTTGTAAGACACTAGTCAGCTCGTTAGTTACATCCAGATTAGACTATGCTAATGCTCTGTTGTATGGTACAAATAGCCGTGTTATGACAAAACTGCAGCGTGTCCAAAATGCTGCTGCAAGATTAATTACGAGAACTAAAAAGCATGAATCAATAACACCAATTCTCATGTCTTTGCACTGGCTTCCGATGAAATATCGTTGCGAGTATAAACTCCTAATGTACGTTTTCAAGGCTATTAATGGTGATGCTCCTACATACTTGCAAGAGTTAGTGAACATGTATAGACAAGGTAGAACGTTACGATCAGAAAACAGCATGTTATTGCAAGTTCCAAAGAATGTCCGGACGAAAACATATGGGAACCGGCGATTTGACTGTGCTGCGCCTTTTCTTTGGAACAACTTACCAATGACATTGCGGAAATTAACATCTTTAGACGCTTTTAAAAGGGATCTGAAAACACATTTGTTCAGGAAAGCTTATTTTGATATTTAAACTATGTGTGATCTGTAATTTACTGGTGTTTTTTAGATGCTTTCCATTTGTGATAGTTTGGGTTAACTGTGGTCTCATATTTACTTTTATGTAGATTTATTTTAAGCTTTTATATCTTTTTAACTATAATTATCTCTTATAAGGTTTTTTTTTGTTCTAGTTTTGTTTTTATTTATTTTTATTTTTTTTTATTTTGTATATTTCAATTTTAAAATAGTATTCAAGTTACGATAAATTGTAATTTTTGCTTGTTTCAAACATAAAATATATCGATATAAATTTTTTTGTATTTTAATTTTTAATTGGTGCTTTACATTTTTGTTAAAATTGCATTATACCGGTATTGTTTTTAAATACTTTGTTTCCCTTTTCAACATTGTTATAACTATTGTGATGTGTGTTGTATAGTGTATGTTGTAAAGCGCTTAGGGTAGTTCTGTTTAACTATATTTGCGCTATATAAATATGTATAATAATAATAATAAAAAAACCAAAATGAAAAACAAACCATAATATCGCACTGGGGTAGTGTATTTCATTAAACAGTGCTTAGTCGGGAGTATTCGCATGCACAACCTTAAAACAATCGGACCAGAGGCAGAATCATTTGCAATTATCGTGTCAGTACGAAAGTAAACATAAAAATGTACACCTTGGTACAATTAACTGGAACACAATCGTTCCTGTAAGCTTTATACTGACAGTAAAAAATAATATCACAATTCCTCCACAGCAGTCAAAAATTTAAATATAAGACATCTTCCTTTATATTACATAGTGGAAGCTGTAAGATTCGTCAGAAAAACAATTAAACTTGTAACATTCATCTCTCTTAAATATTATTTACGTTTCCTTGGCTATAGCATTACAAATATTTAATATGTTCAATTAACAATGTTTGAACTTGGCAGTTATACGAGACACAGTCATTGATTTTGTTTCTGCATTGTGTAAAAAATACCGCATAATTCAGCTTTTGTTATTGATATACAATATATAGAAGGGTTTTTCATTCCCCATAATCTGTTATTTAAATAGGTTGATAGAATTGATACTTAATTTGTGCATACGTTTAGTTTACACTTCGCTGTGTGCATTGTACTTACGCCAAGTTGCACTTTATAATTGATTCACTGCACTTGCTCGTGACGTTACATTAACTATTGAAAAAACTACTGTTTTACTTACGGTTTTATAGGGAGTATTATTTAAAGATTTTCTCAAAAATATATATTTTCATTATTTAACTGTTTAAGTTAATTAATAGTTAGTTAATTCTTAAACGCTAAATTTATATTCAGTAAGCTGCAGGAATAATTACCTGTAAAATATTGTATTGGAGGTTATTATTTGACGATATCCATTTCACAACCCGTATCAACATAGACCGCTATATCGACCCAAGGGCCTTTAAGCCCGAGGGTAGATATGGATCGAGGGGTTGATACGGGATAATATGGATATCGCTATATCATAACCTTTTTATCATACACTTAAAATAGCAAGTTTCAAATATATCCATATTGTGCTCAAGAGGAATATATGGATCTCCATTGCAAATATATAGGAAATCCATATCTGCTCTGGAGGGGGTTTAAAAGGGCATCAGTATTACACCCCGAGGCGATATAATTCTTTAATCTCTATCAGTATCATATATGTAAAGGCAAACATATCTTAACTAAATATATGATAAATTGTTTTATCATCAGTGAAACGTAGCAGAGATACGGTAAATGGCCAATATGAAAACAGTAAACGACGTTGATTCCTTGTCAGGCATCTTAATAGCTACTTCATATAACGAGGTTTTATTTGACACACACACACATGTTATGCTGAGCAACGTAGCTAACCTTCAGTATGCATATGGTAACAAAACACACACAAGTAACACTCTGCTAACCAACGTGCAACACACATCAGTAATGAATACGGTAACTGAACACACACAAGTAACGCTCTGCTTACCAACGTGCAACACACATCAGTAATGAATACGGTAACTGAACACACACAAGCCAGTAATGCTCTGCTTACCAACGTGCAACACACATTAGTAATACACACGTACCTCAGCTTCATTCCAGAACAGCTGTGTGTTGCTGAAGTAAATACATTTGTTTTGGTATGAAGACCATCCCTTATCACAGGCGGAGTAAACCAGTACAGTGACTGAAATGTTAACCATACGTAACAACAGTGTGAAATGTTAACCATACGTAACAACAGTGTGAAATGTTTAACATACGTAACAACAGTGTGAAATGTTTAACATACGTAACAACAGTGTGAAATGTTAAAAATACGTAACAACAGTGTGAAATGTTAACCATACGTAACAACAGTATACAGTTATTTCATATGTGATTTGGGAACAGTCAAACTGTTGGTCCCAGGTGGAGGGGATAGTGTTTTGAACTCTTGCCCGAGGCCGTAGGCCAAGGGCAACAGTTCAAAACACTATTCCCGACACCGAGGAACCACTGTTTGACTGTTCTAAAATCACATATGAAATAACTGTTTTATTACCTGATCAATTACTGTTTTTAACAGTACTTGCAGAAGAAAAAAAGGAAAAAGACAATTTTGCTATTTTCAACTGAATAATTGTACTTTGTTTAAATACTTCAACACATTTTATTTATGGAGAAATAGTCATGGAGTTCTTCAAAACAACGAGAATAAAGTCATTTTGTTTCTTTACTGTTCCTTGTGAAATTAGCGGGGAAAAAATGACGTCAGAGTACGCGATGGGAAACAGTCGAATCTATTGACCGGTCAACAGTTCGCAAACGTGGACGTTTTTAGAGTTTCAGAAAACAGTAAAAAATACCGAATTTCGTTTATATAAGGTATCAGGTAATAATGTGAAATATTTAACATACGTAACAACAGTGTGAAATATTTAACATACGTAACAACAGTGTGAAATATTTAACATACGTAACAACAGTGTGAAATGTTAAACATACGTAACAACAGTGTGAAATGTTTAACATACGTAACAACAGTGTGAAATGTTTAACATACGTAACAACAGTGTGAAATGTTTAACATACGTAACAACAGTGTGAAATGTTTAACATACGTAACAACAGTGTGAAATGTTTAACATACGTAACAACAGTGTGAAATGTTTAACATACGTAACAACAGTGTGAAATGTTTAACATACGTAACAACAGTGTGAAATGTTTAGCATACGTAACAACAATGTGAAATGTTTAACATACGTAACAACAATGTGAAATGTTTAACATACCTAACAACAGTGTGAAATGTTTAACATACGTAACAACAGTGTGAAATGTTTAACATACGTAACAACAGTGTGAAATGTTTAACATACGTAACAACAGTGTGAAATGTTTAACATACGTAACAACAGTGTGAAATGTTTAACACAAGTAACAACAGTGTGAAATATTTAACATACGTAACAACAATGTGAAATATTTAACATACGTAACAGTGACTGAAATGTTTAACATACGTTACAACAGTGTGAAATGTTAAACATACGTAACAACAGTGTGAAATGTTTAACATACGTAACAACAGTGTGAAATGTTAAACATACGTAACAACAATGTGAAATATTTAACATACGTAACAGTGCGAAATGTTTAACATACGTAACAGTGACTGAAATGTTTAACATACGTTACAACAGTGTGAAATGTTAAACATACGTAACAACAGTGTGAAATGTTTAACATACGTAACAACAGTGTGAAATGTTAAACATACGTAACAACAATGTGAAATATTTAACATACGTAACAACAGTGACTGAAATGTTTAACATACGTAACAACAGTGTGAAATGTTTAACACAAGTAACAACAGTGTGAAATATTTAACATACGTAACAACAGTGTGAAATATTTAACATACGTAACAACAATGTGAAATATTTAACATACGTAACAACAGTGACTGAAATGTTTAACATACGTTACAACAGTGACTGAAATGTTTAACATACGTAACAACAGTGTGAAATGTTAAACATACGTAACAACAGTGTGAAATGTTTAACATACGTAACAACAGTGTGAAATGTTAAACATGCGTAACAACAATGTGAAATGTTAAACATGCGTAACAACAGTGTGAAATGTTAAACATACGTAACAACAGTGTGAAATGTTAAACATGCGTAACAACAGTGTGAAATGTTAAACATACGTAACAACAGTGTGATGTTAAACATGCGTTACAACAATGTGAAATGTTAAACATACGTAACAACAGTGTGAAATGTTTAACATACGTAACAACAGTGTGAAATGTTTAACATACGTAACAACAGTGTGAAATGTTAAACATACGTAACAACAGTGCGAAATGTTTAACATACGTAACAACAGTGTGAAATGTTAAACATACGTAACAACAGTGTGAAAAGTTAAACATACGTAACAACAGTGTGAAATGTTAAACATACGTAACAACAGTGTGAAAAGTTAAACATACGTAACAACAGTGTGAAATGTTAAACATACGTAACAACAGTGCGAAATGTTTAACATTCGTAACAACAGTGTGAAATGTTAAAAATACGTAACAACAGTGTGGAATGTTTAACATACGTAACAACAGTGTGAAATGTTTCACATACGTAGCAACAGTGTGAAATGTTTAACACACGTAACAACAGTGTGAAATTTTAAAAATACGTAACAACAGTGTGAAATATTAAACATACGTAACAACAGTGTGAAATGTTTAACACACGTAACAACAGCGTGCAATGTTTAACATTCGTAACAACAGTGTGAAATGTTAAAAATACGTAACAACAGTGTGGAATGTTTAACATACGTAACAACAGTGTGAAATGTTTCACATTCGTAGCAACAGTGTGAAATGTTTAACACACGTAACAACAGTGTGAAATTTTAAAAATACGTAACAACAGTGTGAAATGTTAAACATACGTAACAACAGTGTGAAATGTTTAACATACGTAACAACAGTGTGAAATGTTAAAAATACATAACAACAGTGTGGAATGTTTAACATACGTAACAACAGTGTGAAATGTTTCACATACGTAGCAACAGTGTGAAATGTTTAACACACGTAACAACAGTGTGAAATTTTAAAAATACGTAACAACAGTGTGAAATGTTAAACATACGTAACAACAGTGTGAAATGTTTAACACACGTAACAACACAATGTGAAGTGTTTAACATACGTAACAACAGTGTGAAATGTAAAACGTACTTTTACTTTTGTTGTTATAAAAGTTTTTAAAAAGCTTTTTACAGTTCAATAGTAATAAAAAAAATTCAACAATTTGGCGATTACAAAATCCAACTTTAGTTTTCAATTAAGACGAAACTATTAGTATTAAAACAACATACACGTACCAGCAGACAAAATGACTAGTTTGGTCATGAAATCCATTGTTTTATTTATGGATAACAGACCGGATGTGACGATTTGTTTTGTGACTTTACATCTTATCTTTCATATAAGTCGATTGGTTTACAGAAGATATCTATGGTCTTACTTCTTGAACCAGCAATCTTTGGTATTTACACAAATTTTGGTGAATGTTTTCAAATTTTACTGCAACCAGCATTACTGGTATATATATTAAGTACCAAACACTGGAAAGAGATGTAATTTCATTTGTCAAATTTCTCGTCCTCACTGCGGGCAGGGTGCACTCGTCTCTTTATTGACAAGGATTGCCAATATTCCTACCGAAGGGCGGTGGGGCGGGGGTTCTCTAGTTACTCCGAACTTTCTACCCCAATAAAAACTGCAGACGCCGCCATGATAAAGATGAAAAATTGCTGAAAGTGGCGTTAAACGCCATTTGATCTAGCAAATATGTCTTTTACGCTAAAATGGTACCCATGTGTTAATATGATATTATTATGAAATGGTTTCGGTATTAATCTAGTTATTGGTAAAAGTATTGCTGTATTAGCCTAGGGACGGCCAATACATCTGGCCAAGGACCAATAAAGTAGGCCAATACAGAAATCATCACATAATGATATCTTTATTAATTAACTCGGCCACAACTACTGTTATCTTCATTATTTTACCAAATTATGATGTATATTGATATTTACTAAATGCAAAAACAGGCTCAATACAGAAAAACAGGGACAATAATGGAATGTCACTTCAGGTTATTTATATATAAATAATCGTCATGATCGTTTTAAAAACAAACGCATATGTTTGCATTACGTAAACTTATGATTTGAACTGCACCAGATGGATTTAAGTTGCAAACCTTACTGATAACATTGGTGTCAAATTGTACGTACAATGGCACTTTTAAGGAATGATCAATATAAATTCTAAGGTAAACACATAGATATCGTTACAGTGGAATTTTTAAGGAAAGAATTTTCATACTAAGTGTTTTTCACATTGAACATTTATTATGTCAAAGAGCAGCCGCATTGTATCGAGTGTAGTTATATTGGTGGCAGACAAAATGGTACTAAATTTTACTTAACTGGTTAATAAAAGTGTCGTTAAATTTGTGTTTTCATATTATTTGACATGTATTATGTCCTCAGCAAGCGGTCTTGGGCCCCGGATAATTGTATTAGCCCTGGGCGTTGGCTCGGGCTAATACAGCTATCTGATCAACCCCAAAAAGCTTCTGTTGGACACATTACAGGTCTGATATAAAAAACCATTTTATAACAGGATAGCGGAGATAATCTGTTTTCTTTAAAATTGACATGTTGTAAACTGAAAATGAAACAAAATAATCTTAACTGTTTAACATATTTTTTTCTGTTTTCTGTCACTAATTTTTACTAGCTTTTTAACATCCATCTCAATTTTTAATAAATAAATATTCCCTGTCAGAAACTGAACAACATAGGGGATCAAATAAAAACAAAATGTACAAAATTAAACCTACTTTTTACTTAAGTTTTGAACAATTAAAATAATTGTGGAAAACCAAAATATGGTCAGGACATATAAATATGTGTATATTGTGCTAATCTCGTTAAAGCTTCATGGTGCTTGTTTTCGTAACGTTCTTATTCATTTGTTGTCTTGATTTAAGATAAGTAGTATAATTTGTTTTGGTGTATATTTATATTTGTATTACTTATTTCTTGGAAATTCTATTAGATGATCGACTTGCATACTAAACCCATTCTATATTTTTAAAGATTTTCATAGTTTATATAAATCTAAATCGTTAAGACTGGGTAACAATATTTCAGATATATTTACGGATGCCATGAGGAACATCTAATTCAATACGACGTTTTAGTTCGCACTGCTTCAACGGCAATCCCGGCTTCCTCTATGGGCAGATACTTCACCACACAAAAGTTTGATTATTGTCGTATACATTGGCTTTGTCAAGATTTCCAAGCTTCAAAATGATCTTTTCTACTAAACTTGTATTTGGCACTAAGATTTACTGCCCTTTTTGCAAGGTGATTTATTATTTGTTACGTTGAAACGATCCCTCCTTGAATAAAAAACTGAAATTAATTCCTATCGCTGGAAGTTCATTAAAAGCAAATTAGAACGACTGTTAAAAACCCAGGATACTTGCATACCTGATTCCGAAAATTGCTGATGCGAAACTTGTCTTGAACCAGAATGCATCTTCATATACAATCTCCTATCTTAGAAGAAACTATAGTTTATACAGTGAAGTTAAATACATCTTTTTTTCATTTTGAAACGACAGATAACTATAATAAATCATTGGGAAAGCGAGACATATGAGGGATTGATAATTTAGAGGATAACTTTTCATTTATTACATGGTCAAAAAGATACCTGATTGTATAATTCACAATTCGCACAAATATTTTATCGTTACAAAATGTAATCCTTTTCTAACTGTATATACTGATACTATTTTAGCATGCTCAACATATTATATGTATTATTGTCAAATATTTGCTATTGTTGGAGAAGACTCCATACGTTGTGTCTTATCCTTTTTACTGATTTTTTTGCGAATTAATTATACATGTAAATTAGCTAGAGATAACGGGTCTAAGCTACAGGTTCTGTTCCTAACCTGCTTAAATGTCATTACAAGGATTGAGTGATAGCCATGTTTCAAGATCTTGAAAGCTCAGTCTTCACAAAATAAAGGACAATATTAACTTATCTAGCAATGACATTTCATTGTAGTTTCCGATGAGTATTTTTAAATTTTAAGCAATCCAAAATTCTATATCCAAACGTTAGTAAAACTACACCAATTAACAACTCCAGTCGTATAATAGCTCTCTTAAGGTTAATGTATGTAATAGTTTATACAACTCTTTATGTGAATAAAGGACAGATTACACTGTCTAACATCTTATATAAGATTTGTTCATTTAAATTGTTGAAATAAGTCTGATTTTTACATCACACCATGTAATATTATATATTATTTAAATATTGACTTGACGGATGGTGAATACAATACCATGACCATTAAGGCATGTTCTACCTTTTGGTTGATCGATTCTAAATACGGCGAATAAATGACATGTTTAGATGTTTTCTTTAAAACTCTATAACAGTAACAGTTGGATACGTAAGCAGCAGCTATTAATCCGTGACTCAATTTAATTAGTATACCCTTTGGCAATCTTATACCTTCTCCCAAAGAAAAATAAAATACGGGGTAATAACGATGTCTTAGTAATTGGCAAAGTTGAAAAGTCGGGTGGTGGGGAGGCACATTTAAAAAAACAAGTTTAAATATATCATTACATAGTTCTCATTCTTATTATATAGGATTTTTATAGTATATTTTGGTAATGATTTATTGTACAAAATTTTTCAAATATTATTTATTTATATTATAAATTTTAACAGTAAATATGAAATTCTATTATTCTCAACAGTTTCTCTATCAACAATAGGGGCCTCGGTGGCCGAGTGGTCTAGGTAGTTCGTCTACCATTGAACTTGGGTCTGTCAACACTGAGATTGCGGGTTCGATTCTCACTGCAGGCAGGGTGTACTCGACTCCAATCTTAATTGACAAGGATTGCCAGTTTTCCTACCGCAGGTCGGGGGTTCTCTCCGGGTACTCCGGCTTCCTACCCAATAAAAAACTGGACGCCATGAAATAGCTGAAAAATGGCTGAAAGTGGCGTTAAAACACCATTCAAACAAACAATCAAACAAAATCTATCAACAATAAAATAAATCTACAAATGTTCAAGTCCCAGTAGAACTAATAATTAATGTATCATAGGACAGTTTTATTCACTAAAAGTATTGCACATTCATAAACTTGTGCAAGCATCCTTAGACCAAAAGTCTGGTTGTTAAACATTATACCAGATATTTTGGTTTGTTTTATTTTGTGCTAGATATTTTCTAAATAAAGCTGGTCGCATACATTAAAACTGTCTAGAAAGTTTTGGAGAGCTGCCTTATAAAAACGTGTTCACGTTTTTTTCCAGGGCATACCTGTAATAATCTTGTAGAAAAGTTTGGGTTTCTTATGTTTCTTACTTCTTCAAGGGATATAATTGTATAATTGTAATAATCCGGGGTTTTAAACTCAAATATCACATTGTTCTATAAAGTTGTGTGTTCTGACGCAAAATATAAAATGTTCTGAAAATCGACCAAGAGGTAACATTTAACATAAATAATCCATCAGTAATCAACATGGGGAAAAAAATTATGAAATAGATCCGAATAGATCAAATTTTTATTTGGAAATGAGGGGTTAGGTGGCACGCACTTACCATAAGTACATGAGCATTTATAGTTTATTCAATAAATGAGTTGCTTTTACAGATAGCGTGTAAATAATAATGCACAATGACAGTTAAATAACTTATTAATTATTTGTGTTTCATTGATTTATTGACATCACAATGTCTAGTGCATGTACCAAGGATCGTACTGAATTTGTTGTTTTGTTTGGCGGGGTCAAACCTGATGTTCCTGATTGTTGTCTTTTTTTCCATTAAATCTGCTTACAAACCGAATTAAGGTGAACAATTTCATTATTTGTTCACTTGCCAAACAAATATACAGTCAATACTCACTCGCAAATGTCAAAATCCATTTAATCGTGAGCTCCTCTGACACCTGTGTACTGTCAATCCGCCATTTCTATTCTCTAATTGGAATGTGCTCAAACGACATTTATATTTACAACAAATTAAGACTTTAATTTCCCATGTTACTCTCTTTAATTATACATTTTGCATGTTCTCGCATCCACGAAACGTTATTATCTAATAACTGTTTTGCATAATTAATGGAATCTAACTGTCGCGTCGTTTAGTCGCCATTTCGATTGGATATCTTAAATGTTCTCAATGAAGAAGGAAACGCCGTTGAATTGAACACTGTTGAAATGCACAGAACTTAAAAACTGCACATAAAATTAATCAGACGAATTTTAAAATTTATACATCGTATTTGAAAAGTGTTTGATTGCTGAAATATGGGGCGTATATTACGTGTGACTTTTTATCGTTCATGGAATAACAATGATATAGAAAAAGGAAAAATATCAAGAACAAATATTTTTTAACAAAATATTGCAAAGAGTTTTTATATCAGATGGCATGCATTTATTTTTTTAGAAACGCTAAATTTTTCATATAGAAAGACGTGCACCTATCCTATTTGTCTTTAATGTAAAGGTCATTGGTTTATCACGAGCAAGTTAATTTCTTACACAGACATACACAATTTTGTTTCACCGAAACACATAAATAGTACACCAAGGATGAACATAAAATGTTTAAATGATTTGAAAACAAAACCAGTATTGTGGATGTTGTCATTATAAAATCATAATTTAACATATAAAACTGTTTAGACAGTCTTTATCAAACACATTTTGTACTTAATTTATCCTTTATAAATACTTTTTAAATGTTACACAACTGCCTTTGGCTGTTACACAATAGACATTTGAAAATGAAAAAAAAAATTAAATACAATTCAACATACCCACACAATAATATATGATATAAACTACAACAAAAAATCCCCGACCCCCTGATGGTTAGTGAATTCTGGGGTTGTAGAGAGTAAGAAACTCATTTTATTTTTCAAACTCACGTCGCGTCTATTTCCAAGTCAGATATAATGTTCAATGAGAAAATAAATATTTCAATAACTAAATGAATTGCGAAAAAACAATAAATTAACAAGAATCAAATTGACAAACTGGACAAATACCACTCTTTGTTCTCCAAATCTGTTATTAACTAAAGCCTTTATCTTAAAGATCTCATAACCTTTTTAGTGACAAAAACTTACTCATGTCATAAAGAAATGATATGCTACAAATGTAACGGGTTTTTATTGTTTTTTTGAAGCTTAGTAGTGGTTAATGTTTCCTAAGATTTTAGTTATTTCATACATACGTGTTTTATCTCTCTTGTACTGGGACCATAATGGGAGTGTTCCCAGTGCTCGACCTACAGAGCAGTCCATGATTTTGAAAAGTCGCAAAATATTCAATTTCCTTAATTTCAAGTGAGTTCAGTACTATGTCATTATATGTTAGCCGTTGAACGGTCGATCTTTTTGGTAAGTGTGATACTAGTATTCATAAAGGAGAACATAGGCACAAAGGGGGTACTAAATATAACACAAACACCCCGGACGCATATAGATCATTGGTACAAACGGGATACTTAATGTAGGCACAAACAGTCCGGAGGCCTACAGAACACAGGTACAAACGGGATACTAAATGTAAGCACAAACAGTCCGGAGGCCTACAGAACACAGGTACAAACGGGATACTAAATGTAGGCACAAACAGTCCACAGGCTTACAGAACACAGGTACAAACGGGATACTAAATGTAAGCACAAAAAGCCAGGACGTCTGCAGAACATAGGTACAAAAAACGGGATACTAAATATAGGTACAAAACAGTCATGACGCTAACAGGACAAAGGTACAGACGGGATACTAAATGTAAGCACAAACAGCCCGGACGC
Source organism: Limnoperna fortunei (assembly GCA_944474755.1). Taxonomy (NCBI): domain Eukaryota; kingdom Metazoa; phylum Mollusca; class Bivalvia; order Mytilida; family Modiolidae; genus Limnoperna; species Limnoperna fortunei. The sequence continues at coordinate 70,847,339 of OX104118.1, forward strand.
TAACAGAACATAGGTACAAACGGGATACTAAATGTAACCACAAACAGCCAGGACGCTTACAGAACATAGGTACAAATAGGATACTAAATGTAAGCACAAACAGCCATGACGCTTACAGAACATAGGTACAAACGGGATACTAAATGTAACCACAAACAGCCAGGACGCTTACAGAACATAGGTACAAACGGGATACTAAAGATAGGTACAAAACAGTCATGACGCTAACAGAACAAAGGTAAAGACGGGATACTAAATGTAAGCACAAACAGCCAGGACGCTTACAGAACATAGGTACAAACGAGATACTAAATGTAACGAACATCCAGAACGCTTACGAACATAGGTACAAACGAGATACTAAATGTAAGCACAAACAGCCTTGAACGCCTACAGAACATAGGTGCACACGGGATACTAAATGTAACCACAAACAGTCATGATGCTTACAGAACATAGGTACAAACGGGTACAAAAAATAGGTACAAAACAGCCAGGACGCTAACAGAACAAAGGTACGGACGGGATACTAGATGTAAGCCCAAACAACCCAGACGTCTACTGCACATAGGTACAAACGGGATACCATATGTAAGCCCAAACAACCCGGACGCCTACTGAGCAAAGGTACAAACGGGATACTAAATGTAAGCCCAAACAACCCGGACGCCTACTGAAAATAGATACAAACGAAACGAGATACTAAATGTAAGCATAAACAGCCCGGAAGCCTACTGAACATAGGTACAAACGGGATATTAAATGTAAGCTCAAACAGCCAGATCACCAACAGAACAAAGGTACAAACCGGATACTAAATGTAGGTAAAAACAGCAATGACTCCTACTGAACATAGGTACAAACGGGATACTAAATGTAACAAACAGTCAGGTAGGAACAAACGGGATACTAAATGTAACCACAAACAGCCAGGACGCTTACAGAACATAGGTACAAATAGGATACTAAATGTAAGCACAAACAGCCCCGAATAATTACATAAATTTGAATGTAGTTAATTTCCAAATGTGTACGTTGTTTACGCAATAATTAGTAACCAAGAATGTTTTGGTGAAAATATCACCTATAATTGCAATGTTAAAACGGGAATGTTCTAGTTCATTCCTGTTCACGTTACATCATTTGTCTTTATTTGTGGATCTAAAAGAAATATTTTTAAAAAGCTATTTCACGTTTTAAAGTGGTCAAGGGTCATTGAACTTCATTAAATATACATAGGGTCATGTGATCTCCTAATCTGTAAAACTGTCCATATAAATTGTGTGTTTTCTCATCTCCCATCACACAGTTGGTATACAGTCGAAAGCAAGGTAAGAAATTTACACTACAGGGTAACTCAGACATGTATGGCGCTGTTGTCAGTTTTAGAACTTTTTTAATGTTCGTGTATTTTTATTTATCCTTACTTCTTTAAATTCAGATAAAGCCATAGTCAAAATTTACTGCGCTAAAATAGATTTAAATTCTAAAGTTGTTCTCATTGTGTAGACTGCCCTTGCGAAATTGGCTGAAAGTTATGGAATTTGTATGATCAAGACGTTTTAACATTATTATTATCTTTATTGGTTTTAGAGATTTTCGCCGACTGTTTTTTTTTTCAATTTTAATTTTTCATGACAAATTCGGACTCATTCAAACAGAACTTATTTGTTTTATGATGCATCTGAAAACTATAACTACTGTAGTTGTAAGTCAGCAAGAGGTAGTGGTCCAAAATATATTTTACTTCTAAGCTTTCGTCACATGTACTTTAAATAATAAAGAAATTATTCAAAGATACCGAGTAATATTCAGCAGACAAACAAAGTAGAGGACGACAAAAAACCAAACGCATCAATGGCCACTTGTAAGATGGCTGTCCAGTCGTCAGATTTATTCTCTTGAAGTAAATTGGGTATCGAGTCCAGTACAGTTAATATAACATAATTGTTTTAATAATGACAGAAGGTGGCGTTAAAACTTATTGATTAAAGTTAAGTAGGTACATCTATAATTATATACAGGTATCTTAAACAGTAAAAAAATAAAGCTCCATGTTTGTGGAAAGAAGCCTTAAAAAATAATATTTTATTTTGCCTTCGTCTTAATGAATTTTATTTATTTTTGCAGGAAATGAAATTGTTTGTTTTGATATCCTTCGTTGTTGCTATCTGGAATGTGGAAGCTTTTTCGTTAAAATCGACAAAGCGTATGACTGAACAATGGCAAGGGTGTTTTGCACACATTGGCGAAGGTATATTTAAGCATTATACTAAAGACGAGGGAGGAGAGTGGTTTGCAGGCTACATCGGCGGTATTTTAAAAGAATGCTTGGCAAAAGAGGGCGAAGAAAAAGATTGCTTGATGGGAAAGAAAGATGAAGTACATGAAATAGTCAAGGACGAGAACGACTTCAATGCCGTAATGGATCTTATGACCGCTCTTCATCAGATTGGCGAAGCAATTGATGGCGCTTGTCATGACAAACCCATGGATGAAATGATGGAATGTGTTGGAAATGTTATTGATGCTGACGTATTATGCAAGACTGAAGAGGGAGGCGTAAACGAAGAATGTGTTCTGTTCGTTGATGTTCTGGAGATGTTGGCTAAACAATGCTTCGAGAAAGATGAAGAGAAACCAGAAAAACGAGTCTTAACCAAGCCCTTGGAACGCCTACGCTCACTGTTTGCGAGCAATTCAAAGTTTTTGAAATCCAAATAAATTGTGCAAAACATTCAATCAACCACGAACAAAGACAATCGAAATCAATGACACTGAATACAACAACATCTTTATTCAATAAAAATTGTCCAATTTTGTAAATGTTATATTATTTATTATTGCCTAAGAACAAACGAATATATATAAACACTCAAGTCTAGAAGATTATGCAACGATACAAATGACGTTGTTTCTTGTCAATTTAGAGACAGACTGACCAACGAATGGCCTTAGTCATTGAGTGTCAATATAAATAAATAACGTAAACAATCATAACATATTGATCTTAAACTTTCTTACTCCGACTGAACCCACAACTTTTTTTATAGTTGCTTCTCGTTCCGCTTACCGCTTTGCTCAAATATTCCAACAAGATGTAATCAAAATAATCAAGTGACAAATTCATTACGCCAGACGCGCGTTTCGTCTACTTAAGACTCATCAGTGGCGCTTAACTCTAAATGTTTAAGATATTCTTTATTGGGAGATGGAATAATATTTTTTATTGGGAGAAGGAATAATATAAGTCCACAGGGATCGTGTAAATACACAATACAGGCAGTTCAAAATATTATATAAAGAGTCTAAAGAAAGCTTCTAAACCAGTACACTTATTTAGACTCTTTATATAATATTTCGAACAGCCTGTATTGTGTATTTACACGATCCCTGTGGACTTATATTATTGCATCTCCATAAACCAGTACTTTTATTTAGTAGTAAGTTCAAATCCCGCTGAGGGTAAGTAAAAATTTAACAATATTTAGATCTAATTCTAACAGTGTAGTGCTTAATTTGTAGGCGTATATATAAATGTTTGATATTAACCCTGTATGTCTGATACTTCCGAAATCCGTTGGATAGATTTATTATATGGTTGTCACAATACTAAGACGTTTGTATATTCTACAAATTATTGATTTACACATCTACAAATTAAGCCCAACACTGGTAAAATTAGATTTTGAATAATTCCAAATTTTTTCTTATCATAAATCTACCATATCAACAACCAAGTCAACAACACCTTGGACGTCAACAACAAAATTCAACTTTGGACCATCAACACTTACAGCAATTGTCTTGTGATGATAGACGCCACACAATGACAGACCAAGTACAGATTTTGATCTAGAAAGTCAACAAGCTGTATACCAACATCATTCCACAGCAATCAAACAACAATACATGAACCGTGGAAACCCTTAAATTGAAGGACAACATCTACCCTTCAAATCATCGAAGTATTGCAGAAATTCAAAATAACAATGCTACTAAACTAAAATCAAATTTCAATTTTCAAACCGTGACGTCAATTTATATTACCAAAATATTAAATTAAATAAATGTCTTAAAAAAAGCATCTGGTGTAGACGGGACATCCTTAAAAGTTGTTAGAGAGAGAGAGAGTAAATCTGGAATTGTGCCTCAGTAATAAAATCTTATAAACTTGTCAGTTGATATAAGCGCTTTCTCAGATATACTCAAGGAAGCGTAGGTAACACTGCTGCATAAAAAATTATCCATTTTAAAAATAAAATTACAGACCTAAAAGTGTCTTTACTATTTTTTTAAAAGTGTATGAGAAAGTTCTTGAGACACAGTTATACGACTTTTTTATTCTATATTTAATACATATTTTTGTGCTTTCTGAAGGGAACACGGATGTCAGACTACGCTGCCTAGACGCTTAGAAGACTGGCGCAATGCCCTTGATAAAAATCATTACATTGCAGCTGAACTAATGGATCTGTCAAAAGCCTTTGATTGTTTGCCAAAATGATTTATTATTAGATAAATTACTAGCATATGGTGTGTCACCCCATTCAGTTTCTCTTTTACAGTCATATCTATCCAACAAACAACAACAAACAAAGGTAAATGGTGTTCTGAGCAGCTGGGCTGACATTCAGAAGGGTCATTTATGCACTTTATTATTTAATGTCCTTTTTTCTTTCAGTTACAGTTGTAAAGAAAACTTCTTAAACATTCCCAGCATTTAAATTCAGGGAAACTGTCAAACTTTCAAACTGCTTGGTATTGACATTTATTATCAATTGAAATTTGATGTCCATATCAGCAGTTTGTGCAGAAAAGCATCACAACAAATGTTCTTAACCGATTAGGGTATATTTTATCGCGACTCAACAAATTAACAATTTTCACACTTTGATTTTGAATAACTTTTGACCATTAGCGTGTCACTTCTGTACAGAAACCAATTCCAAAAGTTGGAGAAAGTACAGGAGTGAGCCTTTGTGTTATATATACTCACTAAAAAAAGAAACGCAACATACAAAAAATGGGAATTTTACTTCATATATTATTTTAACAATTTATCATATAAATAATTGATAGACATGTAATATATAATATTTTGCTGCATGTTGTCAATAAATCACGCAAAAAATGTCAGTATCTGTTGTGCCCACCATTTGCTTGTAACACAGCCTTACTCATCTTGGCATTGATTCAATTAAACTCAATTGAGTACGACCACGCGGTATCCTTTGCCACTCATACTGAAGTACCTGCTCGAATTGTTGCAGAATTTGCGGCGGTGCATGTCGTTGGCGCACGCACCGATCCAGTTAATCCCACAGATGTTCAATTAGGTTAAGATCCGGAGATCGTGATGGCCAATGGATCACTGTTGCTCTAAAGAATCTACTGTTACACTTGCTGTATGTGGTCGGGCATTGTCTTGTTGAAAATTTTCTCTTTGAATGTCAATTACGGGCAATAAATGCGGCCGTAAAGTTTCGTCTCTATACCTTAAAGCGTTAAGATTGCCTTGGATATGTATCAGCTGTGTGTTCCTGGCGTAAGAGATAGCGGCACACATCATAACACTGCCTCCGCCAAAAATTGTTTTGCGCAAGACGTTCATTTCGGCGTCTGTACACTCGTATGCGGTCATTCAAGCTGAAAACATGAATCATCACTGAACCACACTCTTCTCCAGCTCTATAAATTCTATACACGAACGGTAGTACATCATCTAACCCTTGCTCGACGGTATTGGCTTCTCAGTGTTGCTCCGACGTAAGGTCTTTTTTCCTGCAATCCATGAGAGCGTAACCTATTGCGTACAGTCTGTGGTGATATACGGCGCAACCCAAGGTGTTAATGTCTTATCAGGGAACATGTGATCCTAAACAACTGTCTACCACTATGGAGAATAGGCAAAAAAAGGCCTACATGTAGTCTACATGATTTATTACCCCGTCGTAGGTCACAACAGGCTGGATAAATGTTTCATTGGAAGAGTCGGAGTAATCAGGAAAACTTAAAAGCGTATTGGGTACCAGGAGTTACCGCAAATATTAAGGGTAGAGTTCAACAATAGAACGTAGAGAAAGGAAGAAAGTATAGATACGTGGACAGACCAATGTCAGCTTTTAGCTGTTAGAGCTTTTCAAGAAGTGCCAGAGGAATTCGTGAACCAAACAGTTATGGACCGTTTTTGTCAGGGGTGCATAGATACCAAAAATGTTAGATGAAGAATTGGACATTATTAAGTACTTTCTAGAGACAAGTAAGGCTATAGATTCCACACAAAATGAAATAACAGTCAACTATAGTAGTCCAATGGTAACTGATGAGGAATCAGTCATAGTACAGGTATATGGTAAGAAACAGGATAGTACTACGGAACAAATAAGTTCACTACAGAACCAAGTGAAATTGTTGGCATCCAACTTGAGTCCCAGGAAGTGAACCAGCTTAAACAACAGAAAGCTGAGGGCAGTAACCAACCGTTTAAACAGACAGGTTCATCTTAATTCAAACATATTTTATTGTATAAATAGATACTAGTATATCATTGAACATACAGTTAATACAATACAATACAAGGATTCGGAAACAAGCTAAGAAGCTTTTACAAATCCGTCTCCAGTTACGAAATTATATATTTAACAAAATGTAAAATACATGCTCTGACAGGCTTGATAAATTTTATAATGAAGAATAAAATTTCTTCTAAATGGTCTCCGTCCATCAGACATTGTACTTTTGTAAGAGGTAGACAAACAAAAAGACTTGCTTATGTTCTTTATTTACTACATCTCTTTGGTATTTTTAATATAAACCTTTCAATATAAATTTTATGAAAATCGTACAAGACATGTGGAAACTTGCAAGAGACACAACTCCTATACACGTCATTGATTTCTGCTGATTTTTTTACCTCAGTCAAGATAATGTTCTTAAAACAATTAAATTAGAAGTTCATAAAAAGAAAAATGTAGTTATAAGAACGCTTACACGACTATCTTTCATATAATATACAATTATAAGGCGCATATTTTCCATGACTTGTCAAATATAACATTAATAAACATATGTAACTTTCATAAAAAAACATTACTAGAAATTTAACCTTACTAGATAATTTTAAAATTCAAAGAGGCATAACTCTGGCAAAATCGATTTGAGGTGCTTTCCAAACTTGCCCAAGATATTGTTAATATAAACATTTGACATGAAATTTAGGCTAAGGAGACAGAAGAAAGAAGGACGGACAAACGGCATTGTGGGAGAGGACTATGTAAATCAAATTAAAATCTGACAAGAAATGTAGGCTTGATAGTGCTTGAGACAGAAGAGCAGACACCCGACACTGAGACGGGGGACAACCATCGGCAGCTGTTAGAATCATTTCCTATTTTTACGCACGTGTTTCACATAACAGATTTCCCAGTCCGGCAGCAGCGTGTTAGGTAGTTACATGTAATTATGCAAATTAAATCTGCTTAGATATTCTTTTTTTTAAAACCTTATCTTATTAAGGAATTAAACAGATGTATTTGTTTATCAGTCAGTTTTTAACATAATACATGTATATCTAGTTACATTTGTACATGAATTGAATCAAAGTATCCATGGCTTTGTATTCCTCCCCTGTTATCGTTGGATTATTTTTAAAGCAATTAAACAACTTTTAATTATTTTTATCGGAATAGGGGACAATATATTTAAAAAATTTTAAATTACATTAACTCTTAAAATATATCATTTTAAAATGATATTAAAATTTAAAATATATTTCTCTAGAAAAACCCCTGAAATATGCAAATATTTTAAAATACATTCACATGAATTGCGTACCTGCGGTAAACAAGAATTATCTAATGGCAGAGCTGTTCTTTAGTGGGTACTTTGAAGTAAGTAAACCTTTGGTTTTTCTAAATATTTTGTAATCACATTCAGCTGTTCCTATGGTAAAGTTCATTATGATGCGAAAACTAATTCTACAGTGTATATTATGTGCATAGAAATAATCGGGCAGAAAAGGCAAAAAGCAACACAAATAAGGTATTGCTGATTTAGAGGATAACTGGGCTAACTCCCAATGGTTATACAGTAAAGCTATAGGTTCATAACGTGCTTAAATGTGACTACAATAACAAGGATTGAATGACAGCCACGTTTGAAGATCGTTAAAGCTCAGTCTTAACAAAATAAAAGACAATATTAACTTCATCTAGCAATGACATTGCATTGCAGTTTCCGAGAAGTATTTTTAAATTTTAAGCAATTCAAAATTTTATCTTTATTTTGTGTCTGTATGTATTAATGTCTAAACCCTCTACTGTATGTATTTGTTTATATATTCTTTGTGTCCTCTTATACACCTGTGTGTCTGAGGCTTAATAGACTGTTGTCTTGTCTTGTCTTATTATGAAAATAAACCAATTAACAACTCCAGTCTCAAAATAGCTCAATTAAGGTAGATTTATGTAAGAAGCTTATATAATTCATTAGATGAATAAAGGACAGATTACAATGTCTAACATGTTATATCAGGTTAAAAGATTGTTGAAATAAGTCTTATTGTCATATAATGTATAATTCAGACGAATTTTTAAAGATTGTTGAAATAAGTCTTATTGTCATATAATGTATTTCAGACGAATTTTTAAATTTTGACATCATATTTGAAAATTTTTTAATTGCTGAATTACTGGAAGTACTGGCTTATGTGTGACTTTTTATCGTCCATGGAATAATAGTAATGATTTAGAAAAAAATTGAAATTAGAGCTAATATTTTTCGCTTTCGTTTGATATACAATTTTAATTTATTTATGCTGTAATAAAATTTATAATTCGTGATTCTTATACAGACATACACAATTTTGTTACTCTAATACACATAAATAGTTCACCAAGGACATATCAACAAAAATGTTTAGATGATTTGAAAATGATTTTGAATGTTGCTATTATAAAATGATAGTTTAATATATAAAACTGTGTAAAAATTCTTTATCAAGCGCACTTTTACTTAATTTATCCTTTTTAGATATCTTTAAAACGTTACACAAAGCTTTTGGAGGTTACACAATGGACATTTAAAAATAGACAATGTAGTCCCGTATATGTCAACAGAATTGAGAAAATGAGAAAATAAATATTTCAAGAAAGAAATGAATTGCGACAAAAACAATTACATGCATCAAAGGGGCAAACAACACAAATACCATCTATTAGCCTAACTGTGTAATTGACGAAAGAAGAAAGGAGCTAAAAGATATCTAAAACAAATACTTAATTCTCCATTCTTAGTAATCATTGACCAGCAAGGTATGCGTAAGATTGTAGCATTAAATTGGCAAACTTGACATGTGCATATCTATTTTGTCCAAATTTGTAATTGACGAAAGCCTGTATCACCGATGACGTCATAGCCATTATTCCAGAAGGAACCAAAAAAAAAATACGATGTCCAAACATTTGGGACATATGATCTTATAACATTTTCAGGAACAAAAACACCTGTCATAATGGCATGATACGCTTCAAATTTAATTTTTGTTGAAGTTGTTCATTCTTTAAGCTAAATTGTGGTAAATGTTTTAGTGATTTAATACATACGTATTGTTTCTTGTAATGTGACCACACTGGGAGGTTTCCCGGCGCTGGACCCAAAGAGCAGCCCAGCGCGTCCCCTGGTGGCGATAGGGAAGAACATCTAATTTGGGGTTGTCAAGTTATAATACGGAAAGTCTGGCTGCGGTCTGTATTGCGTAATATGTTTGGAGGTTGTCACGCTTCTTGCTCGATAAAGATCCATTTCGTAGATTTTGAAAAAGAATATGTTCTTTTCCGCCGCTGCTAAAGGCTAAGTTATTCGCCACTCTACAATATTCCATTCTCCTGTCCTATCTCACCCCTTTTTCATTGATTTATTTTTGTTGACGTTTCTCGTCCTGGATATAGCTAAAATTCAGGTCACTGGACGGACATCCAATCAATCTCTGATAAAAAGAATTAAACTATTACCTGAACAAACCAAAATACCTACTAATCACAACATTTCTTCTTGTACAGTGGAAACTATTAGCTGTGGGTTCTAAAATACAATATTTAAAAAAAATCAACAAAAGAACCATGCAACGTTAGATTGATTGTAATAAATCAAATGTTGACATAGGAGTGAATGAAAAACAAGCACAACAACACATTCATAACAACTAAACATTTAAAAACTACGCCGGAGAGGAAGTAGGTAAACTGGATGTGGACAACGTGAAGAAGTAGAGTATTTGTGAATATTGCTATTGCCAAAAAAATACATGTATAAAAAAAGAAGGTAAGGAGCATTTTTGGGGTTTTTTCTGCAAGCGTCATAATAAACCAACTTAAATGCTCTGAATGTATATTTATTGCGATATGCAGTCATTAGCCGTTTATCACAAAAATCTGACGTCACAATTGATTCTTGTCGCTGATATTGATTACAGATATGGGTCCGAATTTTTAAGGCACGTCCCTATGCTGTTTTTATGTCAAGTAAGGACACTAATATTATATTTGCAACATCCATATCCATAGTATAACAAACTTAACTTGCATTTCTGATGTCGGTAACTTATCATGGCATATTGCTATATGTAAATGTTCATTGTAAGATTATAAATATATTCGATATACTTAAAAATAGTGCAATATATACTTAGTTCGGAAGTTCCATGACCAATATCAAGTGATATCCATTGTATAACACAAGTGTCTGGTGTTTCGATATAAAAAAATCATGAAGCATACAGTAAGATACAAAAACGAAGTTTCTCTTACCTAAAGGTAAGTCTATTTGAATGTATTGCAATGCTATTTGAACTTTTTCTTGCATTTTACAGTTTAATGACATGTGTACATCACAAATATTATTATAAATTTAAGACATTGATAATAATTAATATTTCATTCCATATTAATTTCTACTGACAGACTTCAATTTACGGACGCTTTTTTAAAAACAACAATGATTAATGACGACAGTTTCGCTGTACTTCGCTTGCTAATGCCGGCTTCATTTCTATGTAATAAGCTGAAGGAAAAATTGAATACAATTAAGATATGCCTACAAAACAAGTGAACAAGTTTGATACTCCGTGTAAGCACAAACAGCCCGGACGCTACAACAACATATTTATTAACTGGATACTAAATGTAATTGCAAACAGCCATGACGCTTGCAGAACAAATGTACAAACGGGATACTTAATGTAAGCACAGTCAACCAGGACGCTACCAGAACATAGATATTAACTGGATAGTAAATGTGATCACAAACAGCCATGACGCTTGCAGAACAAAGGTACAAACGGGATACTAAATGTAAGCACAGTCGGCCAGGACGCCTACAGAACATAGATACAAACAGGATAACAAATGTAAGCACAAACAGCCAGGACGCTTAGAGAACATAGGTACAAACGTTGTACTAAATGTATGCACGTACTGCCCGGACGCCTACAGAACATAGGTACAAACGGGATATTTAATGTATGATTACATCATAACTGTATGTGTTGTTTACGTTATAATTAATATACTAGTACAAGAAAATATCACCTATAATTACTGTGTTAAAACATGCATGTTCTTGTTTATTCATGTTCACGTGACATCATTTGTCTTTATTTGTGGATTTAAAAAAATATTTTGAATAAGCTGTTTAACGTTTTTAAAAATAGTCAAGGGTCATTGAACTTTATTAAAAATATGAAAAAATATATATAAATCTTAATCTGTATAACTGTCCATATAAATTGCTTGTTTTTATATCTCCCATCACACAGTTAGTTTACAGTGGAAAGCAAGGTAAGAAATGTAAACTGCAAATATATACGCAACGGAGCCCATTAACTTACATGTAATACTCTTTTTTTTATTTCGTTTTTTTTTCTTAATACTATTTTGTTTATCGAAAATCGATTTCGTTTAATATTTAGTTTCTTCGGAATAATTATTTCGTTTATTTGAAATAATTCAAAATATTTTTTTCGAAATATTATTTCGTTTTTCAAACAAATATTTCGTTTATTCGAAATAATAATTACAATTATTCGAAATTATTATTTCGATTTTTCGTAGATATTGAAATTATTTTTAGTATGTAAGTCTACAATGGCTTGATCAAGTTTACGATTAGCTGGAAAAAGAACGAAATTGTATTTCGTACAACCTTTTTTCGTTTTAACATTTTTAAAATCCAATAACTCAAAAATAGGTTTTCACTCAAACTATTCAAACGAAAAACCCATGCCAAATCGGATTTGTTCCTGCAGAAAGTTGAACGATGTACATTTTAAACAAAGTTTGATACTCTATAAATATTGAATATGAAGCCTTTGGTGGAATGGCTAAGCATTTTTGACACATGCAACGGTGGATTGACACCTTAGAAATCTTCCGAAAAGGGATGGTAGGATTTTAATACTAGTATCAAGTGAAACGTTTTTGAGTTTCAAAATTGTCCATTATACATGTCAAACAGGGAAAACGACAAGTAAGTTCATAATTCCACCTAAATTTTATTTTTTGATCAATTAGTCTAAAATGAGGGGAGGTGGATAATTTTCTTTTTAGAAAGATCCAGTGATAGCTTTTATAGTGTGAGATTACACAATTAAGGTACCCATGTAACATATGTCTTGACTGTTCGTGATAACGTAATAAAGAGGAGATATTTTTTTTCGCTTTAACGAAATATTATTTCGAAAAAAAGCGAAATAATATTTAGTTATTTCGAAAAATCGAAAAATTTAATATAACTTCGATTTAACGAAAAAGTATTTCGAAAAACGAAATAAAAATAAGTACTGCATGTCAGTAAAGAGGCTCGGTAATACTCAGACATGTATGGTGTTGTCAGTTGTATTTAAATATTCGTATATTTTTATTTATACTAACTCCTTCAGATATAGTCTTTGTCACAATTTACTGTCCTGAAATTTCCATAATTGATTAAATTCTATGGTTGTTCTCAATGTGTAGACTGAATTGATATATTTTTTGGATTTTGTATGAGAAAATCCTTTAAATATGTCTATTATTTTTATTGTATTATTTTTAAAACTTTGCGCCAACTGTTCCTATGTTTTGTTACTTAATCTTCGCTATAGCAACCACTGGCTCATTTAAACAGAACTTGGTATGGAATGTTTGTTTTTGACTGAAAGCGAAAAAAAATGCATCTGGAACTAGGACTAGTTGTAACTTAGAAAGAGATCACGTTTTAAAAATATATCAGCTTTCCAAGCTTTCATAACATGTAATTTAAGTAAGAAGAAAGCATCGTAGATACCGCGGAGTATACAGTATACAATAAAAAAACGTGGACGAGAACAAAACAAATCGACACACGACACAAAAACTGAGTGAAACGAAGCCAACTAAAACCCGAGAGAAAGTCCAGGTGCTTCGGAAGGGTAAAACCCGAGAGTAAGTCCAGGTGCTTCGGAAGGGTAAAAGACGAGAGTAAGTCCAGGTGCTTCGGAAGGGTAAGCAATTCCTGCTCCTTTCGTGACATCTAAAATCTGATAATTATTCATCTCTGTGTTTGTAATAATCTGGTAAACATGATAGAAAACTGTAACGACAAACGGAACACATCAATGGCTAATTTTAAGATGGCTGTCCAAGCGTCAGATTTATTCTCTTGAAGTTAAATGGGTATCGAGTCCAGTACAGTTAATATAACATAACTGTTTTAACAGTGACAGAATATGGCGTTAAAACATATTGATTAAAGTTTAGTAGCTACATCTACAATTATATACAGGCATCTGTAACAGTAATAAAATAAAGCTCAGCATGTTTGTGGAAAGAAGCCTTAAAAATAAATATTTTATTTTGCCTTCGTCTTAATGATTTTTATTTATTTTTGCAGGAAATGAAATTGCTTGTTTTGATATCCTTCGTTGTTGCTATCTGGAATGTGGAAGCTTTTTCATTAAAATTGACAAAGCGAATGACGGGACAGTGGCAAGAGTGTTTTGCACACATTGGCGAAGGTATATTTAAGCATTATACTAAAGACGAGGGGGGAGAGTGGTTTGCAGGCTACATAGGTGGGATTTTAAAAGAATGCTTGGCGAAAGAAGGCAAACAAAAAGATTGTTTGATTGGAAAGAAAGATGAAGTACATGAAATAGTCAATGATGAGAAGGACTTGAATGTCGTAATGGATCTTATGACCACTCTTCATCAGATTTGCGAGGCCATTGACGATGCTTGTCATGACAAACCCGTGGATGAAATGATGGAATGTGCTGGAACTGTTGTGGATGCTGATAAAGTATGCTTAAATGAAGAGGGAGACATAGACCAAGAATGTGTTATGTTAGTTCAAGTTATGGAGATGTTGGCTATACAATGTCTCGAAAAAAATGAAGAGGCACCAGAAAAACGAGTCTTGGCCAAAACATTTGAACGTCTACGCTCACTGTTTGAGAGCAATTCAAAGTTGTTTATGAAGTCCAAATAAATAGTGCAACACATTCAATCAACCACGAACAAAAACAATCGATATAGTGACATTTAATGCAAAAATGTATATATCCAATCAAAATTCTCCATTGTTGGTAATGTTATATTATTGCCTTGGAACAAATAAATATATATTGGCGATTGTGTACCGAATATGAAGCTTGTCCCTACAGTTTAATTCGAAAACTTAGCTAAACTTAGCTAAGAAGAAAATAAAATCTGAGGGTTTTTTTTGTCTTTTCACCTAATACAAAAACTGCATTTAATGACATCTAATGTAAATCGAATTTTTAACTTGATCATAATAACGTACAACTAAGCCCGAATGAACCAAAAAGATTTTCCGATGTGTGAAAAAGTGTGGTCAACGTACGCTAACCAAATATATAGGATTTAGGTAAAGATCTATTATCAATCGACGATCGAGTGGGCGTATCGTCTTTGAGGTGAGAATTATGAATAAACCCAGTTACGTTATGATAAGAACAACTTTCAAGTTAAATTAGGTCATTACATGTACAGAACAATCGTTTATTTGTTCAATGAAACATATTTAGCAGAGCAACGCCAATATTATTGATCTATGTGTATCGGTTATTCAGTAAAAGCACAAACATTAATTCATACTTTGGGAGTTCTATCAGCGCTCGACCAACAGAGCAGCCCAGCGCATCACAGGGTGGCAGATAAGGGAGACTCTCTCATTTATCAGGGCATTATACGAAAAGCTTGGCCGTGAACTGTAGTAGATGGCGTGTTTAAAGAGTGATTTGCCCCTTGCACGATAAATACCTCTTTTGTAAGATTGCGAAAAAGAGTAGGATCATTGGAACTTTTTCGCCCCAACCCGATACTCCATACTTTTCCAGTGGCGGTCGGAGTTGTGTCCCCTTTGTCCCATCCGTTTCCCGTTGATTTATTGTTTATTGTTCTCGTCCTGAATATAGCTGAAATACTGCTCGCTGGACGCCAATCAATCAATCAATCAGCACGATTCCAGTAAAACATACAAAAATGTATATATGAACTTGCCGCAAAGTTATTACCATAAACAAAGAGCGAAACAAACCAATAACAAAGTACTAACGGTAAAAAACAGCGACACATTGGTGTATTGAAGGTTGTGGGTTAGATCAATGGAAAACATTTTAATTTTAATATACTGCTTTCAACTTAACAAATAAAACCAATTTTACGATTCTCTGAACTGATCTACGACGGCTTATTCGTGCCAAACAATGAAAAGAAAAACAATATTTATTTCGTTGGTACTGTTTATTAAATCGTTTGTACGGTTTATTTAATCGTTTGTACGATTTATTAATCCCGTTTGTACGGTTTAGTAATCCGTTTGTACGGTTTATTAAATAACAAAGTACTAACGGTAAAAAACAGCGACACATTGGTGTATTGAAGGTTTTGGGTTAGATCAATGGAAAACATTTTAATTTTAATATACTGCTTTCAACTTAACAAATAAAACCAATTTTACGATTCTCTGAACTGATCTACGACGGCTTATTCGTGCCAAACAATGAAAAGAAAAAAAATATTTATTTCGTTGGTACTGTTTATTAAATCGTTTGTACGGTTTATTTAATCGTTTGTATGATTTATTAATCCCGTTTGTACGGTTTAGTAATCCGTTTGTACGGTTTATTAAATCGTTTGTACGAGGATATAGAAATGTTAGGAAGGGTTACAAACCATGGAATAAAATTAGTTAATAAGAACTACGGTACCGTGAAATAACATTAATTCAAAAAAACTATAGAACTCGAATACTACGATCAAGTTCTGAAGAACTAGAACTTCTGTCAACATTCTAAAAGGACCTGAACCGAAAATGACACAATTTAAACATTATTTTTTGTTGAAACTATACTACTATTATACTAGTTTAAGAATACTATGATACATGATATAGCCGAAAAATTGCTGAAACTGGTGTTAAACACCATTCAAAGGGATGGGTGATCATAGTTCCATGGCACATTTTGCATTAAGTGAGTCGTAGTTAATCGAGTTGGTGTTCAAAATACCCGGATCTTTTAGATTTGGACTTGTTTATTGTTAACATAAGTAAGTTGATTTATTCAAAAGCAATACAGCTTATAGAATTACAATAATTAAACATTGGAATAAGCGCCAATTTGGACAACTAGCATGTGGTAATATGACAATATACATGTACAATAATACAAACTATATATGGAGTGTGACAGAAATATAAAATTATCCTATTCGACATTTTTCTGCCAGGAACAAAAAATTTACCAAAATTATTCAACTCCTTTATGTTTCGTATACAGACATTAATTGCACAAGTTTATAAACTGAAGGATTTCTCCAATAATAAGATTTAATGTATAAACATAATACAAACTAGAAAATCTATGAGCAATGCCCACTAATTAAAACCCGATGTTCCTCGATTTTATATGTCAAAGAATGCCCTTTTTATCCCAAAATGTCATCATGATCATAATTTAAAATATCATGTGCACAATGTCATTTTAATTCAGTGTTATAGGTGGAGTTTTGGATGAGATAGGTACCAATCGATACGAATACTAGGCTAACGAAATTTTTAGCTAGGACCACAGTCGAATTTTTATAGCATCTAAGTATTTATGCAATAGAAAATAAAATTTGAACTGTATTTCTATATTCATTTTTGTTCAAACCTTTTCAGTATAAATCTTGCAAAACTTGCAATAGAAAAAACAGAATACACTGTTGCTTGCATTGCTCGTTTAATAGATATGCTGTGCTTCATTTGAAGAACGTTACGATTTCACAAACATAATTATATACTCTGAACGAGTAAGCAGCGTTTGCCTATAATTAGATATATAGGATCTAACACCGGTGGGAGGGCAAGACGGGAAAATCTCAGACACCCAAGTGAAAAGATTTCTGGTCTCCAACGAGGATCTGCCGAGTTGGAGACCAAAAGAAATCTTTCACGCGGGTGTCTGAGATTTCCCCGTCTTGCCCAACCACTGGTGTTTGATTCTATTTCTCACTAATTCGTTAAAAAAATCCGGTTCTGTTCTATTGAAAGATGGTAACAAATAGAGTTATCTACCCTGAACGTAATCTCCAGTGTACACATGTTGCGTCACCGTGTTTGTTTTGATGTTTAAAGCTATCATATTGTGGCATTAAATTGGGTCATGGAAGCTCAGATATATTCTTTTCATGTTAATATTTAAAAAGGCATAGTAAACCAACACAACTAAAGCAAATATTTTTATAATTTTTACTGCTGAACCGACAGTTGACGTCACAATACATTTTTACGGGAAAATGAGCGTGAAATTCTTATCGCACCCACGGGTTGAGATAAGGATATCTCAACCGGCTAAAAATAGGTACCACGCTGTCTCATTAGTGAGGAAAAGGTGTCTCGGTTAAATTACTCAATATTATGTCCAATAAAAAGTCGTATTCAGGAAAATAAAGCACTACCGATGACCTAGGCAAAACTCTGAGCGTATGTATTAACTATGAACGAACTGTTGTTTAGCCGAGATAAGTTTGACACTACAAAAAAGACCGGTTGCTAATTTTATGAACTGTTAAGCTGAGATAGGTTTGACTTTCAGGTTGTCGTAGATCGGAGGTCCGTCTACAACGATATGTAGATAAGCTTTAGTTTATGAATACTGGCATTATCTGCATGCTGAAAAGACTAAACTAAATGTTACACCCCCTATGCGCTCAGCGTTTAGCTTGCATTTTTTTATTATTCCATACTGTACCTTTATAGTGCTAAAATCCGCTTTGAAAAAAATCTACACGATAGCACGTTCATATTTTATATTATGCCTTTGTTGTTGAAATATCCGAAATCGTCCTTGACATTTGCTACGGGAATTTTACATAGGAAGTCAACCATTTGAGTTTCAAAAGGGACCTAGCGTTGTTTTCAAAAAGATCGTCTTCTTTCGTAACGTTCAATGGTATTCGGACAAACCGCGAGACTTTTCCCGCCTTAACTGCAGACGACATGACCCGAAGGATTTCGAATAGATAACAATTGACTCTTCCAAACATACACTTCCGTGGTAATTTAGGTCAAACTTTACTATAGAAAAGTGCTCTATCAAAGTGAAAAAATCTGCCGCATTTCAAAACGACGACTATCACTTGGATATAATTGTTGTTGTCAGTTTACACATTCTGCAATCTACAAAAGGAGAATAAGCTGGACCAAACGCGGTAAGCAGTTTTTATTTGTCAGCCAAAAAACCGCTATATTGCCGCTTCGAAACTTACTATAGTTCAGATTTTTAAATAAAAACTCATTTCAAGATTCTGCATATTAATAGAGGACACCTGAGTTATAATATATTTTCAAGACAATTATATGCTAACCGAAGGTTAATGATAAAGCATGTTGTCCATTTTTCTTTGTTAACCAAGAAGTATCTCTTTGATGTTTTTGCTGTGTGTTGAAGCGGAAATTACCCTATATACCTGTAATTAATTGATTTGTTGACATTGCTCCAACATTTGGTAATTAATTAAAACAACATTTAATTAAGTGTGGGGATTAACAAGAATCTTGAGGATTATTATGTTGATATTACCTGTAAAATTTACTTGTTTAATAAACGTTGTTTATAGTTTGCATTCGATTGTACATGTAGATAAAAGGAAATATCCTATAGAGTGATACAAAACAAATAATGTATTTTCTATAAAAACGCATTTAATAAAAATGAATATCTGACATTAAAATCATTATTAAAAAGTATAACCACTGAAGAATCTATGACCAGTATAGATATTTAACTTGACGGCGATTATTACTAGTAGACGACAATGTCGCACATATTTTTTCGCTACTTTCTACAACAGGTTACTTCACCAACCGCGTAAACGCTGATGCAATGCCGGAGATGGTTAATGTTTAGAAATGTATTCTGCAAGTGCTACACATACTACAGTAAGGCTATGCATAAAATCAGAGACATAATTATTTATATATCTGTGATAAAATTTAATTTAAAAAAATACCTTAATAAAACAATACAATTTACAATAATAAAATAATAAACAATAAACAATAAACAATAAACGAAAAAAAAATCAGCAAAAGGTTCAATTGCCCATAAATATATCTGAAAGCTGTATTAAATATTCTGTGTTGGATAATCCTTAACCTCTCCCTTTGAATGCCTCTTAATCCCCTATCTTAACTTGTTGTTGTTTTAGTATAAGTAGAATTGTTGAAGCAACGTGAATAAACCTATTTGGACTGAAGTGCAACAAAATGGACCACGTAATTATGATAATAGAATGTTTCATTGAATTGCATAATGATTTTTATTAAAAACCATCAATGCTCTCTGTATAACATGTAACACTTTAACGTGCTTAACCAATGATCTGCACTGACTCTTCCGCCCTAGAATAAAAATAAAAATTGATAATAAACATCCACATACATATAAATTGTGAATATTTTTTATATTTTTAAAACATTAACGTGTTTTATATAAACTATAAATCCTTTGTAAATTTGTTTAATGTTCTTTAAAGTGCGTGTTTACAATGTTGTTTTATTTTATAATATAGACACAATGCTCAACAAAACACAATTATAGGCGATACAACACCAAAACAGAATCCGAGTCAATTACTGTAAAAAAATGTCAACCACAATCACAAAAACAAAAATACAAGAAAAAAAACTTTGTTAGTTGCAATAATAAAAGAAAACAAGGAAAAAAAATTAAAACAAAATCAGAGATAATAGGAAACCAAAATAGAATCAGAGAAAAAACTACACAAAAAAAAAACAAAATCAAACAAATACAAAAAACACAATCAGAGGCAATACTAGAACAAAACACAATCAGAGGCAATACTACAACAAAACACAATCAGAGGCAACACTACATCAAAACACAATCAGAAATAATACGACAACAAAACACAATCAGAAGCAATACTACAACAAAACACAGAGGCAATACTACAACAAAACACAATCAGAGGCAACACTAGAACAAACACAATCAGAGGCAATACGACAACAAAACACAATCAGAGGCAACACTACAACAAAACACAATCAGAGGCAACACTAGAACAAAACACAATCAGAGGCAATACGACAACAAAACACAATCAGAGGCAACACTACAACAAAACACTGACAGAGGCAACACTAGAACAAAACACTGTCATTGGCAATACGACAACAAAACACAATCAGAGGCAATACTACAACAAAACACAATCAGAGGCAACACTAGAACAAAACACTGTCAGAGGCAATACTACAACAAAACACAACCAGAGGCAATACTACAACAAAACACAATCAGAGGCAACACTACAACAAAACACAATCAGAGGCAATACGACAACAAAACACAATCAGAGGCAACACTACAACAAAACACAATCAGAGGCAATACTACAACAAAACACAATCAGAGGCAACACTACAACAAACACAATCAGAAGCAATACGACAACAAAACACAATCAGAGGCAATACTACATCAAAACACAATCAGAAGCAATACTACAACAAAACACAATCAGAGGCAACACTACAACAAAACACAATCAGAGGCAATACTACAACAAAACACAATCAGAAGCAACACTACAACAAAACACAATCAGAGGCAATACTACAACAAAACACAATAAGGGGCAACACTACAACAAAACACAATCAGAAGCAATACGACAACAAAACACAATCAGAGGCAATACTACAACAAAACACAATCAGAGGCAATACTACAAAAAACACTGTCTGAGGCAATGCTACAACAAAACACAGTCAGTGGAATTACTACAACAAACACAATCAGAGGCATTACTACAACAAAACACAATCAGAGGCACTACTACAACAAAACACAATCAGAGGCAATACTACAACAAAACACAATCAGCGGCAATACTACAACAAAACACAGTCAGTGGCATTACTAAAACAAAACGCTGTCCGAGTCAATGCTACAACAAAGTACAGTCAGCGGCATTACTACAACAAACACAATCAGAGGCACTACTACAACAAAACACAATCAGAGGCAATACTACAACAAAACACAATCAGCGGCAATACTACAACAAAACACAGTCAGTGGCATTACTAAAACAAAACGCTGTCCGAGACAATGCTACAACAAAGTACAGTCAGCGGCATTACTACAACAAAACACAATCAGAGGCACTACTACAACAAAACACAATCAGAGGCAATACTACAAGAAAACACAATCAGCGGCAATACTACAACAAAACACTGTCTGAGGCAATGCTACAACAAAACACAGTCAGCGGCATTACTACAACAAAACACTGAAGAAATGCTATAACAAAAAACAGTCAGTGGCATTACTTCAACAAAACGCTGTCCGAGGCAATTCTACAACAAAACACAGTCAGCGGCATTACTACAACAAAACACTGTCTGAGGCATTTTAACAACACAATTCTGTCAGAGGAAATACTACAACATAACACTGCCAAAGGCAATACTACACCAAAACATCGTAAGAGGCAATACTACATTAAAATACTGTCGGAGGCAATACTACAACAAAACACTGTCATAGACAATACTAGACCAAAACACCGTCAGAGACACTAAAACAAAACATTGTCATTGGCAATACTACAACAAGATCAGAGATAAAAGGAAACATAAATAGAATCAGAGAACAAACTACACAAAAAAAACAAAATCAAACAAATACAACAAAACACAATCAGAGGCAATACTAAAACAAAATACAATCAGAGGCAACACTACAACAAAACACAATCAGAGGCAATACGACAACAAAACACAATCAGAGGCACTACAACAGCAAAACACAATCAGAGGCAATACGACAACAAAACACAATCAGAGGCAATACTACAACAAAACACAATCAGAGGCAACACTACAACAAAACACAATCAGAGGCAATACTACAACAAAACACAATCAGAGGCAACACTACAACAAAACACAATCAGAAGCAATACGACAACAAAACACAATCAGAGGCAATACTACAGCAAAACACAATCAGAGGCAAAACTACAACAAAACACTGACAGAGGCAACACTACAACAAAACACAATCAGAGGCAATACTACAACAAAACACAATCAGAAGCAACACTACAACAAAACACAATCAGAGGCAATACTACAACAAAACACAATCAGAGGCAACACTACAACAAAACACAATCAGAAGCAATACGACAATAAAACACAATCAGAGGCAATACTACAACACAACACAATCAGAAGCAACACTACAACAAAACACAATCAGAGGCAATACTACAACAAAACACAATCAGAGGCAACACTACAACAAAACACAATCAAAAGCAATACGACAACAAAACACAATCAGAGGCAATACTACAACAAAACACAATCAGAGGCAATACTACAAAAAACACTGTCTGAGGCAATGCTACAACAAAACACAGTTAGTGGAATTACTACAACAAACACAATCAGAGGCATTACTACAACAAAACACAATCAGAGGCACTACTACAACAAAACACAATCAGAGGCAATACTACAACAAAACACAATCAGCGGCAATACTACAACAAAACACAGTCAGTGGCATTACTAAAACAAAACGCTGTCCGAGACAATGCTACAACAAAGTACAGTCAGCGGCATTACTACAACAAACACAATCAGAGGCACTACTACAACAAAACACAATCAGAGGCAATACTACAACAAAACACAATCAGCGGCAATACTACAACAAAACACAGTCAGTGGCATTACTAAAACAAAACGCTGTCCGAGACAATGCTACAACAAAGTACAGTCAGCGGCATTACTACAACAAAACACAATCAGAGGCACTACTACAACAAAACACAATCAGAGGCAATACTACAACAAAACACAGTCAGCGGCATTACTACAGCAAAACACTGTCTGAGGCATTTTAACAACACAATTCTGTCTGAGGCAATACTACAACATAACACTGCCAAAGGCAATACTACACCAAAACATCGTAAGAGGCAATACTACATTAAAATACTGTCGGAGGCAATACTACAACAAAACACTGTCATAGACAATACTAGACCAAAACACCGTCAGAGACACTAAAACAAAACATTGTCATTGGCAATACTACAACAAGATCAGAGATAAAAGGAAACATAAATAGAATCAGAGAACAAACTACACAAAAAAAAACAAAATCAAACAAATACAACAAAACACAATCAGAGGCAATACTAAAACAAAACACAATCAGAGGCAACACTACAACAAAACACAATCAGAGGCAATACGACAACAAAACACAATCAGAGGCACTACAACAGCAAAACACAATCAGAGGCAATACGACAACAAAACATAATCAGAGGCAATACTACAACAAAACACAATCAGAGGCAACACTACAACAAAACACAATCAGAGGCAATACTACAACAAAACACAATCAGAGGCAACACTACAACAAAACACAATCAGAAGCAATACGACAACAAAACACAATCAGAGGCAATACTACAGCAAAACACAATCAGAGGCAATACTACAACAAAACACTGACAGAGGCAACACTAGAACAAAACACTGTCATTGGCAATACGACAACAAAACACAATCAGAGGCAATACTACAACAAAACACAATCAGAGGCAACACTACAACAAAACACTGTCAGAGGCAATACTACAACAAAACACAACCAGAGGCAATACTACAACAAAACACAATCAGAGGCAATACTAGAACAAAACACAATCAGAGGCAATATTACAACAAAACACAATCAGAGGCAACACTACAACAAAACACAATCAGAAGCAATACGACAACAAAACACAATCAGAGGCAATACTACATCAAAACACAATCAGAAGCAATACTACAACAAAACACAATCAGAGGCAACACTACAACAAAACACAATCAGAGGCAATACGACAACAAAACACAATCAGAGGCAACACTACAACAAAACACAATCAGAGACAATACTACAACAAAACACAATCAGAGGCAACACAACAACAAAACACAATCAGAAGCAATACGACAACAAAACACAATCAGAGGCAATACTACATCAAAACACAATCAGAAGCAATACTACAACAAAACACAATCAGAGGCAACACTACAACAAAACACAATCAGAGGCAATACTACAACAAAACACAATCAGAAGCAACACTACAACAAAACACAATCAGAGGCAATACTACAACAAAACACAATCAGAGGCAACACTACAACAAAACACAATAAGAAGCAATACGACAACAAAACACAATCCGAGGCAATACTACAACAAAACACAATCAGAGGCAATACTACAAAAAACACTGTCTGAGGCAATGCTACAACAAAACACAGTCAGTGGAATTACTAAAACAAAACGCTGTCCGAGACAATGCTACAACAAAACACAGTCAGCGGCATTACTACAACAAACACAATCAGAGGCACTACTACAACAAAACACAATCAGAGACAATACTACAACAAAACACAATCAGAGGCAATACTACAACAAAAATGAATCAGGGGCAATACTACAACAAAACACTGTCTAAGGCAATGCTACAACAAAACACAGTCAGTGGCATTACTAAAACAAAACGCTGTCCGAGACAATGCTACAACAAAACACAATCAGAGGCAATACTACAACAAAACACAATCAGAGGAACTACTACAACAAACACAATCAGAGGCACTACTACGACAAAACACAATCAGAGACAATACTACAACAAAACACAATCATGCAATGCCATAACAAAACACAGTCAGTGGCATTGCTACAACAAAACACAATCAGAGGCACTACTACAACAAAACACAATCAGAGGCAATACTACAACAAAACACAATCAGCGGCAATACTTCAACAAAACACAGTCAGTGGCATTACTAAAACAAAACGCTGTCCGAGACAATGCTACAACAAAGTACAGTCAGCGGCATTACTACAACAAACACAATCAGAGGCACTACTACAACAAAACACAATCAGAGGCAATACTACAACAAAACACAATCAGCGGCAATACTACAACAAAACACAGTCAGTGGCATTACTAAAACAAAACGCTGTCCGAGACAATGCTACAACGAAGTACAGTCAGCGGCATTACTACAACAAAACACAATCAGAGGCACTACTACAACAAAACACAATCAGAGGCAATACTACAACAAAACACAATCAGCGACAATACTACAACAAAACACTGTCTGAGGCAATGCTACAACAAAACACAGTCAGCGGCATTACTACAACAAAACACTGTCTGAGGCATTTTAACAACACAATTCTGTCAGAGGAAATACTACAACATAACACTGCCAAAGGCAATACTACACCAAAACATCGTAAGAGGCAATACTACATTAAAATACTGTCGGAGGCAATACTACAACAAAACACTGTCATAGACAATACTAGACCAAAACACCGTCAGAGACACTAAAACAAAACATTGTCATTGGCAATACTACAACAAGATCAGAGATAAAAGGAAACATAAATAGAATCAGAGAAAAAACTACACAAAAAAAAACAAAATCAAACAAATACAACAAAACACAATCAGAGGCAATACTAAAACAAAACACAATCAGAGGCAACACTACAACAAAACACAATCAGAGGCAATACGACAACAAAACACAATCAGAGGCACTACAACAACAAAACACAATCAGAGGCAATACCACAACAAAACACAATCAGAGGCAATACTACAACAAAACACAATCAGAGGCAACACTACAACAAAACACAATCAGAGGCAATACTACAACAAAACACAATCAGAGGCAACACTACAACAAAACACAATCAGAAGCAATACGACAACAAAACACAATCAGAGGCAATACTACAGCAAAACACAATCAGAGGCAATACTACAACAAAACACAATCAGAGGCAACACTACAACAAAACACAATCAGAAGCAATACTACAACAAAACACAATCAGAGGCAATACTACAGCAAAACACAATCAGAGGAACTACTACAACAAACACAATCAGAGGCACTATTACGACAAAACACAATCAGAGACAATTCTACAACAAAACACAATCAGAGGCAATACTACAGGAAAACACAATCAGAGGAACTAGTACAACAAACACAATCAGAGGCACTACTACGACAAAACGCAATCAGAGACAATACTACAACAAAACACAATCAGAGGGAATACTACAACAAAACAGAGTCAGTGGCATTACTAAAACAAAACGCTGTCCGAGACAATGCTACAACAAAGTACAGTCAGCGGCATTACTACAACAAACACAATCAGAGGCACTACTACAAAAAAATACAATCAGAGGCAATACTACAACAAAACACAATCAGCGGCAATACTACACCAAAACACAGTCAGTGGCATTACTAAAACAAAACGCTGTCCGAGACAATGCTACAACAAAGTACAGTCGGCGGCATTACTACAACAAACACAATCAGAGGCACTACTACAACAAAACACAATCAGAGGCAATACTACAAAAAAACACAATAAGAGGCAATACTACAACAAAACACAATCAGAGGCAATATTACAACAAAACACTGTCTGAGGCAATGCTACAACAAAACACAGTCAGCGACATTACTACAAAAAACACTGTCTGAGGCAATGCTACAACAAAAAACAGTCAGTGGCATTACTACAACAAAACGCTGTCCGAGGCAATGCTACAACAAAACACAGCGGCATTACTACAACAAAACACTGTCTGCGGCACTACTACAACAAAACACTGTCTGAGGCATTTAAACAACACAATTCGGTCAGAGGCAATACTACAGCATAACACTGCCTAAGGCAATACTACACCAAAACATCGTAAGAGGCAATACTACATTAAAATACTGTCGGAGGCAATACTACAACAAAACACTGTCATAGACAATAATAGACCAAAACACCGTCAGACAAAACACTGTCAGAGGCAATACTACAACAAGATCAGAGATAAAAGGAAACATAAATAGAATCAGAGAAAAACTACACAAAAAAACAAAATCAAACAAATACAACAAAACACAATCAGAGGCAATACTACAACAAAACACAATCAGAGGCAACACTACAACAAAACACAATCAGAGGCAATACGACAACAAAACACAATCAGAGGCACTACAACAACAAAACACAATCAGAGGCAATACGACAACAAAACACAATCAGAGGCAATACTACAACAAAACACAATCAGAGGCAACACTACAACAAAACACAATCAGAGGCAATACTACAACAAAACACAATCAGAGGCAACACTACAACAAAACACAATCAGAATCAATACGACAACAAAACACAATCAGAGGCAATACTACAGCAAAACACAATCAGAGGCAATACTACAACAAAACACAATCAGAGGCAATACTACAGCAAAACACAATCAGAGGAACTACTACAACAAACACAATCAGAGGCACTACTACGACAAAACACAATCAGAGACAATACTACAACAAAAATCAATCAGAGGCAATACTACAACAAAACACAGTCAGGGGCATTACTAAAACAAAACGCTGTCCGAGACAATGCTACAACAAAGTACAGTCAGCGGCATTACTACAACAAATACAATCAGAGGCACTACTACAAAAAAACACAATCAGAGGCAATACTACAACAAAACACAATCAGAGGCACTACTACATCAAAACACAATCAGAGGCACTACTACAACAAAACACAATCAGAGGCAATACTACAACAAAACACAATCAGCGGCAATACTACAACAAAACACTGTCTGAGGCACTGCTACAACAAAACACTGTCTGAGGCACTGCTACAACAAAACACAGTCAGCGGCATGACTACAACAAAACACTGTCTGAGGCAATACTACAACAAACCATCGTCAGATGCACTATAACAAAGCACTGTTAGATGCAATACTACAACAAAGCACGCAAAACACTGTCAAAGGCAATACTACAACAAAACACTGTCAGAGGCAATGCTACAACAAAACACTGTCTGCGGCACTACTACAACAAAACACTGAGGCAATACTACAACAAACCACTGTCAGAGGCAATACTACAACAAAACACAATCAGAGGCAATACTACAACAAAACACTGTCAGAGACAATACTACAACAAAACACTGTCTGCGGCACTACTACAACAAAACACAATCAGAGGCAATACTACAACAAAACACTGTCAGAGACAATACTACAACAAAACACCCTCAGATTCACTATAACAAAACACAGTTAGATGCAATACTACAACAAAACACTGTCAGAGGCAATACTACAACAAAACACTGTCTGCGGCACTACTACAACAAAACACTGTCAGAGGCAATACTACAACCAAACACTGTCAGAGGCAATACTACAACAAAACACTGTCTGCGGCACTACTACAACAAAACACTGTCTGCGGCACTACTACAACAAAACACTGAGGCAATACTACAACAAACCACTGTCAGAGGCAATACTACATCAAAACACAATCAGAGACAATACTACAACAAAACACCCTCAGATTCACTATAACAAAACACAATCAGAGACAATACTACAACAAAACACAATCAGAGACAATACTACAACAAAACACAATCAGAGACAATACTACAACAAAACACTGTCAGAGTCAATACAAAACCAAAACACTGTCAGAGGCAATTCCATAACAAAACACTGTCAGAGACAATACTACAACAAAAAACCAAAGACAATACAACATACAAATACAGTCACAGGCAATATTACACCGAAACACAACCATGGTGTCAAAATTACACCTTACACAATCGGAGGCATTATTACTAAAAACGCAACCAATGAAAACTACATAAGAACACAATCAGAGGCAATATTTCACTGAAAAAAAATCAAGTTTCAAAACATAAAAAACATATAATAATGTAAATTAAACATGAATACATATAGCGTCAAACCTGACAAAAGTGAATACGATATTTTTATTATAGAACAAATAATTGATTAAATTTTACTGATACGTAAGAAGAATAATAAATCATTTAATAGAAATATTTAATTGTTTTAATAATGCTTACTGTTTCTCACAAATATAATTGTATCCGTGATGACCATGAATTGCTCCGCACGCATGGTCCTCCCAAAACATTTCAGTTCCGTTAAAATATGTAAGCATACAACTTTGGCCTAAACCTCCCTTTGGAAATCCGGGTCCCCAAATTGAAAACCCGGTCATAGCAGTACCAGTCTCAACCCAACGCCATTGTCCTTCTATGACGTAATCAGAACCACCAAGCCAGAAATTGTTAGCACCCCACGCTGGAATGCAGAAGTACAAAATAAAACACCAATAGCATTGTATTAAGCTTTCTTTCTACGTAAACATAACATTTTACCATATACTTGGATACGAGCGAAAGTAACTTCATGCTTCAATTGCAGGTTACTTCCTCTCATATCATATGTCTCGCGTGCAAGTTATTTCTACATGTTTACTAAATGGTCAAAAGAAGATACTCCGGCGTGGGTCAAAAATGACTTAAAATCGACTTGCATTAATGTTTTTTTTTGTTTGTTTGATGGTGTTTAACGCCACTTTTAGCAATTTTGCAGCTATATCATGGCGTCCAGTTTTTTATTGGAGGAGGAAGCCGGAGTACCCGGAGAAAACCCCCGACCTATGGTAGGAAAACTGGAAATCCTTGTCAATTAAGATTGGAGTCGAGTACACCTTGCCTGCAGTGAGAATCGAACCCGCAATCTCAGTGTTGACAGACCACGTGATCAATAGTAGACGAACTACCTTGACCACTCGGCCACCGAGGCCCCGACTTGCATGCAGGAAACAAGCATTATCACCAACAATATGGCTGTATAAGTAAGTTTCAGAGAAAAAAATCAAGGATTGAAAGTCAACAAATACACATACTGGCTTACTTAATACACATACTGGCTTACTTGTAAAAACATTTAGGAAATTTGTGATGAACTGGTGCTTCTTCGGATTATCGTCCGTTGCTAGGTATGCGTGTTTTGACCTGCATGAAGCCTGGAATTGAGAAATGAAATTTAGAGCATTTGTATAGCCTAGACTGCTGTGGAAATAGCTCAAATCAACTATTTACGTTATCTCAACAACACAAAACTCTTACTGCTATTCTGTTGATTATTTTTCGTACTTCTAAAACAATTATTAGATTTGTTTGTTTGTAAAATGGTTTACTTGTTAGTTCATTATGACATTCATTTGTTTAGTTACAGTAAGAAAGAGTACTAAGTAAGAATGCCCACTCATCGATACACTTAATGTCAAATAAGACTGGAGTCGAGCAACCTTTTAAGAAGCCGGGCTCAAACTTACAACCCCCGCACTGACACGCCGGTTTTCAATAATCAATGACTGCCTCGCAACTTTCGCAGCCAG
Source organism: Limnoperna fortunei (assembly GCA_944474755.1). Classification (NCBI taxonomy): domain Eukaryota; kingdom Metazoa; phylum Mollusca; class Bivalvia; order Mytilida; family Modiolidae; genus Limnoperna; species Limnoperna fortunei. Next base: position 70,878,311 of record OX104118.1, read on the forward strand.
CCAATTAATACATTGATTACAATAGACATCTATGTTCCACAAATGTTTGCAAGTTTACGTGTAAACTACATTACCTCTGCGTCAAGCCATGTCGAGAGGGTTTTGCCAAAAAACAGACACTCTCCATCAAACTCGACCCATCCTTTGGGGCATGAAGAACTCACTATCGTGATACCTATATTGATTAAAAGTTTTTTTTAAAATATACAGATATTGTTTTGATTATTAAAATTGTGTGTAAGGTAAGGAAGTGCAGATTTTTTTATAGAATTTACATCAATATTGGACAATAAAACCCGTTTTTATGTTTAAACATTTTGTTTCATTAACTTGGATTTTACATCAGATTCAAATCATTCAACACAAAGCTGCATCTGGCCAGATGGGGTCGTATTAAATTGTGCATACTGTATAAGGTATAACATGGTTAAAAACCCTTCCGAAACTTTACTGAACGTAGACACTGGAGTGCCACAACATATTTAGTCAGTCTTCTCTATACGCTTCTGTAGTAGTGTTCTATAATGAAAGGCAGACGAGATGAATGATATAGCTATAATTCGTATGTTTTGTAACTAAATGAAGTACAATACAATTTGCTACGATCGAACTTTATTCTAAATACGTAACTTACCAAAAATAAAAAGAACAAGACTAAGCGCCATCTTGACTTGTGTATGTATAACGTCACGATTAGATTATAGTTTTTGACCTCAGTATGGTGTCTAACACAGTTCTGTAATATCTTATAAATATACCACAAAACTTAGACAGCGACTAAGTATGACCTGATAGAGAATCGTGATCCGATTGTATCTGTTGATAAACAACAATCTTATTTTAAAGACAAGCTGTTGAATACTAAGCTACTCAAACAAGGGTTTGTTGTGCTATCTCATCAGAAGTATTATGGCCGTCAGCATGACTGCATTGATCGTTATGGGAAATGTTCTCCAACACCATCAGCCATCATCGGTAGTATTCTCTCTTCCTTATTTGACTACTCGATTGAGCACCTGCGTGAAATAATTAATGGGTTTTTTTTGCCACTACCGCTTAGCTTTAACGGTAAATAATGACTGGTGACCAAATATAGTTTCCTGATACCCTTGTCCTCGATTAACTACGATATTAGGTACTCTGTCAGAACTCGGCTAGAAGTACACTTCATTTGTATAAAACTTATAGTAGGGTTGAGGATAACAACAACATTTGTACATTGTCAGATTGTCAGAAAATTTGACAATGATTTTTACGCACAGGTGAGAAATTCGAGATACTCCTTCAACCCGTTTCTTTTGTATATTTATTCGAGTTTCTCACTTTCTGTTTTTGTTTTTTCTCTTCTTTCTTTTTGTTTTGTTTTGTAATTATTTTTTTCTGAATCAGGATTTATAATCATTCATTGACTTTCGGTTTTTGTTAGTTCAGTCATTCTCAAAAACAAGACCCAATTGGTAGACGAGTAATAATGTGTTCCATTTGTTTGTAAAAATAAGAGTAACGCTTGGCAAGCCATAAAACCTGGTTTAACCCACCATTTCTTTTGAAATGCCTGTACCAAGGAAGGACCACTGCTGTAGTTGCATTATGTTGGTTGTTGGTTCTGGAATTTGCCGGCTTATTGTATTGTATTTTTTGACAGTTTCATCTGTATTCGGTATTTTGTTATTACCTTCATTTTGAGAGTTGGGTGAGATTTATTACTTTATAATGTTTTCAGAAAACAATTAAATGCCTGCTAAATATTTGGAGAATCTTAATAATTTAAGCTCTACTTTTTAAGCTACATCGAAAGTGTACAATCCACCTTTTAACAAGCGATTTGTAATGAGCAAATTACTGCATAACGTTCTGTTGCTTTCAAGGTGTGAACATTTTCATAAAAGATGTCAACATTGAGATATATTGATAATTATGTGTAATTGAACGAAAATAAGTTTGAACGTCAAATGAAATTTTCGCCCATGTCGCCGTTAAGGATTTAACATCAATGACAAATATTTTGTGAATTTTTAAATCAAACACAAATTGTGGCATGGATCATACCAGTAGACATTATGTCTGTGAAGAATATCCAAAACAAAATAAAGAACGATTTGTACATGTTATAAAATGTTATTGCAAAACGGGTTGTTACAAACCCTTGCTAGTACGTGATATGATCCATGAATTGTTTGCATTAGAAAAACCAAATTGCAATAACCTTTAACATCTGTGACCATTATAATGACAGCGATACTAAATACGCTTAATGTAAAGGACTATACAATCTTGTTTTTGGCATGTGATAAGCTTAGCGTTTGATTGTTACGTTTGGTGGTGCACAGGGTATACGGTTCTTCATTACGTAAGGTTCAATGATTAAGTCAGATAAATTCGTTCTTTCCCAACTCTCCATACGTTAAACGCGCCTCTGTCCAGTGTTCTTTCCCATATCCTGTTGATTTATTGTTTGGTAAACATGTTACCATACTGACCGTAATCGCACTGGTAAATTTCAGGTTTCTTCCGTGAATGGCTGATTTCTGATACAGATGACCCAGTAAAAATAAGCTTACACGCACTCATCTGTACTCGTTTCGTCATCCAATCAAAACGCCTGAAACAAGAACGTTGTTATTATAACATTCTTGTTTCGGGCGTTGTGACTGGATTTCGGATATTAATAATGGAAAGTCTATACATGTATGATATCGCGACGTGAAAGTTGTTGGGTTACGGAAAATATAGATACTTTCATAAGCTTTTGGGAACGGGCGTTTAATATTCCACTCTTGATAATAATTTTTTATGTCTTTTTGTTTGTTTCGCTGCGCTCCACTCGCGAAAAGACATAAATTTCTAACAATCGTTCAGTAACAAAAAAAGAACGTAAGAATCTAGAAATTTCTGTATGGAAATATACAGAAGATCCAGATTGCTTCTCCCATGACATAAGCGGCTACAAAGTAAACAGGTATCAAATAGTAAGTTATTCATCTTGTGCAAATTTTCCTCCGCAAAATGGAAAGTTATAGGGATTCAATGAAAGAAAAAGTTATTTGTTGATTTTAATTACTAACTAGAAAGACGGATTTTTTAACCCGTGGTATTGATTTTGTTGGTTACTTTTATGATAGCAATATAAGGAACACAACTGTAGGTTAATATGACAGGATTTTCACCAGACATGTCTGGTAGGTCCTACGAATTTTATTTTCACTGTTATCGGGACTAATATGACATTAAAAATGAACTAAAGCTATTAACTTCCGCAATTATGGTTTCACTGATTACTAATTTACCTCCTTATTAATGCCTTCTAATTTAACAATCGACTTTATCTACATCAACATTAAATATTTTAATGTGCCACATCAACTGCATGTAACCTTATACATATTGAAGTTCGAACTACAGCTATAGACTTCCTTCACGTAAAGTAAGCGAACAGTTCGTTCTTGTTTAAATTCAGCCGGCTCACAACGATTTGAATCGAAGCCGAAGGGCTTTTCACCAGACATGCCCGATAGGTCCTATATGTACGAATTTTGTTTTCATTGTGATCAGTATTATGACATTAAAAAAGAACTAAAGTTACGCTTTCACTGATTACAAATTTACCTCGTAATAAATGCTTTCTAATTTAATAGTTGCCATTTTGATAGGCGTACGTTTGTTTTGTACCCCTCGCGGGTTTCCTTGACCCGGAAATAATTTTTTAATGTAAAGGAGGACGTATCCGGTACAAATTTGCGGACGTAATTAATCGTTAATTGCTAATTATTTAAAGCAATAATCGATGTAAAAATTAATATCTTGCATATGCAACATTAACTGCATGTTATATTATATAGGTTAATACTGCGCTATTTCTGTGGGTTTTTTGGTGATGCGTGCTTAAAAAAGGGGGTCTATAATTTTATTAGTATAGATGTTCGAGATAAACTATTTCGTTCGTACTGTTCTGCATATGAATCAGATAATCACTTTAAACCTAATTTTGAAAGAGGAGTGCCCTAGCTTGTCAAGTTGTTAAGATAGTTAGTCCTGTACTTAGCTGACCGGCGTGTCATCACTTTCGTTGCGAGTTCTAGCTATAATGTGAGTAGGGCGTGCCTACCTCCACCCTTAATTGACAACGATTGCCTGTTTTCCTGTCAAAGGTTGGGGATTGAACTGACTTCCTCCCGCATTTGACGTCACAATATAGTAATATTATAGATACAATGGTTGAATGTGACGCTAACCTACATACTAACAAACAAATCAAATTGGTGTATTAGCAGAAGTTTGATTCCCAATATTTGTACTTGGAATAGTAATTTGTGTGAAGAAAAATTACACTAACACAATAATTAATATTTGACGTTTTGTTGGTTTATTTTTTTTTTCAATGCAACAAAATAAAACTCCGTTGAACAGTAATTTAATCCGGGTTGATCTATTAACCGATAATACTGCCTGGATTGTAAGTTGGATCTCTGTAAATACAAAAGCTATATTTTATCTTAGGAATATGTCCTATGTAATAAACGACAAATGCACGGTAAAGAGATTAAAATTTCCCTTTTTAAATATAGACCCGTAATTTTTTTCAATAAAAAGGTGTTTTCGACAGCTGGTTTGCTTTTTGTTCTGCTGTCGTGTGCATTACTACTTCCGTGTTTATATCTAAGACCAAAAACCCAACATGTAAAGATTGACGTAAGTGACATTAAATAATAATGTCTTTTAAAGTACGTATACTTTTCTTTTATCCTATGTCATTTTCATCAATTTTTTTACGCCCCTTCACTCTTTGTTGTCTGCAATTCCAAGTAGCCATTATTTACAATGTTTTGCTTAGCGTCATCGCATGATTAAGATTTACTATCGGAATTTGAGGTTCTAGAGAGGGGATATTTTTATGAAAAAATAGCAAGAAAGTTTATTGATTTCCCAATGGCCATTACCTTATTTCAGTTTAAAAAGCTCTAAATGGTATCTTGTGCTATTTAACTAGTAAACTGCAAATATTGTAAAGACAATTACATGTACCTTAATTAAATTGTCTTAGATTTTTTTCCATGTTTTTCAGACTAACTAAAAACGTATGGAATAACTACGGAAGTGTATATTGGTCTCCTCTTAGTTGCTTATTAACTACTATTGTAATTAAAATAAGACACATTGCTGTCTTATATGGCAACATCGTGTCTTATTTAAGACATTTTATCGTTTTTCTTCACATTAAAATGTGCTATTTAACGGTGTTAAATTATACTACAAATAATAGCTCTTATTTAAAACACTTTAATTTAAATACTTTTAAAGAAATTGTTATTAAGACGCTCATAACTCTTTTTAAACCTGAATATAGCTGAAATATTGCTGCTCGTGCGTTAAACAACATTAATCAATCAATCAATCTTTTGAAACAATAAAACAAATTAATTATGACAAATAGCTTCTATAATATAGCAATGGACATGTTATCGGTTTTTATCACATTAAAATGGGCTAATTAACGGTGCTTAATATTGACTAAAAATCCTAAAAATGCCACATTTTCGCATTTTACTGAAAAACCGTAAATATCGCCTCAGATTTGTGTGTGGATATTTTTGAAGTACTCATCAGGCTTTACGATCATACCAAGTTTCAGGGTCCTCACCGCCTATTGCAATGTTATATATAATGACCTTTTGCTGTTTCCATGGAAACGGAAGCCATCTTGGATTCCAAAAGTATATCGTCTTACCATGTTTCATTTCACTATCTCAATGTGTTCTATAAAAAGCGGCTTAGACAAAATTCGTGCGGAATAATAATGACCAAAAAAAAAAAATAAAATAAATAAACGCAACAATAACTAGCTATAATTGTGATTGCAAGCAAGATCATAGTCATATATATTTAAGTCCCTGACCACGAAGTGTCGGAGGACTTATTGTTTTTGCCCAGTTGCTTATTATTCTTTTTATTTGAGTTACCTATTTGTTCGCTTGAAGTTTGTACGGGGTAATTTAAGTAGAACGAGTTCAGGGATCCTCATGAAACTTTACACATACATATTATGCCATTCCTGTATAACCTTTACGATTTACAATTTTTCAAAATGGCCGCCATTTCAAAATATCCGCCATCGGAAAAATTGGGTACAAATATTTTTTCGTCGGATCGTCTGGCTTTTCTGCTTAAAATGGGTATGCTGAACTTCATCGCGCAAACGAATTTTTTCTCCGCCTTGCCAACTTTTGGCAATTGGCCGCTAAATTCGCCAAAAATTCAACTTTGTCTCGTCTACTTGAAAATTGGTTATCTGGGTAAAATTGGTATGCTGAAAATCATGACACGGGCAAAATTTTTCTAAGACAATCGGTTGCCGAATGTCTACGAATTGCCAAAAATTTAGCTTTTTCCGGTCTGCTTGAAAATTATTCTGGATAAAAGGGGTATGTAAAACATGATTGCCAAAAAGAAAATCTGAAATTCGGGGGACGGGAGTGGACTTCCTTCCTGCAATCACAATAATAGTTATTGTTGCGGGTTTTTTTTCATTATTATTCTGCATGAATTTTGTCCCATACACTTTTTATAGAACACATTGAGATAATGGAATAAAAATTAGTAGGATGGCATACCACAATGAATTGTAGTGCATCAAAACTTCTGGAATCCAAGATGGCGGCCGTTTCTATGGAAACAGCAAAAGGTCATTATATAGAACATTGCAATAGATGATGAGGACCCTGAAACTTAGTATGATCTTAATTCCTGATGAGTACTACAAAAATATTTTTTTGAAATCGGAGGCAAAAATGCGAAAATGAGGAATATCTAGGATTTTGAATAAACATTAAACACCGTTAATTAGCACATTTTAAGGTGATAAAAAACAATAAAAAGCCTTTAAATAAGAGGCCATGTTTGCCGTATTATGGAAGTTATTTGTCAAAATGAACGTGTTTTATTGTTTAAAAAGAGATATGAGCGTCTTAATTACAATTTCTTAAATATTATTTAAATTAAAGTGTTTTAAATCAGAGCTTTTATTTTTAGTAAACATTAAACATCGTTAATTAGCACATTTTATTGTAACAAAAACGATAAAATGTCTTAAATAAGACACGATGTTGCCATTTAAGAAAACAATGTGTCTTATTTTAATTATAATAGCAGTTTATAAGCAACTAAGAGGAGACCAATATACACTTCCGTAAATAACTTCAATGGTTAATGCTCTAAAGTGTATAATATACCACCCTGTTATGAAAAAGTAACATTATAAAATTCAATGCAGATATTTTTCTTAATTTCAAATAAGTCATATATTCGGACCATTAAAAGTGCCAAATTCTTGTTTCTTACGTCATTAAATTTGTTATCAAAAACACCTTACGTTTATTTTTTATACATTATTTACACAAATGTTCAGTCAAGTGTGTATGGAATAATAAAAAGTAGAGGAATCATTAAAATCTTGTTGAAAACATGAGATTGGGTAATTATATATAGTATAAAAGAATTATTTTATTAGTTGATGCACCAAGTTCACTCATTTGACAAAAATTAACTATCGAACACACCTTTGACCACCATAATGAACATTCAAAAAGAAAAAATGTCTGATGCAGAGCGACAGATTAAGCGAGCTTACTTTTTAAATTTATATCTTTCTGTGAACAAACATTTTCTTACAAAATAAGCTGAATCAAAAAGTTTTTTACGCAAGTTGGCATACATGATAAAAATGATACGGCATAAAATAAAGATAAAGGATTACTGATAGACACAGTGTAACACATTGATAACAGTGTGAAGCGATCAAAGTAACTCGGATGCATAATGCATGTTCTGTTTCACTGTAACTCACGGAACAATCTGGTTATGTTGACGTTTCCTTTAAAAAGATTGTCCGTTAATTTTCTGAAACTACTTTAATTGTAATGGTAGTGCAGTAGTTTATTCCTTTGTATTCGCCATGTCTGCTATTTGGTTTATATTAATATTTTAGTAAAGTTTTTGTGGTTAATTGCATTTCAAAGTGTGTGGTTGATTTATCTCCCCTTTAATATTGTATATTTTAACGAGAAATTTTTCGAACACTCACGTAAACAAACATTCGAATGAACTTTAACTTACGGCTTTTCACAGATATAGTTCAAGCCAATAGGATGATGTGGTTGGTGGACGTCACATTTTTCATCTATCCAAATAAGATCTGTTCCATTGAATGAAGTTGCTAGACAGTTTTGTGTCATATTTCCATTCGGTTCTCCAACTCCCCATGCAGTAAATCCCGTTACAACCCCTCCCGTTTCCAACCACTGCCAGCGGTTCTCAAAGGCATAGTCACTGGCTCCAAGCCAAAAGTGGTTTATACCCCAACCTAGAAAATCGATGTATATTTGGAAAAGCACTTTTATAATAGGAGAGACTGATCAATTTTGGCACGTGTAATTTGACACGAATGTAAATATCGTTATAAAAATAATTTAAAGCAGAATCTATTGAAAACTATAGTATTCAAATTCAAACGTTAAATTACATTTTAGGACGATTTGACCTTTTGGCAACTAATAGTGTTAACTAAATTTTTATTTATAACAGACTTATTAATATATACCCTCCGGTAGTATTGATACAATATAACTAACCTAAAACCTTTGATACAATATAACTAACCTAAAACCTTTGATACAATATAACTAACCTAAAACCTTTGATACAATATAACTAACCTAAAACCTTTGATACAATATAACTAACCTAAAACCTTTGATACAATATAACTATTCTAAAACCTTTAATCCGACATTATTAGGTCAAAACGAATAATTTGGTATATTTTTTACATACTTGTAAACACATTAAGAAACTGAGAGATGAAATTGTGTTTTGCTTCGTTGTCATCTGTCGCTAAGTAAGCTTTATGCCTTCTACAATCTGCCTGTAACAATAAAGTAAACAAAATGGCGCAACAACGTACAGTAGACAACATAACATTATCAAGAGAACAACATCTACAGTTTCTGTCTCTATAAGTAAAGTATTATTTACGAAATATATTTGTGAACGTCGATCAATACCAACAAATCGCTACAACAAAGAACTGTCTCTAACACGTTAAATCTTATTACTGGAAGCCTGACTATATAGGGTATCGTGGTTTGGAGTGCCACGCTCTTTGTACGATAAACCCCTTTTGTAGATTTCGAAAATGACATTGATTATGAGTAAATACTCGTTTTACCATAGGTGTGGACTCCAAGCATCATATTAGAAATTGAATGCCTAACAAACAATGAATCAGCTGTCAACTAATGATTAATCGTCGTCATTTCGTTTCTGCTTGTGATAAAGTGTCAAAGGTGTTGTTAAATATTTGGGTCCTCGGATTTTTTAATATTTATTTCAGCTAAGAGTCAACAAAGTTTTTTGCAAATGTTTTACAGGACACATGCAGCAAAAAGAGAGAAATTAGACATTTTTTTGTTGTTTAGGCGAGAGACAATTTGAATTCAAATGCCAGCACTCATGCAGATAATTAATTGGAAGGACCCTTTTGGATTGTATCAGATCAAGCGGTTTGTTTTGTTGTACCTGTTTTAACTCTTTATTTTTTTCTAAGATTCCATTATAATATGATTAACAGAAGTTCCCTTTAATCTGTACATTAAAAATAAATATATAACTGGACAAATACTTTATATTGCTTGATGGAGCGTAGGAATCCAAGCTGTGATTTACTTGATTGAGCGTAGGAATCCAAGCTGTGATTTACTTTATATTACTTGATGGAGCGTAGGAATCCAAGCTGTGATTTACTTTACTAATGAATGACATCAGAATAGTTGTAATCAGAATCACTACGTGTATAATATGCACATACCTCCGCATCTAGCCAGGTCTTAGGACTTTGACTGAATTGCAGACATTCTCCCTGGAACTCAGCCCATCCTTTTTCACAAGCACAAAGTACCGTTGACAATCCTGCACATATAGAAAGTGATGCATTCTACAGGAAAAGTTCACTTGATATCTTAATACGTGCATGTATAAAACGTTAGACAACACAGTTAAAGATAATGTAAGTTGCAACTTATTCTACAATTTTCTTCGATATCATAAAAATACCTCTGCACTAAAGTGTATCTGTAGAGTTTTCTCCCGTGTTCTACCAGACGAATAAGCTGCACAAAGTACGCAAATGTGTTGCCGCACTAATAGGTGAATATAGACCAGTCATGATATAGCTATTGCCCTATCGACAATAATAAATAACAATATGCAGACAATAATAAACATTAGATGCCATGACATGGCTAAAAATTGCTGAAATGGCGTTAATGGTCAACAAACAAACATCAAATCTAGCGCATTAATGCTTTTTGTTACGAAGAATAACCTTCTTTTTTGACTGATAACGAATCAATTCTCCTGTGTTTTTGATATGGATTCACAAAGATAACAATATATTTGCCATATTTAAAATGTATTAATTGATAGACTGAATAGTTGCTTATATTTTAATATTTCAATTATTTTAGCTAACTATGAATTATACTGGGAATTGCGATAGACCAGTACCAGGAATGTTTCACTAATTCATGGAAAGTTGGACAGAGACGCAGAATTTATGACATCGTAGCTGTACAACGGGTCTATTCATTGTACAATTCAATTTCGTTACCCACTATCGTCCGCGGCTAGTCTTTCTGTATCAGAACCTGACATCTACCTATCCTCCAACATTGAACGGGCTGGAAAGTTTTGGAGTCCTGTCAAACTTCCACTATCCATTGTTTGCAATGTAACTTCGGATAAAAGTTGTAACAAGCAGCCATTGTCGATTTATTCCTAAAGCATTTAACGTCTAATCTTTAAGTGGAGTACTTTTGAAAATAATTATTTAAATAATATTGCGGTGAATTCTAAATTGTCACTTACCTATTAAACATATGAATAGTCGAAGCGCCATTTCGTTACAACCAATTATTATGACGCTTTTCTTATCGTTTTGTACCGGAAGTTCTAAACATACATGGCGTATTTCGTGATTAGCGATAAATCAGTTTCTGTTTACAAAGATAACGTTTACGACGTATACTAACATTTCGAACTATATATCTCATACCAAAATACAGTAGTACACAACCATAACATATACTGTTCTTTTATTTCAGACATATAAACTTGTTAGAAATAAATAGCGAACTTGAAATGTCCTATTATAGGAGCATCAACCATACTTTTATATTAAATTCATGACTGCCCTACCATGTACAAAAACCGGCCATTCTGAATGGTTGAGCAAGACTTAACACTAAAATGACTAATAAAAACTGTATATTACTGATGTGCAGTTGCTGCTGCTGATTGATTGGATGTTTGCTCTACGTCCAACGAGCAGTATTTCAGACGAGAACAAGTAAACCAACAAATAATCAGCTGGAAAAAGGGTTTGGTCATCGGGAACAAAATTTTGACTGCCACTGGAAAAATATGGATTATTGGGAAGGGGCGAAGAATTAAGCCTTTTGTAGAGGCTACAATGATCCTACTCTTTCCAAATCTACAAAAGGGGTATTTATCGTTCAAGGAGGGTGGTATTCTCCAAAATCGTCATCCACTAACTACCATCCGCGGACTGACTACACCCCAACGAAAGGGTCTCCACTATCCGCCACCCGCAAACGCGCTGGACTGCTCAGTGGGTCGAGCAGTGGGAACCCTCAGTTGCCGCTGCCATGACTACTGAAAAAGTTAATCCACAACATATAAACACATAGTTCTATTAGCTAACTTAGAATGCCCGTTGTGTATAAAATGTAAATAAATTTGTTGTTATTTAATGAACATCGATGCATTGATAATATTCTTATATTCTATTGACAATAGTCATGTTCATTAATTGCATAGATCAGAAAGTCGGACAATCTTACATATCGAGGTCAAACCAGGTTATCAGTAATGTATTGTCTAACGATAATAACGGTGTTTGCTGCAGGTAAGATGAAATAAAGAGTTTCGGTGATTCTGACAGTGTTGCTATGTAAATCCTTGATGTTAGGAATTGTATGGTCAGTGAGGGACAATTTTGTTTAATTGGAATATCTTAAACATTGTACAGGCACTTGTAACATGTTCCTTGCTATAAACACCTGCTATAATATACATGAATTTATTACGTAACAAATACGACGTGACGAGAACAACGCCATCTTACTTGTGCTCTATACATCATGAAGAACAAGACTGTTAAATTAATACAAAAATCGAAATGTGTGTGGCTTATTTTCGAATGTCTAATAACTTGATATAATTCATCTTTTTACAGTTTTTGGTTATGTGTCTCTGAAGAATCTCTGCCCTGTGGATTGGGCGGAATTTAAAAGCGAATGCTTATATTTTGCTAGTGAAACTAGGAGCTGGGTCGACGCTGAAGTGAGTTTTTTTCATTTATTAGCAATAATTCAACAACAGCTTAAAAATGAATCTTGGTGTTTAAAATCAATGGGGTCTATTTTGGTTAGTCATATTATTAAATTATGAAAAATGTTCAGTTAGTTATATAAGTTAGGAAAGTAAGCATTCTGCAAAATATTTCATGTAACATATAAAGTTAAACAAACCTGAAATATATTTTAATAGTCAACTGTCGCTTGTCTGTCAAGTAAGTGGTTAAACGGTTTATACGTATTTATGCAATATGTAGCCATGAGACACAGTAAATGTTTTCTCACACGAGTAACCAATTAATATTGTGTCTTTGGTACACATTACAGGAATACAAGTTGATTTAAAGAAATTCATCGGTGTATGACCAACTCTATCACTCACAAACTAAATGAAGCCAGAAAATTTTCTTGTAAAGTTGACGACTTGTATTACATATAATTTTACCAATTTAATATTAAGTTCCATTTTCAAGAATTCCAGTTTTTACTGAAAGCACTATTTTTTACAACGTGTATTTATACACCCTACCCGTTCATCGAAGTATGAACGATAAGGGTTGATTAATCAAAAATGCCATTAACAGAACGAATTGAAATTATTTTTTCCACGAGTGACAAATATTGTATCTTTTCGCAAGAGCAGAGCTCAGTATCGGTACATTCAGTTTTGAGGCGATGATGTTTTTCCACGAGCGATAGAAAGTGCATTTCTTTGCGCGAGTGGAACGCAGCAAAATGAATTTAAAGAAACAAGTTTATAAGTTCAAACAAGAACGTTACCACGGCAGCGTTTTAAGTGTTCTTGAGGGATGATGCAGCGAGTTGTCTCAACACAAAATCGACCATTTATTACAAAATTGTTTTCGAACATTAAGAATGCAAGCTTCCTTGATTTTGATATCAGTGATGATAAATTTGTTTTCAAGGCAGCCAATAATGGTATTTGTTGTCATTTTTTCAGCTTACCCTCAGTTTTTTTAAATTATTGTCATTCGGTACACATAGCTAATTGTCGAAGTTTTCATTTTTACAGCAAGATTGTCGTAGTCGAGGAGCTTTCTTGGCGGCCGACGACAATTCTGACAAGCACAACTTCATTAGACAAATTATTAGTGTTCTTAAAAGTAAGCTATTATAGGTTAATATAAAACTAAACTGACAAGAGCCTTAATTAGGATTAAAAGGTAATTTTTCTTGCCTGTGCAAAGCTAAAAAACTACAAGACAAACTATTCAAATGTTGTACTAAACACAACGTCTATCTTTGATGGGTCAAAGCAACAACCTAAATCCATATGGGAACTCGTGTGCAAGAAAGTATTATAACTGTAGTATACCAAAATTTCCAATGCTAAAACGGACATATAGTGATCAGCCTGTCAGTCCGTCCGTGCGTCCGTCCAAACTAATCGTGTCCGGGCTATAACTTTTTCTGGATACCATCTCACTGATATCTAGTTTGAAACAATTGTTATATTTAGCCCATCTTTGAACTCGAACGTGCAGCTTTCTGTACAAATTTGGAGAAACACTTTTTACATGTTTGCTATTAGTTCGTATACACCAGATTCCCTGATCGTTTAGCCTTTGATCAGTTTGTGTGTTTGTATCTTTACATATTTTATTTTAATCCATCACAAATTGTCAAGTTGTATTAATGGTAGAAACAAGATAAATCACAGTTTAATCCATACAATGGTCTGATTAAGAATGTGCATAAATTAAATTACCTTAAATAATTCAACACCCTTGTCAACTGTATGAGGTTCATGTAGCGAATGAATGGGATGAAATAAATCAACATAAATATTCAATTTTAAATTTGAGTGAAATTAACAAAGATGTGAAATCAGAAGAAACGATATGATTGAGTTAAGACATATAGTGTAACGCAAGAAACGGCAGCCCTCTTGCGCGATTCTGTGTACATGCAAACGCTATATCAAACACTTACAAATAAATAAAAATGGCATTATAATCCAATATAATAGTTAGATACAAATTTAAAAAACAAGTATATATTGTAGGTCAGCATATCGACGGATTTTTTCTTGGTTCTGATGATTTTGCCTTTGAGGGTCAATGGCGATGGTTACAGACAGGAATGCCTGTAGCGTCTTTTACTGCATGGGGTACTGGAATGCCTCAAGGAGAAGCCAATCATAATTGTATGCAGTTAGCCTTTGAGGGAAATGAGGCCATCTGGATTGACGCAGAGTGCAATATGCGCCGCCACTACATTTGTGAGAAACCGTAAGATTTTTTGTGTATAAATGCACATTACATAAATTATTTGTAGGCATCACGTCGAGACAGTTTTAAACATCGTTAATTAGCACATTTTATTGTAACAAAAACGATAAAATGTCTTAAATAAGACACGATGTTGCCATTTAAGAAAACAATGTGTCTTATTTTAATTATAATAGCAGTTTATAAGCAACTAAGAGGAGACCAATATACACTTCCGTAAATAACTTCAATGGTTAATGCTCTAAAGTGTATAATATACCACCCTGTTATGAAAAAGTAACATTATAAAATTCAATGCAGATATTTTTCTTAATTTCAAATAAGTCATATATTCGGACCATTAAAAGTGCCAAATTCTTGTTTCTTACGTCATTAAATTTGTTATCAAAAACACCTTACGTTTATTTTTTATACATTATTTACACAAATGTTCAGTCAAGTGTGTATGGAATAATAAAAAGTAGAGGAATCATTAAAATCTTGTTGAAAACATGAGATTGGGTAATTATATATAGTATAAAAGAATTATTTTATTAGTTGATGCACCAAGTTCACTCATTTGACAAAAATTAACTATCGAACACACCTTTGACCACCATAATGAACATTCAAAAAGAAAAAATGTCTGATGCAGAGCGACAGATTAAGCGAGCTTACTTTTTAAATTTATATCTTTCTGTGAACAAACATTTTCTTACAAAATAAGCTGAATCAAAAAGTTTTTTACGCAAGTTGGCATACATGATAAAAATGATACGGCATAAAATAAAGATAAAGGATTACTGATAGACACAGTGTAACACATTGATAACAGTGTGAAGCGATCAAAGTAACTCGGATGCATAATGCATGTTCTGTTTCACTGTAACTCACGGAACAATCTGGTTATGTTGACGTTTCCTTTAAAAAGATTGTCCGTTAATTTTCTGAAACTACTTTAATTGTAATGGTAGTGCAGTAGTTTATTCCTTTGTATTCGCCATGTCTGCTATTTGGTTTATATTAATATTTTAGTAAAGTTTTTGTGGTTAATTGCATTTCAAAGTGTGTGGTTGATTTATCTCCCCTTTAATATTGTATATTTTAACGAGAAATTTTTCGAACACTCACGTAAACAAACATTCGAATGAACTTTAACTTACGGCTTTTCACAGATATAGTTCAAGCCAATAGGATGATGTGGTTGGTGGACGTCACATTTTTCATCTATCCAAATAAGATCTGTTCCATTGAATGAAGTTGCTAGACAGTTTTGTGTCATATTTCCATTCGGTTCTCCAACTCCCCATGCAGTAAATCCCGTTACAACCCCTCCCGTTTCCAACCACTGCCAGCGGTTCTCAAAGGCATAGTCACTGGCTCCAAGCCAAAAGTGGTTTATACCCCAACCTAGAAAATCGATGTATATTTGGAAAAGCACTTTTATAATAGGAGAGACTGATCAATTTTGGCACGTGTAATTTGACACGAATGTAAATATCGTTATAAAAATAATTTAAAGCAGAATCTATTGAAAACTATAGTATTCAAATTCAAACGTTAAATTACATTTTAGGACGATTTGACCTTTTGGCAACTAATAGTGTTAACTAAATTTTTATTTATAACAGACTTATTAATATATACCCTCCGGTAGTATTGATACAATATAACTAACCTAAAACCTTTGATACAATATAACTAACCTAAAACCTTTGATACAATATAACTAACCTAAAACCTTTGATACAATATAACTAACCTAAAACCTTTGATACAATATAACTAACCTAAAACCTTTGATACAATATAACTATTCTAAAACCTTTAATCCGACATTATTAGGTCAAAACGAATAATTTGGTATATTTTTTACATACTTGTAAACACATTAAGAAACTGAGAGATGAAATTGTGTTTTGCTTCGTTGTCATCTGTCGCTAAGTAAGCTTTATGCCTTCTACAATCTGCCTGTAACAATAAAGTAAACAAAATGGCGCAACAACGTACAGTAGACAACATAACATTATCAAGAGAACAACATCTACAGTTTCTGTCTCTATAAGTAAAGTATTATTTACGAAATATATTTGTGAACGTCGATCAATACCAACAAATCGCTACAACAAAGAACTGTCTCTAACACGTTAAATCTTATTACTGGAAGCCTGACTATATAGGGTATCGTGGTTTGGAGTGCCACGCTCTTTGTACGATAAACCCCTTTTGTAGATTTCGAAAATGACATTGATTATGAGTAAATACTCGTTTTACCATAGGTGTGGACTCCAAGCATCATATTAGAAATTGAATGCCTAACAAACAATGAATCAGCTGTCAACTAATGATTAATCGTCGTCATTTCGTTTCTGCTTGTGATAAAGTGTCAAAGGTGTTGTTAAATATTTGGGTCCTCGGATTTTTTAATATTTATTTCAGCTAAGAGTCAACAAAGTTTTTTGCAAATGTTTTACAGGACACATGCAGCAAAAAGAGAGAAATTAGACATTTTTTTGTTGTTTAGGCGAGAGACAATTTGAATTCAAATGCCAGCACTCATGCAGATAATTAATTGGAAGGACCCTTTTGGATTGTATCAGATCAAGCGGTTTGTTTTGTTGTACCTGTTTTAACTCTTTATTTTTTTCTAAGATTCCATTATAATATGATTAACAGAAGTTCCCTTTAATCTGTACATTAAAAATAAATATATAACTGGACAAATACTTTATATTGCTTGATGGAGCGTAGGAATCCAAGCTGTGATTTACTTGATTGAGCGTAGGAATCCAAGCTGTGATTTACTTTATATTACTTGATGGAGCGTAGGAATCCAAGCTGTGATTTACTTTACTAATGAATGACATCAGAATAGTTGTAATCAGAATCACTACGTGTATAATATGCACATACCTCCGCATCTAGCCAGGTCTTAGGACTTTGACTGAATTGCAGACATTCTCCCTGGAACTCAGCCCATCCTTTTTCACAAGCACAAAGTACCGTTGACAATCCTGCACATATAGAAAGTGATGCATTCTACAGGAAAAGTTCACTTGATATCTTAATACGTGCATGTATAAAACGTTAGACAACACAGTTAAAGATAATGTAAGTTGCAACTTATTCTACAATTTTCTTCGATATCATAAAAATACCTCTGCACTAAAGTGTATCTGTAGAGTTTTCTCCCGTGTTCTACCAGACGAATAAGCTGCACAAAGTACGCAAATGTGTTGCCGCACTAATAGGTGAATATAGACCAGTCATGATATAGCTATTGCCCTATCGACAATAATAAATAACAATATGCAGACAATAATAAACATTAGATGCCATGACATGGCTAAAAATTGCTGAAATGGCGTTAATGGTCAACAAACAAACATCAAATCTAGCGCATTAATGCTTTTTGTTACGAAGAATAACCTTCTTTTTTGACTGATAACGAATCAATTCTCCTGTGTTTTTGATATGGATTCACAAAGATAACAATATATTTGCCATATTTAAAATGTATTAATTGATAGACTGAATAGTTGCTTATATTTTAATATTTCAATTATTTTAGCTAACTATGAATTATACTGGGAATTGCGATAGACCAGTACCAGGAATGTTTCACTAATTCATGGAAAGTTGGACAGAGACGCAGAATTTATGACATCGTAGCTGTACAACGGGTCTATTCATTGTACAATTCAATTTCGTTACCCACTATCGTCCGCGGCTAGTCTTTCTGTATCAGAACCTGACATCTACCTATCCTCCAACATTGAACGGGCTGGAAAGTTTTGGAGTCCTGTCAAACTTCCACTATCCATTGTTTGCAATGTAACTTCGGATAAAAGTTGTAACAAGCAGCCATTGTCGATTTATTCCTAAAGCATTTAACGTCTAATCTTTAAGTGGAGTACTTTTGAAAATAATTATTTAAATAATATTGCGGTGAATTCTAAATTGTCACTTACCTATTAAACATATGAATAGTCGAAGCGCCATTTCGTTACAACCAATTATTATGACGCTTTTCTTATCGTTTTGTACCGGAAGTTCTAAACATACATGGCGTATTTCGTGATTAGCGATAAATCAGTTTCTGTTTACAAAGATAACGTTTACGACGTATACTAACATTTCGAACTATATATCTCATACCAAAATACAGTAGTACACAACCATAACATATACTGTTCTTTTATTTCAGACATATAAACTTGTTAGAAATAAATAGCGAACTTGAAATGTCCTATTATAGGAGCATCAACCATACTTTTATATTAAATTCATGACTGCCCTACCATGTACAAAAACCGGCCATTCTGAATGGTTGAGCAAGACTTAACACTAAAATGACTAATAAAAACTGTATATTACTGATGTGCAGTTGCTGCTGCTGATTGATTGGATGTTTGCTCTACGTCCAACGAGCAGTATTTCAGACGAGAACAAGTAAACCAACAAATAATCAGCTGGAAAAAGGGTTTGGTCATCGGGAACAAAATTTTGACTGCCACTGGAAAAATATGGATTATTGGGAAGGGGCGAAGAATTAAGCCTTTTGTAGAGGCTACAATGATCCTACTCTTTCCAAATCTACAAAAGGGGTATTTATCGTTCAAGGAGGGTGGTATTCTCCAAAATCGTCATCCACTAACTACCATCCGCGGACTGACTACACCCCAACGAAAGGGTCTCCACTATCCGCCACCCGCAAACGCGCTGGACTGCTCAGTGGGTCGAGCAGTGGGAACCCTCAGTTGCCGCTGCCATGACTACTGAAAAAGTTAATCCACAACATATAAACACATAGTTCTATTAGCTAACTTAGAATGCCCGTTGTGTATAAAATGTAAATAAATTTGTTGTTATTTAATGAACATCGATGCATTGATAATATTCTTATATTCTATTGACAATAGTCATGTTCATTAATTGCATAGATCAGAAAGTCGGACAATCTTACATATCGAGGTCAAACCAGGTTATCAGTAATGTATTGTCTAACGATAATAACGGTGTTTGCTGCAGGTAAGATGAAATAAAGAGTTTCGGTGATTCTGACAGTGTTGCTATGTAAATCCTTGATGTTAGGAATTGTATGGTCAGTGAGGGACAATTTTGTTTAATTGGAATATCTTAAACATTGTACAGGCACTTGTAACATGTTCCTTGCTATAAACACCTGCTATAATATACATGAATTTATTACGTAACAAATACGACGTGACGAGAACAACGCCATCTTACTTGTGCTCTATACATCATGAAGAACAAGACTGTTAAATTAATACAAAAATCGAAATGTGTGTGGCTTATTTTCGAATGTCTAATAACTTGATATAATTCATCTTTTTACAGTTTTTGGTTATGTGTCTCTGAAGAATCTCTGCCCTGTGGATTGGGCGGAATTTAAAAGCGAATGCTTATATTTTGCTAGTGAAACTAGGAGCTGGGTCGACGCTGAAGTGAGTTTTTTTCATTTATTAGCAATAATTCAACAACAGCTTAAAAATGAATCTTGGTGTTTAAAATCAATGGGGTCTATTTTGGTTAGTCATATTATTAAATTATGAAAAATGTTCAGTTAGTTATATAAGTTAGGAAAGTAAGCATTCTGCAAAATATTTCATGTAACATATAAAGTTAAACAAACCTGAAATATATTTTAATAGTCAACTGTCGCTTGTCTGTCAAGTAAGTGGTTAAACGGTTTATACGTATTTATGCAATATGTAGCCATGAGACACAGTAAATGTTTTCTCACACGAGTAACCAATTAATATTGTGTCTTTGGTACACATTACAGGAATACAAGTTGATTTAAAGAAATTCATCGGTGTATGACCAACTCTATCACTCACAAACTAAATGAAGCCAGAAAATTTTCTTGTAAAGTTGACGACTTGTATTACATATAATTTTACCAATTTAATATTAAGTTCCATTTTCAAGAATTCCAGTTTTTACTGAAAGCACTATTTTTTACAACGTGTATTTATACACCCTACCCGTTCATCGAAGTATGAACGATAAGGGTTGATTAATCAAAAATGCCATTAACAGAACGAATTGAAATTATTTTTTCCACGAGTGACAAATATTGTATCTTTTCGCAAGAGCAGAGCTCAGTATCGGTACATTCAGTTTTGAGGCGATGATGTTTTTCCACGAGCGATAGAAAGTGCATTTCTTTGCGCGAGTGGAACGCAGCAAAATGAATTTAAAGAAACAAGTTTATAAGTTCAAACAAGAACGTTACCACGGCAGCGTTTTAAGTGTTCTTGAGGGATGATGCAGCGAGTTGTCTCAACACAAAATCGACCATTTATTACAAAATTGTTTTCGAACATTAAGAATGCAAGCTTCCTTGATTTTGATATCAGTGATGATAAATTTGTTTTCAAGGCAGCCAATAATGGTATTTGTTGTCATTTTTTCAGCTTACCCTCAGTTTTTTTAAATTATTGTCATTCGGTACACATAGCTAATTGTCGAAGTTTTCATTTTTACAGCAAGATTGTCGTAGTCGAGGAGCTTTCTTGGCGGCCGACGACAATTCTGACAAGCACAACTTCATTAGACAAATTATTAGTGTTCTTAAAAGTAAGCTATTATAGGTTAATATAAAACTAAACTGACAAGAGCCTTAATTAGGATTAAAAGGTAATTTTTCTTGCCTGTGCAAAGCTAAAAAACTACAAGACAAACTATTCAAATGTTGTACTAAACACAACGTCTATCTTTGATGGGTCAAAGCAACAACCTAAATCCATATGGGAACTCGTGTGCAAGAAAGTATTATAACTGTAGTATACCAAAATTTCCAATGCTAAAACGGACATATAGTGATCAGCCTGTCAGTCCGTCCGTGCGTCCGTCCAAACTAATCGTGTCCGGGCTATAACTTTTTCTGGATACCATCTCACTGATATCTAGTTTGAAACAATTGTTATATTTAGCCCATCTTTGAACTCGAACGTGCAGCTTTCTGTACAAATTTGGAGAAACACTTTTTACATGTTTGCTATTAGTTCGTATACACCAGATTCCCTGATCGTTTAGCCTTTGATCAGTTTGTGTGTTTGTATCTTTACATATTTTATTTTAATCCATCACAAATTGTCAAGTTGTATTAATGGTAGAAACAAGATAAATCACAGTTTAATCCATACAATGGTCTGATTAAGAATGTGCATAAATTAAATTACCTTAAATAATTCAACACCCTTGTCAACTGTATGAGGTTCATGTAGCGAATGAATGGGATGAAATAAATCAACATAAATATTCAATTTTAAATTTGAGTGAAATTAACAAAGATGTGAAATCAGAAGAAACGATATGATTGAGTTAAGACATATAGTGTAACGCAAGAAACGGCAGCCCTCTTGCGCGATTCTGTGTACATGCAAACGCTATATCAAACACTTACAAATAAATAAAAATGGCATTATAATCCAATATAATAGTTAGATACAAATTTAAAAAACAAGTATATATTGTAGGTCAGCATATCGACGGATTTTTTCTTGGTTCTGATGATTTTGCCTTTGAGGGTCAATGGCGATGGTTACAGACAGGAATGCCTGTAGCGTCTTTTACTGCATGGGGTACTGGAATGCCTCAAGGAGAAGCCAATCATAATTGTATGCAGTTAGCCTTTGAGGGAAATGAGGCCATCTGGATTGACGCAGAGTGCAATATGCGCCGCCACTACATTTGTGAGAAACCGTAAGATTTTTTGTGTATAAATGCACATTACATAAATTATTTGTAGGCATCACGTCGAGACAGTTTTGTACATTTCTATCCCTACGAGGGAGACACGTAGCGTCGAGTTGTGATACGTTATGTATGTAATTGCCGACACGTAATGCAGATAGTTAATGCACTTAAATGTATGTTAAATGTTTAGCTAAAATTAAGAAGTAAAAACATAATTGAATATAAAGACCCAGCACATTTGTAAATGAGTATCGTGCCTTAACCTGTTCTCAATAGTAATGCACACATTCATTTTGTCATAAAACGCGGATTTGAACATGTTTTGTGTTTGTCGGCAGTTTTCCTTTAGAACACCACTTCTCTCTTCGAGAATGAAAAAATAAGCAAGTTCCGCGTTTAGATGTGTAAAATTCTTCCAAATACACAGTACCATATATTCCGATACCTTTGCGTCTTCCCAAAAATTTCTTCAACTTGTAACACAAAAGACGGATCCCATCTTTTAAACCAATGCTCCAATTTAAACAAATTTTATAAGAATATCATTTTTAATTACATTTTATGGTATTTTATTGTCAGAATTGCCATACACGGTTTTAACAATTATCGAGAACTAGTAACGTAGTATACAATATGTCAAAAATGAGGTCGTTCGAAAAGATCTTTGCAATAACCTGACGCTTACCTGTAATTTTTGCACGTATGTAGAAGTTTATCTTTGAAACAAATGGATAAATAAATAAATAATAATATTTATTGGATAAAAAAAGTTTTATTCCTTTATATATCTTACGCTATCAAGATACGGCAAAACCAGGATATATATTATATCCCTCATGAATTATTTCTTAATTTAAAATGTATATTCAACAAAACATATTTACGTAAAATATAGTCCTAACGTCACACGTCTTAAGTGTCAGTCCATCTAAGAATCATGCAATGCACTGTATTTTGGTGATTTATCCAATGAAAGGAAAATTTAAAATATTTAAATGCTAGAAAGCCAAAACCAAACAGAAACTTTCTGCCAAGTTTGATTGCAATCTGACTTATGGTGTTCCAGCAAATCATGAGTAACTGAAAACCTAACTGCAACTTTCCCCCTTATTATTTCATTGAAATATTTGAAGTTTTATCCTCTGATTTCACAAATATCCTTGATAGCTTACTATTTCTGACAGTATCAAATGAAAGGACACATTTAAGTGTACAAAATTTAAAAAAATCACCAGATGCACATGTGCTTATTTTTAAATAGTATCCTTTTGAAGTATATCTTATTTTCAAAAATGGTCAAAGGGAAGTAACTCCTCTTCAATATGTTGCAAGTAATTTCAAGGTCAAACTTCAATGAAAAAAATAGAAAATGTGACAATACATGTAAAAATAAATACTATTAGCTTTTTATGAAAGATAATATCAAATTGTACCCTTTTCCTGAAATTTAATTCAAGATATGAATATTCTGTGCTGAACTCTACTTTCACTTTCATTTTGCCTGAAAATGGCAGACGACGCAACAAAAATTTTAAAATGTGGAATTTTAGTATATAGATCCGATTTATTTTGTGGTGACTACTATCTTTTCCCTAAAGAACATGACCTGATACCAATTAAAAGTTGCTGTAAAGACATTTCAAACCATTTGAAGAGCATTAAGTTGATTAACATGGCAGGAGGCTCATACAGACACTTTAGTCAGCATAAGGACAGCTCATTTTGTATCGTGCTGGCATTTTTGATGAAAGTTTATATAAAGATTTACTTGCGTGCCCATCGCATCGTTACAAACTCGGAATTTACTTTAAACAAACAAGGACTTGTATTTATCCGCTAAACACAGGAAATGGAAAGGTTTTTAGAGGGTTGACTGTGGCAGAAAGTATCAGTGTGCTGCAAAGCCTTGGTACCTTGCTTCCAGTTGGTAAGTATCTATGGTAAATTGATGTTTAAAATTACTTTTTTATGTTTACAAATTTTGTAGTGGTCTCAGTTATAGGGCCTGGTCATATTTTGTACTTGATCATGCAGTTAATTTGTCAGGACCTTATACATTACATGTATTGTAAATGTTTTTTTGACTTGTCCAATTTGATTGGTTAATGTATTAGAATATAAGATGAACAAAGGGTTATTTGTGTACAGGTATTAGAGTATTATAATATATAATTTGAGATAGACAATAATTTTATCTTTTTTGACACCAGAGTAACTAAATGGATTCCACAACAGCATGTAAAATCCACAGGCACTTGGGGTCAGGATAATTTTTTTTTATGGAATAAAAAGCCAATAAATGAGTTTACAGTGTGTATTCACTCGTTTGGTAACTAGTCTGACATGTCTCGCTTTGAAATATTGACCTCAGAAAAATAATAAATGTTTCTTTATTATATAAGAACAAGGCATGAATCTTATCCAAGTTCTAAAAATAGCTCAAGTTTTATTTACTGGAATCCCCACGTTTTATTTAAAAAACATACTGTTCCAAGTGTCCAGTCAGGAATGAGCTATGTCCGTTTAATATTCTCTTGATAACTACCACTTAACTTCACTATGTTACATCGTATTTCATTAAAATTTTGTGTTTTCTTCTATCCAAGCGAACAACAATTTTTATCAGGACGGAAGTCACTTCAAACATTTGAGGGGAGATAATTTCCCGTACTTAGAGGGTTCCCGATACGACTGCTTTACATGTAAAGTCTTAGACAATAGTGAGTACCGTATGCGATTAATTTGGCGCGAAATTTAAAACAAAAGAGAAATAGATAACTTTCCAAATAGCTAAAAATAGCTGACCTTTAACTTCTTATCAATACACGTGCATCTCTGGAGGCAAAACATTATCAAAAACCACATGTTAGTGTATGTAGAAATAGTGAACAGAGACTTCATTTTGTTAAATTTATACATTTTATTATGAATAGATCTTTTTAATTTATTGATGTTGCACTGTCTCGTTATGCGAAAAAACATTTAGCAATGAAGATGGTGTTTTACATTGAAAAAAATGTTATTTTACTAGACCCTTATGGAATAACAAAGAATTCCTGGACAAACAATGTGAATGAGTGGCCTAGCTGATATCATATATTGTTCAATACTTTGTTGAAACATCGTGTTTAATGAAGTCGAAAATAAAAATTATTCGATGGCTATCAATATTCTGTTTGTGGGTATGTTTAAATAGTATATTATTCCTGGATCCTGTAATGAAGAATTTTATTTACCTTAATGGCTGGTGGTGTTATGCAGTCAGAAGCAATTCACAAAAATGAGTATTATTTAATTTTTTCCCAATTAATTATTTTTAAGCTATTTTAATAACTTATGACAAGTAAAACATAAAGACATAATACAACAACAAACAATTAAAAAGAAAACATTATTTACCTTATATATATAATAGCACAAAAAATGAAGAAATACTGACAGCTCATTGCATGGCAGGATAAGATATTTTATTTGTATTAAATTGTGTTTTAAAACATGTAAATAAATGCTTATAGTTTAATACCAAATGAAAAGCGTTAACAAGGCAACATTTAAAACTTACTTTTTGTTTATTTATTAATTGTCATTAAAACTTCCCTTTAAAATACAAATATATCTGTACATGTATAAAACATTAACCAAATACTCTAGTGGAAACTTTCGTTCAAATTTGATTTCTAATGATTTTTAAATGATTAAATATTGTGGTTTTAGTAATAATATTTAAATGTCCATATTTTTAAAATCATCTGTCAAACTATTCATGGAAGGAAAAGCATGTATAGCCATGCACCAGCTTTACACTACAAGATGGATGCATTGAGAAGACTTTAGTCTGAAGAATCAGCATGTACAAGTCTCATTTGCTCAACAATGCACTATTTTTAAACAAATATTTGAATTATTTTCTCTAAACTTATCTCTTTCTTATGGAGGCATCAGTGTCTTTTGCCTCCACTAAATATTCATGAGCATTATTCATGAGCCTCGTTATCAATGGAAATTTATCTATAGGTCTTTATTATAAAACCAATATAACGTACCGGTATGGATAATCGATGCCAGAATGTAAACAGGATTTTACATATTGAAACAAGAGTATAATTGCATGGTAAGATGCTCAAATTTTAACAGTGAATGTAAATTTACTCTGCAAAATTATCTGCCCCTTAATGTTTGAAGTGACTTCCGTCCTGATAAAAATTGTTGTTCGCTTGGATAGAAGAAAACACAAAATTTTAATGAAATACGATGTAACATAGTGAAGTTAAGTGGTAGTTATCAAGAGAATATTAAACGGACATAGCTCATTCCTGACTGGACACTTGGAACAGTATGTTTTTTAAATAAAACGTGGGGATTCCAGTAAATAGAACTTGAGCTATTTTTAGAACTTGGATAAGATTCATGCCTTGTTCTTATATAATAAAGAAAAAAATTTTTTTTCTGAGGTCAATATTTCACAGCGAGACATGTCAGACTAGTTACCAAACGAGTGAATACACACTGTAAACTCATCTATTGGCTTTTTATTCCATAAAAAAAATTATCCTGACCCCAAGTGCCTGTGGTAAAATCATGTCCAGTCAATTATGTGCATTATTTTGTACAAAAAATCTAATGTTCATGTATATGAACTGAAATTTAGGAGCAATTTTACTTTTATAATAATACTATGGGCATGATGAACACACAAAAGATATTGTTTTGTTAGTTACTTAGATTGCTTTATTATATTTCTATTATAATTGTGTATGAGCCTAAACCAATTATGTATTTTGAGTTCGAGCAATAAATAAAATTGAATTGAATTGAATTGTTTTTACTTTTAAATTATACAATGTACAAATATAATAAGAATCTTGTTTGAAATAGAATTTTATCTTTCAGTAATATGTAGGAATTGCTGCAAGAAAGTGTCGTCCTTAAAGAATGATGATTTAGGTATCTAATACATAATCATGATAATATTGTACCTAGTAGAAATGTGCTACAAAAGTATTCATATTTAACCTCTTAATTCATAATACTCTTAATTATGTTAATCTCTTCAATTGGAAATATTCTAATAATTTGATTCTTTCATACATTTACTTTCAATTGCAGGAAAAAAATTAATTTCAAAATTGAACTTGAAGCAAAAAGTACCAATTCATCAATGGAATGTTGTCTGTCATTCAGACAAAATCATCATCACGAAAACAAAATACCTTTCATACAAATAAACATATTACAAACAAACTGCAATCATCAACGTGAAGCCAGTAAAAGCAAGAATAAACTCTGGTGCTCCGGAAGAGTACCAGTAAGCAGCAACAGTAACCTACAAGCCTGAGTACAAGGCCATTGATGTATGTCTAAAAGTTGTTAAATCATGGAAATTTTTTTCTTTATCTTTATATTCAAAATTTACCATTCATTTGTAAAGGTTGTAATTTGGTTAATTGTATTTAATGTCAGATTTGGGCATAGATAAACTAGTAAGGAACACTTGCAACAGTGTGTTAGAGGTATTTATATGATAACAAATGTGTTTTTATTACCATAGCTTTTTATGCCCAATCTACGAAAGTAAGGGGGGGGGGGGGTATACAGTGTTCGCGTCCGTCTGTTCATCCCAAATGTTTCGAGATAGGGCATTATGTCTTTTGGACATATTCTTGTTTTAACCAAATCTTTGTTTCTGTCATACCAGTATACAGTATTTTTTAAATCTGTTGGACCAAACATTACAAAATTATCAAATCTGCTACATGTACAAAATCTGAGGAATTACATGTAAGAAAATAGGAAAAAATTGCTCTTAGGCTAAAATATATGTTTGTATCCTGCTACCATGCATACAAAAATAGGGTCGGAAAATTACCGGTATTTTATTTCTTAAAATTATTTTATCTGGAGTCAATAGGGAACAATCCTTACTTTTAACGGTTCTTGTGCCAAAATAGCAATAAAATGTTCAGGGTAGGGGACAAAATATAGGGTAGGTTGGGTTGAAGGAAACAAGATTATATTTTTTTTGGCCTTAATTTCATTTGATTTTGTAAACTTCCTCTCTTCCTGCAAAAACCAATTTTTGGTGGGCATATTGGAATTAACCCATAATCTTGTATGGTAAGCACAATTCTTCCTTATTAACCTCTTAACATGTTTAATGGATTTTATACACATCCGTTCTGAGGCAGCCTCATTGTCCCTTTTTATTGCTTTTTCATAAAAAAATGACTTGAGAAGCTAAAAATTAATTTTGTATGGCCTAACTGAATTCCAAGTTCAATTTAAAATGAAATTAAAGTTATCTTTTGCATTAAAAAAGCTAAATTTATTAGCAGGAATAAGAAAAACAAGAAATGGATACAGTACATTATCAGATAATGAGATGAAATATAACTAAATGGTGTTTAAGATTGTTTGAAAATTTTAAAGCAAAATTGTTGAGTCCATGTAATTTATTATGCTAATTCAAAAGCTTTTTGTGTCTGGTGGACTATTATAAAGTTAGTTGTTTTTCTTTTCAGATGGCTGACATCCTTGATTCAAGTGCTTCATGCTCACAGCCTAGTATATGTAGTCCATCTGTTACTGACTCAGATGCATTTAGTCAAGCTGTAAGTTTAACAACATTTGATTCATAGCTTATACATGTCACACTGCGGGCTGGGTGTACTCGACTCCAATCTTTATTGACAAGGATTGCCAATTTTCCTTCCGTAGGTCGGGGTTCTCTTTGGGTACTCCGGCTTCCTCCCCCAATAAAAACTGGACGCCATGAAATAGCTGAAAAAATGCTGAAAGTGGCGTTAAACGTCATTCAAACAAACAAATCAAAAATCATAATACCCTGGCTTACATGAAGCTTATCTCAGAAACCTTACATAAGAATCTTCAATCATTTGATATTTAGCAGAGTGGTTTGAAATGGCAAACTTTATGTCCGAAATGATTTTCAGACCTGTTGAACTCCTACTTCCTGTGTGGATGTGATTCATCCATGCCTTATGGACACTCCCCCATATTTGGTTTTTACAGTTTTTAATGTATATGTTTTTGTATGTTTGCAAGAAATTCACAACACAAGTTTGTGTGATAATTATAAAAAGCAATCAAGATAGGGGGGGGAGGCTCATAGGCACAAGTTTATTACATGACCAATATATATACATGTTTGTCTTATAGTCATCCCAATGATCAAGTTGGAGTGTTGATAATAAAGAATCAGAAGTTGGACTGAAGAACATAAATGCTGCATTGTTGTTGTCAAATGGTCGCCTCAGTCCATTAAAGTATCAAGTCTTCTGCTTTTCATGTTGGGGAGCAGAGTGGAAGGAAAGCCAACCCAGATGATGTGTCGAGAAATATGCGAGTTTGTCGGGATGAAAATGGACAAAAGATGTTTAGTCCAGAAGAGTATCTGCAACCCAGTCAGATTTCATCTTTCTTCTCTCATATGTGTGTTATGGCACGTAACTCGAAGCAGCAAACAATTGATAATGAAGATTTAGCTCCTGCCTTGACTTGGATAGACACTATGGAAGCAATGGACATTATAAATTCTTAAGAATTCAGTATTTATGTCAGAATTTGGAACCTGTCTATGGCCCGACGTATGTGGATCGGACATATAGTTTTACCCTTGTCCGTACGAACGTCCGTAACGCTTTTAGTGCTTTGTTAATGTTGGTGGTCAATGATATTTCACCACTAGATGCATCTTGGGTAACATGACACCACCCATTAGAAATTGGGTCAATGTGACCTATATTTTACGCATGAACAACTTTTGATTAATTTCTTGGTAAAGGTCCATATCCCAGGTAATACATGTTGGGATCAATATTTCAAGAACGGGAGGACCATTCTGTGGCTCATAGACACATTTTCTAGTTTAAAGAAAGTTACCTGAAGGAAGTCATTATATAAAGATGTATATGGAGACATTTCTCTCAGATATCATACATGTCATTTATAAACCTTTATGATTCTATGAATATTATTATTGTAGATTTGGATCTTGTAAGAAACTTAAAAAGATTCAGTACATATGTTTGTTTCTATCACATTTGTTTTCCTTTCTTCATGTTCTTAGGATCTGGTATCAAGTCTAGTAATTTTTAAGATAATTTTTTTCTATATTTTAAGATGATAAGGTTTTTCAGTTAAATTTTTTTATATTTTATGACAATAATGTTTGATGAATGTTTATCAAAACTTTACAACAAAAGGTATAGGCCACCGATTTTGTTTATTTTCAAAATATTTTTGTATAGAATGCATGTTTCCCAAAAATCCATATAGTTGAAAATTGATCAGATAAAATTTTGAAATATTTCAAATAACAAGAACATGCATAAGATTTCTGTAATTAAAAGACTTATTCCCTGTTCTTCTTTTAACAATA
This sequence comes from Limnoperna fortunei, assembly GCA_944474755.1. Taxonomy (NCBI): domain Eukaryota; kingdom Metazoa; phylum Mollusca; class Bivalvia; order Mytilida; family Modiolidae; genus Limnoperna; species Limnoperna fortunei. The sequence continues at coordinate 70,909,096 of OX104118.1, forward strand.
TTGAAGAAAAACTCGGGTTTTTCACCAATTTTTCCACCAATTGTCTCCCCTGGAAGAGCAATTTAGATAAAAAAAGGTTAATTTCTTTTTTTTTTTCGTATACTAGTTTTCATAAACATAAAACCAAGAATTAAATTTTACATTATTGTTTTATTAGTACTAGAAATTTTCATTTAGTAATTAAAAAAATAAAAAAATTTGCACAATGCCCCAAAAAATATGTCGCAGGGTATTTAACTTGATCCATATTTATAAACCAAAGTTTTAACTTACTTCTTATTTACATTGCAAAAGACATAAGAACTATATTATATCAAATTTGAGCTTTACTAATGATAAGAATAATCAAATTCAAATTTAGGGTGGGTTGAATCAATATTTGCCGTTTTTTGTGATTTTTTTTAATTATTTGGCATATTCGAAGGTCAATATTGGAAAAATTACCCTATGTGTATCTGGTGAATTTTTTATATGTTGAAATATAGTATTAAGGCTATAAAATCATTTGAAAAACATTGCATTATCATTAAGGATAATGTATAAAAAATACAGTTGAAAAATCAATGATTCTGAAAAAATTTCCTTTTTTGGTTGCTAAGGACTTGTTTACCTAGCAACAAAGGTGATATGTTAACTTTGTAGCAAATTTTACATTATATTTTTATTTAAAAGATACTTATGGACTATTTTCATAGTACACAATAAAATGTTTTGAAGTTTCTATTGTTTTCTTTTGGAATGAATATATGGTGGGAAGGTGTAGTTTTACCCTCTGTCAACAGCTGTTTAACCTCCGTTATTGAAGAGCTTATTTTAAGAATTTCCAAATGAACTAACAATGCTAAAAACATTAACAACATCAAAAATATGTTGTATCAAACCCATAAACAGCAAAATTTAATTTATTTGAGATTTGGCATAAATCACCCCTTGCATGATTCTTAGATGGACTGGCACTTAAGACGTCACATTTCATTCGTAGAATGTGCCTTATTCATCGTCGCTGTACAGAATCATTGGTTACACCATTCAACATGACATATAATTGTTCCGACAAAAGTACATAGTGGATCATAGTGTATCACCTATATAGATACAAGGTTTTGTTTCACCCGGGTTGTATTAATCGCTAATTTATCAGATTTTGACATAATACTTAATTTTAGATATATAAGATCTATAACAATATTATATATTAATATGAATATAGGCGCAGCCTAAATGCGAGCATCGCATATTTTATCGTTCATGACGTTACTTCAGAGGACCCTTACAGTGCCTCTGCAATCCATCGTTGACGAGACGTCTTTTCTTAATGTGTTGGTGACGTCACAAAAATGTCAAAAATACAGCGTTTCTGGTTTGCAAAAAAAATTAGTTTGACATTTTTGTTGTAATTTAAATATCAAACACTCAAATTAAATTTATCGATGTCAAAACTATTTTTGTCTATTTTTAAATAAATTGTAGTGCTCGTTTACATTATTTTCTTCTGATAGCTCAGCTACCATCTGAAATGGATTTGTTTAATGGATCATGTGAATTTTTTTACACACATGCATGTAACCGTATAGCTCGCATCTGCGATGCTCGCTATAAACTTAACTCCGAAAATTGCAACCTTTCATCTTGGTTTTTAATATACAACGAACAATGTTCTTTTTTATCGATCCGATTATGTAAGAATAAACTACTTGTGTTAAAGTTGAACATGCAAGGTCGCATGCCACCAGTTTGCCTACGATATAGAATTATCCTTTGATGATTCTCTTTAAGAACTGGTTTGTGTAACATGTTTTTCATCTGGGATGATCCTTTTTACTACTAATAATTTTTTTTCCATTGCAAACAGTGAATCATTTCGTGCAAAAATTTAGTTTAAATTTGATAAGCATCAAAATTAAAAATGTAACATAAAACGTAAGTGAATGTTTAAATATAAATATATATGCCATAAATAAAAACGACGAAGACGAAACAAATACGAATCCCTTAGACACCTGGTTAACTTAAGTTATGATTCAATTTAGGCTTATGTGTATGATATATTAATTGCATATCTCTAATCTATATTAAAACATTTGTATCATTTATAAAATACTAACCAGTTTAAAATCCTAGATTAACATCTTAACAAACTATCCCAAATTAAGACATCTACGGTAACAACCAGATGTGAGCTTTTAATGTCGTAAATGGAACAGCTTATGTTATCTTCTTACACATTTACAAACTCCTTCAAAATAACAAAAACAATTAAATGTGGAAATACAGTGTAATTGCTTTGTAGAATCAGTGATATCGAAAGTACGTGAACTGGATGTCGGCTACTTTATGTTTTCATATTTATTGCAGTATTACATTTTTCAGATCGACTGACTTCAGGAATGGTACACAGGTCATTGGTTAATTGGAGTGTTGTCTACTGAATAAAATATTTAAGGCTAAAAATTGTTTTGCAAACTTTATTGTATCAACAAAAAACCGATGAAACTTTTATTTTTATTGTCAGTTGCAACAAGTGTAAATCCTTTGTCAGTTACAAACCTAATCATAATTTAAAGACTTCAAAATAAGGGCTACCGTTCGTCTCGTTGTATATATATATTAGAACCCCACAGAGAGGATTGATAGAGTTCAGTCCTTTAATCTCAGCTTGCGTTACATCGACGATGTCCTGTCACCAAACAATTCTCGATCTGACGACTTTCTGCAACTTTTTTATCCACAAGAGCTTGAGCTTAAGGACACAACAAGCCCTAATAGGTGCGCTTTATATCAGGATTTAAATCTCGAAACCGACACTCAAGGAGGGATTTCCACTTAATTCTACGACAAACATGTTGACTTCAGCTTTCCAATCTCGGTCTTTACCTTCTTGTACAGCAACATTCCATCCGTTCCAGCAAATGTATTTACGTTTCTCAACTAATACGTTTCCCCAGAGCTTATTCGGAATACCATGATTTTCTTGATTGGGCTATTCGAATAGCGCGGAAACTGCAAAATTGGGGTTTTGTTATCAAAGGTTATTTATTGTCTTCATTGAAGATATTTTATCGAAGACAAATAAACCATATCTGTTTCTCAAATAAGTATAGATGTAGGCTTGTCGTAGACTTTGAGTATTGTCTTTCTTTATCGGACTTGAATTGCCCTGGATTGAATAACAACGACACGACGGGTGTGTTGCAACAGGCAAGGAACTGCTTACTCTTCCGGAGCATATGAATTCACTCTCGTTGTCTTAAGATTTCGTGTCACTAACTTTTGTTTATATGTTGTTTCTTCTGAGTTTGTTGTTGTTTGTTCCGGGGCTTTGTAGTTTTTAGCTTATTTGTCTATCATTAAGCTGCACAGCCATATACAGACCCTTTGTGTAGATTTCGTGCAAGAATAGGCTTATTGTAATCGCTACAAAAGACTAAATTCTACTGTCCTTCCCAACACTCCAGACGTTCCAAGTGGCAGTCAAAATTTTGTTCGCGCAGGTCCATCCCCTATCCCCCGTTGATTTATATTTTGTAAACTTGATCTCGTTCTGAATACAGCGGAAATATTTTGCTGGACGTTAAATAAACATTTACTCAATCAATCATTGTGAATTAAATTGTAACCATAGTTAATTTGGAGTACAATCGCAGACTTTCAAGTATATACTTTACTTATTTAGTCTGTACTTTATCAATATTGACAGTAGTATAAACTTATAATAAAACCTGTGTTCGTCAGTATACGTCACTGAGTTGCCACCGTAAAATCGTTTGTGAAAGTAAAAGTAGACAATAAACTCACTGGAAGTCTTATTATAATAGTGTTTTCTATATTTTTGATATTTGTTCTATAGTTGAAGTTATTTACATAAATTAACAACAATTGATTGATTATTTCAGGACGCAACCACAGTAACTAAGAAAATCAAAAGATACTGGCATCTAATAAAAATCCAAATGATGACAAGGGGATAAACTAATGTGCAGAATACTTTGGCTCTTCCAACTGGAACCACGGATTAAGCGTCAATATACCATGGCTTTCGGTTGTCGGTTTTTATATCGAAATACCCATAAATAGGTTTGAGACATACTGTAGACAAGGTGTGTTCAATTTCATCAGGATTACAAGCTTTCCTGACGACAATCGAGTTTTCAACGATTACCAAGAATTCTTTGCAAACGAAAACTGAATGCCATGATAAAGCTGAAAAATTGAAAAAATGTCGTAAACCCCATTTAAAAAATTAATTTGACACATTTTAAAATGTTTTCAAATTATAGCAAAACTATTATGCACAAAACATTATAAAATGGTAAATCTTTTCTAAAGAGAGTAAAAATATTTCTTTACAATGTCATTAAACAATTAATTATGAATGCTACAATATAATGCTAGTAATTTTGGTTAATGACTTTTTTTGTAATAACATATATTTTGGTAAGAACCATCTTTAATCAATTAAAACTTTTAAATGCAGTTCCCGCAGGATAGCCGTACGCATCATATAGATTAGATTCACCGTAAACCCACACACCAAATCGTAAGTTTTGGCTGTGTTCAATATGGTGAAATCCACTGGTAATTTGGATACTAAATGTACTAAAATGATCAGAATCCTCTGATATGGAAAACATACTCGAAATATGCACAGACTGTCCATCAAGAAACAAACCATTAACTCCTTCTGAACTGACCGTTATACTTATGAAACTGGTAAATCCTGTTGGCACCACGAAGTCATATGACTGAAGGTACTGATTAACACCTGGAATCGTCATCATAAATGCATCTCCTTTTTTATCTGGTAACTCCTCTGGATACATCATCACTAAAACATCACTGGTAGACTGGATATAGGATACTGTATTGTGAGTGAAATCAACATAATCCCTGGAATTCGACATTTTTTTGATTTTGTTGTTATTTCTTATGAGAAGAGTAGTAGCATTAACAGTTAGTACACGAACAACACTCTTTGGTCGGGTTGATAAATGTGGAATAACATAAAGGTGGTCTAGTTGATTGGTGGGCAGAACCATTTCCATGAACGGTTGACTGCTGGCACCGCTAACTCTGCTTGTTGAGACACGGGTTATTGTATTTCCGCTTACGACAACAACAGGCATGGATGCTTTGACCAGGGTACCAGACAGATCTAAACTATATGATAACTGAAATGTTTTGTATTTGTTTAGTGTTAGTAGAATTTTATCACCGTTCGAGTAGTTTGTACCGTCATATGTAACATAACCCCTCTGTATTTTGATGATTATTTCCACAATAGTGCTATCGAATAGCGGAGTAATAGCAATGACGCTATACTCATGGTAAGGGCTGAACGAAGGTATGATAAATTCTGTTGATGCGAAACGGTCAGGAATAACCATAAACCCTTCACTTACGCCGTTAAATTGCTCAAAGAGAACACCATACATTGTGACACTGACATTAGAACGAACTATTATGCCTGCATTATGCATTCCGTCTTGCATCAATACACCTTTGTCCAAAGTATACTCAGGATGGTTTTTGTCAGCGATTACAGTTTGGTTTCTGTTGTCATGGAAATAATAAACTGATAAATGTACAGGTCTTTCTGAAGCCACTAAAAGTTTCGGTGTAATAATTGTAGTTGAGCCTCCACGCCATATCTCTTGGAAAATAACAACAAAGCTCGTGCCCTTTCCATCTGTTAAATAATTTTGAAGTTTTATCAAATAATATTGATGTCATCGTAGTGAATTTCAAAAATAAAATAAAAGCAAATCAGCTGTTTTTATAGTGTTTGTTGAATTATGGTTCCGCTCTATGCAGTCGACGTTTACGCAAGATAAATAAAATGGTTAGTAAATGGATTTTATTTAAATTCAGTATTTCTCACAAATTGACATGTATGGAAGTTTTGGGACTATTATATTTAATTGTTGTAAGTTCTAACGCCCTGGGTTCCCAGACCCCAGTATAAGCTAGTATAGTATTATATTTTTTTTTATTTGTACAATGGCTTGTCTTCTTATTTCTGTAGCCGCTTCGGACAGACGATTCGGCGTCGTACTCGTCTGTCAATGAAATTACCGGTAGTTTTAATTGGGATAGGAATTGGTGATTTTAAATGTCTAGTTAGAATTTAACTTTGTTGTGTTATACATCTTTTAAAAGATTCTGCTGCAGGATATTGTCACAAAGGCATTGTCTTAGATGTATACTAAATTTTGTCTGCTTTGTTATTGTGCAATTTCTCGAACTATATTCCAGTTTTCCTACCGAATGGCAGGGGATTTTCTTCGGGTACTTCCTGCCCCAATAAACACTGCACGTCTTATGCATGATATATAGCCGAAAAATTGCTGATAATGGCGTTTAAATTTAAAATACACTTCATAGTAGGGTGGCTTATACTTTGAAATTATTCAGTAATAATAATCATTCATCAACATAAATTAATCTTACTCAAGACAAAAAAAGTCTACATATAATTACCAATCATAAACGTGAATTCGATTCTATTGTCTAATAATAAGCTGAATAACTATACATTATTTATATTAAATCCTTTCTGCTGATGGTCGGGAGTTTTTCCCAGGTAGTCTGGATTCTTTTCCCCAATAAAAACTTTACGTCATGATATAGCGTAATACTTTTCTGAAGCTTGCATACAGTTTTAGTTATCCCGTACGTTGTATGCCTGTACATTGACAGTCATCTAACCTTGTATACGTTTTAGATATTCCATACGTTGTATACCTGTATATTGAAAGTCACCTAAGCTTGTATACAGTTTTAGTTATCCCATACGTTGTATACCTGTATATTGAAAGTCACCTTAGCGTGTATACAGTTTTAGTTATATCCCATACGTTGTATACCTGTATATTGACAGTCAGCTAAGCTTGTATTAAGTTTTAGTTATCCCGTACGTTACATACCTGTACATTGACAGTCACCTAAGCTTGTATACAGTTTAAGTTATCCCGTACGTTACATACCTGAATGTTGACAGTCACCTAAGCTTGTATACAGTTTTAGTTATCCCGTACGTTATATTATACAATTATAGCTTTGATATGAGACGCAGTCCGAGGTCGATATTCATCTGTTGGTCGATATATTCTCGTATTGACCGAATCTTAAGCTATAATTGTTATATATATTAATATAGCCTATTGTCATGAATGTTGAACAATATTTCCTTTTTTGTGTGCACACCATTTGTTTGACAAATTTTTTAAATGTAATATGATTACGAGTCTACACACATAATAAATGTATAATTGTTCTATGACAAGTATTCAACATTACAAAATACAACATTCCACACCACAAAATACAACAGACCCCTTTTTCGACATAAAATTTACCAAAATAGAACCAAACTGTTTACCATATAATAAACATGTTGAATAAAACTCTTTATTTCTTGTAACCATTTTTTATTATGTGATATATAGATTTTACTAGAAAATTAAATATTATTCCGACCCAATTGCGTTGTGGCGCATCTTTTTTAAACTGTGATCTTCATAAAGTAAATATTGTAAACAGCCCATCATGTCATTGCAGCTTCTGTAATGAAACAGCTTTACCATTACTGTTTTGAATGTCCTAAATATGATGCACCAAGAAGAGACTTGTTAGAAAAGTTAAACACTCTACTCCCTATTGAACTATTAAACTTAAAACTTCTCCTGAACGGAAATGAAAGTTTACCTAATACAAAAAATCAAATGGGTGTTACATATGTACACGAATTTATTAAAAAATCTAAGAGATTCCTCGTCGTGTAGAGATGACCATAAATACTGCATACACACACAACAAACGATGAATTATGATGTAAATATATATTCACGGTTCTTACAATATTGCTTTCCCCTTTTTTGTACATATGTTTTTTTATATTTTGTTTTCTAGTCATTCATCTTCGTATGTTTCATTATAACATTATTATATGTTTATACTTCATTTGGAAAAGACTTCATAAGTACGAATTATTTGTGTTTAATCCCCTTTTGTAGCATTTCTACAAAAAAAATTTGTTTAAACTAAACTACCGATTTAACTTTTGGGATTTTTCAAATCTATTTTTAGTAACGTGATACATAAGTATGCACATACAAAATATCGTTGGAAAATTCAATTTTTAGGTATATTATATGTGCCCAAAGAAATACAAAATGACCACGTGATATCGTTAGACAAATCAAAATAAAGAAAATATCTAATATTAATAATATACCTGTATATCGAGAGTCACCTAACCTTGTATATAGTTTCAGTCACCCCTACGCTGTATATTTATTTATTGACAGTCACATAAGCTTGTATACAGTTTGAGTTATCCATTTCGTTATATACCTGTACATTGACATGCAGTCACCTAACCTTGTGTACAGTTTTAATTATCCCGTACGTTATATACCTGTACATTGACAGTCACCTAACCTTGTATACAGTTTTAGTTATCCCATACGTTGTATACCTGTATATTTACAGTCACCTAAGCTTGTATACAGTTTTAGTTATCCCATACGTTGTAAACCTGTATATTTACAGTCACCTAAGCTTGTATACAGTTTAAGTTATCCCGTACCTTATATACCTGAATGTTGACAGTCACCTAAGCTTGTAAACAGTATTACTTATCCCGATCGATATATACCTGTACATGGACAGTCACCTTACCTTGTATACAGTTTTAGTTATCAAATAAATACCTGTATATCGACAGTCACCTAAGCGTGTATACAGTTTTAGTTATCCCGTATGTTATATACCTGTATATCGACAGTCACCTAAGCGTGTATACAGTTTTAGTTATCCCGTATGTTATATACCTGTATATCGACAGTCACCTAAGCGTGTATACAGTTTTTGTTATCCCGTATGTTATATACCTGTATATCGACAGTCACCTAAGCGTGTATACAGTTTTAGTTATCCCGTACGTTATATACCTGTATATTGACAGTCAACTATAGTACTATAAGCTTGTATACAGTTTTAGTTATCCCATATGTTATGTACCTGTATATTGACAGTCACCTAAGCTTGTATACAATTGAAGTTATCCCATACGAAATGTACCTGTATATTGACAATCACCTAAGCTTGTATTATACAATTACTGTCTTTTGATGAGGTAAATGTGTGGAGTTATTGACTTTTGAAAAAACTGTTATTCACCGAGCCCAGCGGGCGAGGTGAATAACAAAGAGTTTTTTCAAAAGTCAATAACTCCACACATTTACCGAATCAAAAGACAGTTATTGTTTTATTCAATAAAAATGATATTCACTAAAAATAAAATGGTTATTCACCGCGGGAAAATGCATGCGATTGTTATTTAAAAAAGGGAATAACCGGGATTTTATAAATAACAATCGCATGCATTTTCCCGCGGTGAATAACCATTTTATTTTTAGTGAATATCCTTTTTTATTCAAATTTTTCAGTCACATTATTTTTATACAAAATGTTTTATATATTATTGAATAAACAGTTTTACTTATCCCGTACGTTATATACCTGTATATTGACAGTCACCTTTATTACCTTGTATATAGTTTTAGTTATCACATACGCTATATACCTGTATATTCACAGTCACCTAAGCCTGTATACAGTTTTTAGTTATCACATATGTTATATACCTGTATATGACAGTCGCCTAAGCTTGTATAGTTTTAGTTATCCCGTGCGATATTTATAGGTAATTTACGTTTTTTCAAACGAGATGCTTTTTCTCGTTCATATCTCATCGAAGGGCGTCAGCCCTGAGATGAGATGACGAGAAAATACATCGAGTTTCATAAAACGTTAATAATCTGTGTATCGCTGTTTTGTAACATTGTGACGTCATAATGTTACTTAACGACGTCTTGACAGCGAGCGGAGATGGGCCCATCTCAAGCTTGTAGAGTGACATGGAATAATATCGCACACAAATTTCAAAGGAAAATACTGCAAAATAGCGATTAGTACCTTATATCGACAGTCGCCTAAGCTTGTATACAGTTTTAGTTATCCCGTACGTTATATACCTGTATATCGACAGTCACCTAAGCTTGTATACAAATTTTGCTATCTCGTACGTAATATACCTGTATATTGACAGTCACCTAAGCTTGTGTACAGTTTTAGTTAAACCGTACGTTGTATACCTGTATATTGACAGTCACCTAAGCTTGTGTACAGTTTTAGTTAAACCGTATGTTATATACCTGTATATTGACAGTCACCTAAGCTTGTGTACAGTTTTAGTTAAACCGTATGTTGTATACCTGTATATTGACAGTCACCTAAGCTTGTGTACAGTTTTAGTTATCCGTACGTTATATTGTATATTGACAGTCACCTAAGCTTGTGTACAGTTTTAGTTAAACCGTACGTTGTATACCTGTATATTGTAATGCCGCCCCCCCCTTTTTCTTTTAATTTGGTAGAGTTGAATTGAGGAGCCACTATTATTGGTGTTAATGAATGGATTAGTTGTAATGAAACTGTCCCTTAATTTGTTACAAAACATTGTTGGTAGTCGTTATTTGGTAGTGTAAAATGTCATATTTCGGTATTTGTGTCCGAGATGGTTATTGTCCCGTTTGCATAATATGGTTCTGAAGAAGTTGCTAATAAGAGTTTTTGTTGTTATATCAACCGGACAAGATGCATTATAATTCAATACATAGTTCCTTTTTATTATGAAAAGGTGTGTAAAAACAAATTAGACATGGTTTGAATGTTTAGGTCCGGAAAAGTTGAACAAACTTGTTCACAAACGTAGATCTATTTCTATATACCTACGTAAAAGTAATCCTTTGAAATAATTGTAATAATTCTTATGTCACCGCGATTGTGTTTATATGTTTTATGCAGTGGTGCATGTTTGTTATAATCGAAAATAGACTGGAAAACATTTTATTTCAGTCAAACTGTTATTGTTTACAATTGGCAAGGACAAATGTTAGCCGACGTTTTGATAAACCGTCAAATCTGATTGGCTAATAATAAGAAAGTTCTTGTTAGCTATTTTGTGATTGGTCAATTGCTGAATATAAGTAGCGGTTCGTCCCGGAAATGCCAATTGCGTCATTGACATTTCAATAAGTGTACAGAGCGGCAAAAATTCAAACTTCAAATATACTTGAATCAATTTTCACCATGTCGGATCAAATGTCGGAAGTGGCAAAAGTTAGTAATAATTAATTCTATTGAATTATTTACACCGTTTTACTTAAACATTAGATAAATACAGAACTTGTAGAGTTTCTCGAGGTGCAATTTGTCTGGTGCAAATTCATATAGGTGCAATTTGTTTGGTGCAAATTCGGGTGCAATTTGTCTGGTGCAATTCATAGGTGTAATTTGTCTGGTGCAATTCATAGGTGTAATTTGTTTGGTGCAATTCTAAGGTGTAATTTGTTTGGTGCAAATGTTTAGGTGCAATTCGCTTGTGCAAATGATGATAAGAAACTATAAAGTAGTAAAGATGAGCGTCATTATCTAATTTTAGTGTACAAGTAACGTTAGTTATGTCGATGTTGAGAAATAGGCTTGTTTTAGCTTATACATATTAAATTATCTCTTTATTTTGAGTACGTCAGGGATTGTTGTATTCCCTTTAAAACAAATAAACACGTTAGACCTGAAATAGCCGATCTAGTAGATGTCCAGACCAGCGCCGTTCCAGCCATTCTCTCCGGATTTCCCTATTTATAATTTAATAAAATATTGAACTTGGATTGAAATTATTCTATTTTAAATCCCTGTATCCTATAGCGTGTTCGGTTGGTGAAGTATAAAACTCGCCACACCCAACAACCTATAGAAAACCTTACTTCCCGTATAATTGTAATCCCGACTTTTGATGTATCGCAGTATTCTCTGGTGATTGACTCTAGCACCCGAGACGCGGCGTTACATTTATGGTGGCAGCGGTGGGATTTGCTTGCTTCTAGAGTGTTTTAATTTTTGAAAAATTAGTTTGGAGAAGTCAAAATTTTAATAGAATTTTAAATAAAGGAAATGGATGATTCTGAAGTTTGTTTCGGTCCGGAAACAAATGGTCGGGATGACCCAGAGGAAACGCTACCTTCTAACATAGAATTGTCAGATGATGATCGTAATAAACGATTGGAAACGGCGGAGAGAATGGCTGTTGAAATTACAAGTGAAATGAATCGAATGATGGAAAAATGTATGCATGATTTCTCCCACAAAATGCATGATATGTTGGCTTCTTTTCAAAATGAACTTTCCGTTTCGGCGATGAGTACCCCTGCGCGGGCCGTAAGGAAGCGAAAAGATTGTCCATCGAGACAAACAATAGATAATGGAAACAATTGCAATAATAGTCACGCCGTTCAAAATGCAAATTCAAACGATCGGTTTGAAATAAACTGTAAGATAAAACCCCAAATTTATGATGGTAATGATGATTTAGAGGAATATTTAACACAATTTAATTTGTTAGCTGAATTAAATGGTTGGAATACTAGATCGAAAGCACTTTTATTAGCAAGTAGTTTGACTGGGGCCGCAAGGGCTATTTTAAATGAAATGACTGAAACTGAAAGGCACGATTTTGATAGTCTGATTTCGGTTCTCAGAAATAGGTTTGGTTCCGTTAATAGAGCGGATGTGTTTAGGGCCGAATTGCAATCTAGGATTAGACACAAAAATGAGACCTTGCCAGAATTGGCGCAATCTATTAAAAAGCTGACAAGAAAAGCATACCCTGGTATTTCCGCTTTAGTAAGAGATACTTTAGCGCTAGACTATTTTATTGACGCAATTCCAGAAACAGTTATTAGACTTCGCTTGAGGGAAGTTGGACCAAAGACAATAAATGAGGCAGAAAATATTGCCGTAAGACTTGAAGCTCTAAGGTTAGCTGACCGTCAAAAAGATAGATTCGTAAGAACTGCTGACACGAGGTCGCTTAATGATTGTGTTCGTGACGACGCGAACAATGAAGGCAGTCTGAAAGAAGACATCAATGAATTAAAAGAGGGAATGAAGTCCCTTAAAAATGACATGGGTTACATGAAAAGGACCCATAATATTTGTCAAAATCAAAAGGGTAATGAAAATCAGTACCATCAAGGTCCTCAAAATATATGTAGAAATCAAAATAATGGTAACTTCAATAGAAACGAACCGAGAAGAAACTTCAATAAACCTTTCGGAACGAGTAGGCAAACGTTTACTCAGTCGGAAAACGGACCGATGTCGAGAGCACGGGTCAACTTTCGACAGCAGTAAAAAGACCCAACACTATAATAGCAAATATAACTTGGGGTAAAGACAATGGTTGTTTTGTTCTGTCAACTATCAATTCAGTGTCAGTCCCGACGCTGGTTGATTCTGGCGCTTGTGTTTCTATTTTAAGATATGACATTTTTAAATCAATTCCCGTAGATAAAAGACCCCAAGTTACGCCTGTCAGAATGAATCTTTTAACTGCAACGGGAGAAGCATCCGAATTTATTGGAAGTGTACCTTTAGAAATAAAGTTGGGTGATCGATTGTGTAAGCACGAGTTTTTACTAGCTAATATTAAAGACGCCGTTATTTTAGGCACCGATTTTATTTATAAATTTAAAGCAGATTTACTTTTTACTAAAGGTTGCTTGAGGATCGGAAATGAATTTGTTCCGATATTTACAAATCAAGGCGACGTGTCTTGTTGTAGGGTGTCAATAGCGGAAGATGTAGAGATTCCGCCTTGTTGTGAAATGATAATAAATGGTAAAGCCTTTGGTCCTTTGAAATATGACTCAATTGGTATTGTCGAAACCAAACAAGATTTTTCTGAAAAACTGGCTTACTTGTTGCTAGAGCTTTAGTAAGACATAATGCAAATGTTATACCTTTACGTGTTGCAAATTTTGGTGACAAACCCGTGAAAGTTTATAAAAATACTGTTGCCGGAATTTTTGAACCAATAGATAGTGAACACATTGTTCAAAATGAAAATCCTCCCACTCGAATAAATTGTGTAAGTGTAACCGATGAAAGGTTGCCAGAACATCTAGTTAATGTTTTAGAGAAGGGTTCTAAAATTTTAGATAAACATCAAGTTGACAAATTGGAAAGATTTTTTATGCTCGTACCAGGATGTTTTCTCAAAGTCATCGTTTGATATAGGTTATACGGAGATAGTTAAACATAAAATTAACACCGGTGATACGAAACCTATAAAACAAAGGCCCTATAGGCTCCCTCTGGCTAAACGTGAGGCCGCAATGAAAGAAATTGAAGACATGGCAGCTCGAGGCATCATCGAGCCTTCAAACTCTGCTTGGTGTTCCCCAGTTGTTATGGTTACTAAGAAAACAGATCAAAAGATACGATTCTGTTGCGATTTCAGAAAACTGAACTCTGTTAGTCAAAACGATTGTCAACCTCTACCTAGAATAGATGATACTTTAGACGCATTGAGCGGTAATAAATGGTTTTCCACCCTTGATATGCGCTCGGGTTACTGGCAGTGTGGTCTGGAAGAAAGAGACCGTGAGAAAACTGCTTTTGCTATACCCGGTAGTGGACTTTGGCAATTTAAGGTGTTATGTTTCGGGCTGAGTGGGGCCCCTGCCACATTTGAGAGACTTGTAGAAAAGATATTTTCCGGTTTAACGTGGAAAATTTGCTTGGTATATCTTGACGATATAATAGTTTACTCTAAAGATTTCAATGAACATTTAAACAATTTACGGGAAGTATGTGATCGGTTAAGACAGTCCAATTTAAAATTACATCCTGATAAATGTGTTTTAGCGCAAAATGAAGTTACCTTCTTGGGGCACAAAGTGACCAAAGATGGTATAAGTACTGATGATACCAAAATTGAAGCAGTCCGGGATTGGCCGGTACCTAGAAATGTGAAAGAGACCCGAAGTTTTGTGGGTTTCTGTTCGTATTATCGACGATTTGTTAAAGATTTTGCCACGATTGCTAAACCCCTCCACCAACTGACCGAAAAGAGCAAAAAGTTTGTTTGGAATGACTCTTGTCAAAAATCATTTAATGTATTGAAGGAATTGTTAGTATCTGCTCCAGTTTTAGGTTATCCTCAAAATGAAGGGGAATTTATAGTCGACTGTGACGCTAGTTTCTATGGAATGGGGGGAGTTTTATCACAAAACCAAAATGGTGTTGAAAAGCCAATTGCTTTCTTCAGTAAGACCTTTTCTAAATGTGAAACTAATTACTGTGTAACACGTAAAGAGCTACTAGCTATTGTTATGACCATCAAAAATTTTCATCATTATCTGTATGCTAGAAAATTTACTGTTCGAACGGACCACGGGTCCCTTCGATGGTTATTGAATTTTAAAGAACCGGAAGGTCAGCTAGCTCGATGGCTTGAAGTACTAGGTTGTTATGATTTTACCATTTTACACAGAGCGGGTCGAATACATGCAAACGCTGACGGTCTTAGTCGTCGCCCGTGTCCTGACAACTGTTCGCACTGTTCTCGGAAAGAGACTTTATTAAGTTGCTCTGGAGGATCTGAAGTTAATGTTTCGACTGACAATTCAGATCGAGTAGCTTCAGTGAAGTCAGTCCATGTGACACCCATAGGTTTTGTCAAACAAACAGTTGAGAAGTCCGAAAACAAATCCAATAATATACACAAAGGGGCACTTGCTACAGTTAGTAAGTGCGTGTATAGTGATGATTTTTTAGGGGACACTGAACATGAAACTTGTATTATAAGCGGTAACACAATTGGCTCATTTGATGGCGTAAACTCAGATTCGGGTATAATTAAGCTACTGAATAGAGAAACCTCTCGCGATGTTTACAGCAGCAAAATACCCGATAACGAGTGTGAGTATGAGACTCAAGTGAGTACAGTTACCACAAGGGCTATGACCAAGCGAGGAAAAAGGGGGACAAAGTCAAAAATTGTTAATGTAATACATGATAATTACGGCCATGTGGAGAAAGAACAAGTACATGATAAGAACTTAAAAATAGTTAGAGAATGGTTAGAAAAAGCAATTAAACCTGAATGGTCAGAGGTTTCAAAATATAGTCCAGAAATAAAATATTACTGGAATCGACTTGATTCATTTCAAATAAGAGATGGGATAATGTGTAAAAAGTTTGAAAGTGAAAATGGGGAGAACTTTTCCTGGTTAATTGTTATACCTGATAGTTTAAAAGTTTCTATTTTGACACATTTGCATAATAATGCAAGTGGGGGTGGTCATTTAGGTGTAAAAAAAACCCTTAGTAAAGTTAGGGAACGTTATTTTTGGTTTGGAGTTAGAAAATTTGTGGAAAATTGGTGCCGCAAATGTGACGTTTGCGCAAGCAGAAAATCTCCTGTATGTAAACCGAAAGCTCCAATGCGTCAATATCAAGTAGGTACTTGTCTTGAAAGAGTCGCATTAGATATTCTTGGTCCTTTAACTACCACAGAAAGTGGTAACAAATACCTTCTAGTAATTGGTGACTATTTCACTAAGTTTGTACATGCCATACCGATACAGAACCAGGAAGCTGACACCGTAGCACGAGCTTTTGTAAATAATTTTGTTTCGTTGTTTGGGGTTCCTATGCAATTGCATACCGACCAAGGAGCAAATTTTGAATCTATACTTTTTCAGGAAATGTGCAAATTGTTGGAAATTGACAAGACTCGAACCACAGTTATGAGACCCCAATCTGATGGAATGGTAGAACGATATATGCGAACCATTCTAAATATGTTGGCTTCTTTTATATCAAAGCATCAAAAAGATTGGGATCAGTTTATCCCTCTTGTTATGATGGCCTATAGGTCTTCTGTCCATGAAAGCACTGGAGTGACCCCTAACCAAATGATGTTTGGGCGGAATGTCAATTTACCCGTTGATCTTGTATATGGTAAACCTGAAACTGAAAGTTGTATACCACAAAATAAAATTGACTATGTTGAAGCTCTGGCCCATACATTGGAAAAAGTTCATGAATTCGCTAGACAAAAACTTAAACTGACCAGCGATGCCATGAAAAAGGTCTATGATCATAAAATTAAACAGAATAAATTTGATATTGGAGATCCTGTTTGGTATTACCAATATAAACGAAAAGTCGGCCAGAACCCCAAATTACAAAGGCCTTGGCATGGTCCCTATATAGTGGTCAGCAAGTTAAACGATGTGCTTTATCGTATAAAGTTGAGCCCAAAGGGTACAGCAAAAGTGGTTCACCATGATAAATTGAAGTTGTACGAGGGCGAGAATAAGCCCACGTGGTTTTCATTGAATTAAGTTTACTGTTACATACATATATAGTATTTCAGTCAGGTGCACCAATTCTCAGATGTTGTTGCTTTGTGTTTATATAGCAGCTACTGTTGGTTCGATCTTATAAATGTATTGGACATTTTAGCATATGGCTAAAGAAATGATTTTGGCCGAGCCATTTTGATATCATCTATATGATACGATTTTTAATGTTATGAATGAATGTTTTATTCTAGTTACGATTTGAATGTTGTATGGAAGACTTAAACTCGTGATTTTGAAATAATTGGTTACATAATTTAGAGTTGTAGTCAGTTAATCTTCGCACACTTTTCAACATGTAACGTTAAAATATTAGTGTGTTTGTTTTTATGATGGTACTTATGATTGGTTCTATTATTTACTTTTGCAGAATAAGTGGGTCTGTCTAATTTGTGATGACCTAGAGTTCGATAAAAGATGGTGCGCAGAAAGGCACATTATGGAACGACACAGCCCTTTCGGGTACAAGTGTCCAGTATGCAAGAAGCTGTTCCCTCGCCAGAACATACAACATGGATGCAAGGTGGAAAGTCATCAGATGATTTGTTTCGATAATAATAGTGGAGTCAGGGGAGAAAAAGAGATGGAGGCATTTAAACGCAATGAGGTATGGAAGAAAATGAAACACCTAGATACTGAGGGAAAGGAGGTGCCTATAAATCCAAGGAGGAACTACTTAACAAACAGATCCACCAAGAGCAGCACCATAAGTCATACTTTAATGACCGAAAAAGACAAAGACGACGCTAGAAAATTGATAGAGTGTAGAAGAAAAGAAACGGTTAAGATGCGGGAAGTTAGCGAGAATAAAGAAAACAAACCATTGAATGAGCATGAGCCCCAGAAAAAGAAGCCAAAGTTAGAATCTAGAGCAGAGAAGTTAGAGAAGATAAAGTCAGTGCTGCAAGATTTGTCATCTGAACTTGGAGAAAATTTGAGTGTAACGTTTGAGACTAGTCATAAGCCACCAGAGACCTCGGAACTACAACTCCATGTTAGCGAAGAAGAATTCAAGGAATTCCGGTCCGAACAACCAGATGGCACTGATATCAATTCAGATGATGATTCCTCTTCCTCTTCTTCATCCTCATCTACCTCTACTAACAAGACCATGGATACGTCAATAGTTGTAGCAAAATCGCAGACAATGTCTGATGAAGTGGATACGTACCTTAAATATCTGCAGGATTGCCAGGAGAATATGGTAGTACTGAATATCGGAGGTGTTCGGTTCGAAACCAGCAAAAACACCTGAAGAGCAGATCCCTCATCCGTTTTTGCCTTAATGCTCAACAATAACAGTGCTTTCCGACCGTGTAAAAATGTATATACTTTTGATAGAGATCCAGCACACTTCAAGATTATTCTAAATTATTTGAGAAACAACTGTTTAATAGAGAAAAGGTATCTTCCAAGAGAACATCACTACTTAAATGAGATAGCACTTGAGGCGAAATTTTATAAACTATTTGGGCTGAAGGCAGTAGTGGAGGAGAGACTCGCTGACCTATGTGCATGTCGACTTAATGTGTGTTGAAAGATGTGAAATCATATGTGTTTGTGCTGAAACAAAATATGAACTGTGGATAGGCAGAATGCAATGTGTCTATAAGGTATATCGATACTGCAGATTATGGATTAGAATTCAAAGTACTGAGAACACTGTGAGCTTACTTAGGATTGATTTTCAGAGAAGATGGAGAAAATATAAAAAAATTGTTTTATCATACTGTTGTTTCCTATTATAATGATTCGCCACTAACTCTCCAAATTGGGGACCAAATCTTGTAGGTAGGGGGCAATGTAATGCCGCCCCCCCCCCTTTTTCTTTTAATTTGGTAGAGTTGAATTGAGGAGCCACTATTATTGGTGTTAATGAATGGATTAGTTGTAATGAAACTGTCCCTTAATTTGTTACAAAACATTGTTGGTAGTCGTTATTTGGTAGTGTAAAATGTCATATTTCGGTATTTGTGTCCGAGATGGTTATTGTCCCGTTTGCATAATATGGTTCTGAAGAAGTTGCTAATAAGAGTTTTTGTTGTTATATCAACCGGACAAGATGCATTATAATTCAATACATAGTTCCTTTTTATAATGAAAAGGTGTGTAAAAACAAATTAGACATGGTTTGAATGTTTAGGTCCGGAAAAGTTGAACAAACTTGTTCACAAACGTAGATCTATTTCTATATACCTACGTAAAAGTAATCCTTTGAAATAATTGTAATAATTCTTATGTCACCGCGATTGTGTTTATATGTTTTATGCAGTGGTGCATGTTTGTTATAATCGAAAATAGACTGGAAAACATTTTATTTCAGTCAAACTGTTATTGTTTACAATTGGCAAGGACAAATGTTAGCCGACGTTTTGATAAACCGTCAAATCTGATTGGCTAATAATAAGAAAGTTCTTGTTAGCTATTTTGTGATTGGTCAATTGCTGAATATAAGTAGCGGTTCGTCCCGGAAATGCCAATTGCGTCATTGACATTTCAATAAGTGTACAGAGCGGCAAAAATTCAAACTTCAAATATACTTGAATCAATTTTCACCATGTCGGATCAAATGTCGGAAGTGGCAAAAGTTAGTAATAATTAATTCTATTGAATTATTTACACCGTTTTACTTAAACATTAGATAAATACAGAACTTGTAGAGTTTCTCGAGGTGCAATTTGTCTGGTGCAAATTCATATAGGTGCAATTTGTTTGGTGCAAATTCGGGTGCAATTTGTCTGGTGCAATTCATAGGTGTAATTTGTCTGGTGCAATTCATAGGTGTAATTTGTTTGGTGCAATTCTAAGGTGTAATTTGTTTGGTGCAAATGTTTAGGTGCAATTCGCTTGTGCAAATGATGATAAGAAACTATAAAGTAGTAAAGATGAGCGTCATTATCTAATTTTAGTGTACAAGTAACGTTAGTTATGTCGATGTTGAGAAATAGGCTTGTTTTAGCTTATACATATTAAATTATCTCTTTATTTTGAGTACGTCAGGGATTGTTGTATTCCCTTTAAAACAAATAAACACGTTAGACCTGAAATAGCCGATCTAGTAGATGTCCAGACCAGCGCCGTTCCAGCCATTCTCTCCGGATTTCCCTATTTATAATTTAATAAAATATTGAACTTGGATTGAAATTATTCTATTTTAAATCCCTGTATCCTATAGCGTGTTCGGTTGGTGAAGTATAAAACTCGCCACACCCAACAACCTATAGAAAACCTTACTTCCCGTATAATTGTAATCCCGACTTTTGATGTATCGCAGTATTCTCTGGTGATTGACTCTAGCACCCGAGACGCGGCGTTACAATATTGACAGTCACCTAAGCTTGTGTACAGTTTTAGTTATCCCGTACGTTATATACCTGTATATTGACAGTCACCTAAGCTTGTGTACAGTTTTCGTTAAACCGTACGTTATATACCTGTATATTGACAGTCACCTAAGTTTGTATACAGTTTTAGTTATCCCGTACGTAATATACCTGTATATTGACAGTCACCTAAGCTTGCATACAGTTTTAGTTAAACCGTACGTTATATACCTGTATATTGACAGTCACCTAAGCTTGTGTACAGATTTAGTTATCCCATACGTTGTATACCTGCATATCGACAGTCATCTAAGCTTGTATACAGTTTTAGCTATCCCGTACGTTATATACCTGTATATTGACAGTCACCTAAGCTTGTGTACAGTTTTAGTTAAACCGTACGTTGTATACCTGTATATTGACAGTCACCTAAGCTTGTGTACAGTTTTAGTTAAACCGTATGTTATATACCTGTATATTGACAGTCACCTAAGCTTGTGTACAGTTTTAGTTAAACCGTACGTTGTATACCTGTATATTGACAGTCACCTAAGCTTGTGTACAGTTTTAGTTAAACCGTACGTTGTATACCTGTATATCGACAGTCATCTAAGCTTGTATACAGTTTTAGTTAAACCGTACGTTAAATACCTGTATATTGACAGTCACCTAAGCTTGTGTACAGTTTTAGTTATCCCATACGTTGTATACCTGTATATCGACAGTCATCTAAGCTTTATACGGTTTTAGCTATCGCGTACGTTATATACCTGTATATTGACAGTCACCTAAGCTTGTGTACAGTTTTAGTTATCCCGTACGTTGTATACCTGTATATACAGTCACCTAAGCTTGTGTACAGTTTTAGTTACCCCGTACGTTATATACCTGTATATTGACGGTCACCTAAGCTTGTGTACAGTTTTAGTTAAACCGTACGTTGTATACCTGTATATTGACAGTCATCTAAGCTTGTGTACAGTTTTATTTACTCCGTACGTTATATTCCTGTATATTGACAGTCGCCTAAGCTTGTATACAGCTTTGGGTATCCCGTTCGTTATATACCTGTATATCGACCGTCACCTAAGCTTGTATACAGTTTTAGTTATCCCGTACGTTATATACCTGTATATCGACAGTCATCTCAGCTTGTATACAGTTTTAGTTTTCACATACGTTATGTACCTGTAAACTGATATTCATGTATTTACCTGTATATTGACAGTTCTCTCCAATGTATCCCTTGGTACATATACAGTGAAATGTACTGCTATTTGTCTGGCAGGTTCCTCCATTAAAGCACCTTTGCCTCTCTCTGCATAAATCTAAAATAAATACATCTATCGAATAATACAGCATCGACTTCAGAATAAAGTTTTAGACATTTTTTGTAAATAATAAAACGTAAGGGGTATAGTTATTAGAAACATGTTTGTTAAATTGGTTGATGATTTTTGCCGGATTGGCATATGGTTATTCTGAAAATAGTCATGATTTTAAGGCTTTGGAATAGGCTTTCAAAATCTTCGGTGACGTCTCTTTGAAGGTGAAAGCCGGAAAAATCAGAGAAAACTCCGACCTGCGGTAGGAACACTGGCTATCCTTGTCCATGAAGATTGAAGTCGAGTACACCATGGCGCAGTGAGACTGGAACTGTAACCTCGCCTTTAACAGACCACGTGATCAATAGTAGATGAGTATGAGAAATTAACCCATCAGGAAGAAAATTTGGCTACTACTGAAAAACTTTCAAGTAATGGGCATAAACGGATAATTTTTTGTAGCGGTTACAATGAGCGCTCTCCTTTTCAAAATCTCAAAAGGGGTCTTTACCGTTCAAAGAGCGTGACAGGTCCAAACAAATTATCCACTACGGGTCGCTGTCATGCTCAACTGATTATCATTGGACATCAAAAGACCTCCCTATCCACAACCTTGAGACACGCGTGCAGCTCTGGGGTTGGAGCACTGAGTACCCGCCGAGAACGGTCATTCGATAACTAGTATAAAGCTAATGGCTACAACAATACATGTAATTGATATTGTGACTGCACTCAGATATAAATATTAAAATATGTATAAAAATGTAAAAATGTGCTTAAATTATTTGTAGTCAAATTATTTATAGTTTGCGTATTTTTGACTTTACAAAATGAAAAGTAATTTGGCGATTAACTTTCAGATGAAAATTTTTTTTTCAAGACTTACCTCACTCTATGTACTTGTTTGTTTGAATTCGTTTTAACGACATTTTAACCAATTTTCCAACTATAGTATGGCGTCTAGTTTTTATTTAAGGAGGAAGCAGGGCCAATGCCCGGCCTTCGGCAGGGTAAGCGGCAATCATTATCAAAGGTTAGAATCAATCACAGGCTGCCCGTACTTAGGCTCGATCTCTCTATTTGAGTTTTATTTTATTTTTTCGATTTTGTTTTCAAAAGCCGACAAAAAGACTTTAAACAGCTTAAATAATTCATTCATGTAATAATTATTCAAGGCTTTTTTTTGTTAATTATAAATATAATCACATGAACAACTTAACATGAAATAAGATATACAAATTATTCCAAAACAAGTGTTTTGAAGTTTGCATTCATTGCTTTACGAATTAAACTAACTTACATGTAGCGGTAAATATATTATTCAAGTTAAACTATGTTTTTTTTTGTTGTTTTGATTATACAAAAGAGTGGTAGATAAAAAGAAATATTTCGGTCATTGAAGGTATGTGAATTTAGTAACTAATTTTTAACTAAAACCTTAAGGAATTTGTATTAATGGGTGCACTGATGGGTTTTCACGGCATTTGATTTGGTTGAAGGCAGGACCAACAAGCAGTAACCCTTAAGGGTATTTCCTGGAAGCCGTTCTTGACCTGAATGCAACACCTGTTTCAATTAGGAGTGATTTCGGAACAGAGAACGGCCTTGTTGCAGAAATGCAATCGTTTTTGCGACGTCGAAACAACAACCAGTATTCTAATAATATAAATCTATTTATCTACGGGACAAGCCAACATAACCAGAGAATAGAATCTTGGTGGGGAATTTTACGTAAAGAATCGTCCTCCTTTTGGATTTCACTCTTTAAAAGTCTCAAAGATGATGGTCTTTTTAGTGGTGACTTTCTTCACAAGAGTTTAATTTAATTTTGTTTCCTTCCTATTATTCATGATCAGGTAAGAACTTAAGGTAAACATTTGTCATTTGACGATGAAAATGCAATTAATTTAGTAATTGAAAAGAAATATTCCCTCAATCTTTAGAATATAATATAGTAATTTCTTTTAATAAATTAATGATATTGTTCAACTCCTGATAAGCTTTATTTTCCTATTTTGAAACAATATATTAGTCTTACAGATGAAACTATGACTATCCACCTTCATAGGGCAATCATTAAAATCTGAGGAGACCCAAGTCTTATTAAATTTAAAAGTTGTTGTCTGTACACAGGACTTTCTCCCCTCTATCAGTAATTGCCAATGTACCATACGAAAAAAGGGTCATTTTAACCTACATAAAACATTTTTCAAACAAATTCATTGTCTTGGTTATGTTTTAGTCGTGTCTGTGATAATCAGTAATTAAGTGCTGTAATGTGGACAATAAATAAAATTTAAGTTACATGTACTAGTAGTAACTGCTTGTATAACATCAATGTTAAAAAGGGCCACATTCGCCTACAATTTCCGCATCAACTCTCGACAGGTACATGTAAGAATTTAAGGTAAGATAGGAATGATTATTTACATAATTTTTACTTTGCTTACATCACTTTGACTTACAATACTAGATCTCGTTTCTTTTTTATTCTGACAAGTTATTTATTTGACTGATTAAGACTCCGTTGACCTCTGTTTGTTTTCATTAACAGATTGCTTTATCTTCAGAAGGAACTAATAGATGTTTGAAATATACGAAATGCTCACAAAAGTAGAAAATCTTACTCAGCTTGTTGCCCTTCTGGTCGACCTTTTATGCTCTACAATACGCCTGAATTTTATGGAACAGCAGATCAATCACAAGATGTGAATCTACAGGATGTAGAAAATTGTGTACAGTACTGCACGATCTTAAAACTGCCATGCGATAAAGACATCTATAAATTAGCAAAACTATACATGGAACAGGGGCGGATGCAGCCTCAAATGAAAGGGGGGGGGGGTCCAAATTTGTCATGGTGAAGCTCTGAACGAAATGGTGTAAAATCCTGCATTCTTTCCTGACACCTAAAACATGTCCGTTAAAATGTCATTTTGTTATGCTAAAACAAAAAAAAGGCTTGTCATAACGAAAGGGGGGGTCCGGACCCCCCTGGACCCCCCTCTGGATCCGCCACTGTGGAAGAGAGAAATATTGAAAGACCTAGTGATGCATATGAGGCAGTAACCCTGTACAGGTTCTTACTTGAACGTTTCGAGACGGATTGTCACGTCTCTAAAGTTTTTCAAGAATAAAATTATGAACTTATTTTGTATTGAATCTTGTGCATTGTATGTTTAGACACTATAATCTTGAGCCAATACAAGACGGAGATCAGTGACCTTTGGTCATGTTGAAGACTGTTTATGTTGGTTGTGTCGCATACGCTTATTCCACATCTCATTGTCTTCTGTTTAAACTTTTGACTTTTTCAGTTTTAGCTTAATGTAAAAATATGAACACAGTTAAAGATTTTGTCATTGTTTTGGTCCTCATATGATCATGTCCTTATTTGCAATAGGGTTAACTTCTTACATTTTATAAGTAGTAGATTTTTCGTCACAAAATTTATTGATAATATATACCCAAGTGGCTCTTATAATAGAAACATATACTAACAGACTTTCTTTCCTAATGTGCTTTACAATATACAATTTATAAATTTCTTAAATATCTTATACAGTTTTCAACATATTGAGCTCAATAAGTGCAAAACTCATAAAAAAAAACAATACAGAAAAACGACCATAACTCCTACATGCTGGATCTTCTTCAAATTTTCAGAGTAGGTAGATCTACAGGTGCTGTTCACTTTTGTAAAATTATTGATATCTGTGACTGTGTTTGAGTTATTTGCCAAAAAAAAACTACATCTTACCCCTGTATTCTATTTTTAGCCATGGTGGCCATATTTTTCGAAAATTCAGCTTGAATACTGACTAAGTCAGGAAGCGCCCCGCCGGCAAAAATCTAAGTGTTTTCAAAAAATATTCCATAAATTTATACAAAATGTTAATATGCAAATTATGCCATGCTACACAGCAACTGTATTAAGTTTCAAAATTTTATTGTAAATATTTTTTGGAGTTTTAATGTTCTCAAAATATGTATTTGCTACACGTAAGCCAATGTCCCTCGTCACAGCATTAAAAATGAAAATTTACTCAATATCAAATTAATATGGTGTTGTAATATGATCAACTACATATCATGACAAACAATTCTACACCATTGAGCCGTCTCAGAGGAGTTGCACACACAAAATGTTCCTATGACCTATAAAATGAACAAAGTCGATAAAGTCCCAAAACTCTTATTAAATTTGTTGAATATAAAAATGCACTTGTAGTATGATCAAGTATTAATATGATGAAAAACAATCCTGTAAAATATTTTATATTTATTTTGTGCGCACAAAATAATATATTGTGCGCACAATATAAGATGTTGTGCGCACAATATAATATGATGTGCGCACAATATAACATGATGTGCGCACAATATAATATGTTGTGCGCACAAAATAATATGTTGTGCGCACAAAATAAATATAATGTGCGCACAAAATAATATATTGTGCGCACAAAATAAATAAAATGTGCGCACGAAATAATATATTGCGCGCACAAAATAATATATTGTGCGCACAACATAATTTTTTTTCTTTGAATGTCCCTATCCGGGCTCCGTAGTATTGTGCTTAATGTTAACATCTCACATTTTCATGTAAATGACATTTTGGATGCAAATATAATAGAAAAAAAATCCAGTAGTAAAATTAGTACCTCGGAATTTTGTAACTAGTAAAATAAGTTCATATTTCTAAATTTCCCAGGAAAATATCTCCTCGAACTTTTTTTCCTAGGTAGAATAGTCCTACCTTAGTAAAATACATGTAAGTCCGGTACTTTTTTCCTAAGAAAATCGGTTCCTTGACTTGTTAATTTACTGATTTATTGGTTTGGTTTGTAAACATAAAATGACGTTACATGCATGCAATTGATAATATTTAAAATTTGGTTATTGGTGTTAATTGCGACATAAATTAAAATAAAATCGAAGAATGTGTCCATGGGACACAGATGCCCCCGCTACATGAAGTCTTAAACAGGAAGTAGTTGTCCGACATGTCTGAAAGTCGCTTAGGACGTACAACTTGTGATAATAGACCACCCTGCCGAATTTTAAATTGTTCTCATGTGCGTTTTCTGAGAAAAGCTTGACGGAAATTCGTACGGACGGACATATGTATGTACAAATGAAGTCCCAAACAGGAAGTAGTTGTCCGACAAGTCTGAAAGTCTCTGAGGACATACAACTTGCGATACTGAACCACCCTGGCAAATTTTAAATTGTTCTCGTGTACTGTTTCTGAGAAAAGCTTGACGGAACTTTTCATACTCGTGTTCACACATTTTCATATCGGCCCAGTCCCAAACAGGAAGTAGTTGTCCAACCAGCCTGAAAGCCGCTTAGAACGTACAACTTGTGATACTGTGCCAAATTTCAAATTGTTCTCATGTACGGTTTCTGCGAAAGGCTTGAATAAAATTCGTACGGACGTACGTACGTACGGACAGACAGCCAGACGGACGGACATGAGTAAAACTTAATGCTCCCCGACATGTCGTCGCGGGGGCATAAAAAAACACTCTTCATAAAATTGAATATAATTTCACAGTAGTGAAAGTAAATTTAATATATTTAGCATATTAACTTATTTGTTTTAATTCGTTTTAATGACACTAACCATTTATTTCAACTATATTATGGTGAGGAAGCAGCAAAACAGAAATGTGTTTACTGTGATTATCATTTGAAAATATGAGATAAAATTTAAAATATAGTAGAAAATAGGAATGATTGCATAAAATTGTTTTCTTCTTAATTGTAACCATTATTAGAGATAGGTTTGTCATTTTTTAAGTATGGGGCTATCAAATCAATTCCAATTTTGATAATAATAATGTGAAATAAGTCCGGTAGTAAAATAAGTCCCAAGTCTATTTTTGATATTCAGCTATTTCTAGGCTTTAACACTAAAATTAGTCCGGTTGTAAATTAAGTCCCCTTGACTATTTTTACTGGTCAAATATTCCCATTTCACAGATGTTATAAGTTAAATAGATCAACGACCTATTTTGATAATCTTCTTTCATTACCTTCATTTATGTATTACTTTAAAGAGACAAAGTGTTCATCATGAACAAATCATTTTTAATGTTACTTAAATAAGTGAAAAGTAAAGTGTTTGCATTGAATAGAATTCGTTATATAAGAAAATTCAAGTCTGTTAATTGATGTTTTTCATCTACTTACTATACATATAGTAAATAAGTGTGAAGTCTTTACGGCGAATAGAATTATTTTTATAAGATAATTGATAAATTTTTCTATTGACATGTTTATTATTCCTGGTATTTTCAGTACGTTACTTTAACTCCTAGATAATAAAAATATATTAAATACAAAGTAGATATATTTACAGACAATCAGTTATATCATGAGTTTATAAATATACAACAAAAGCAGAAAAAAAAAAAACAAAATCCATTTAGTAAGTTAACAAATCAATCAGACACAAAATACAAAGTGTTTAAACAGAAGTTAAAATGTTCTTATTCTTGCCATTTAGATACGAAATCCACTGATGAAATTTCATGTCATTAAGTTAATCGTTTGTACAAGGCAGTCGATTTTATTATATTCGCATAGCAGAGTGAGCGGAGGCTGTCAAGTTCCAACTCCGTAAATACAGTTACGGCACGTTTCCAAGATATTAAAGAAGAGTGTTTCACTACTGTTTCGAGAAAGTTCAACATAGAGATCGAGGTTGAAGTTTTCAATGATTATATCTGATAATGTGTCACATAAATGTTTTGTGCAAGAGCAGTCGCATGTTGCATGAACCATTACATCTGTAAATGCGTTTCCACATATAAGACAAGTTTTCCTATTTTCTTCGGGAGTTGTAGTCCAAAGTTTAGCTATTAGGAAGGCTCTTTGTAGATCTATTGCCGAGCAAGGATATTTCCATACGCATGCAATGTTAATTGAATTATGAATACGATAGAACCTTGTGAAATCTTGGCCAGCACTCACACGAGAAGTCCAGTTCTCCTGTTGCGTCATGTTAATAGCAGTTTTGACTATAATTGTTTCCATTCCTTTTTTCCGGGAAACTGTCCACAATTGACATAATTAGCAGCAGTGTCAAATAGTCTGTATTTATGTTAGATATTAAACAGGTCAGGTATAAATCCCATATGACGTATCTTACCGGTATCAAGCAAATATGTGTATAACCGAAAAAGAAAAACTTTCTTTTAGTAAAATGTGACAATATAGGCTGCAAGTTAATCAAACCTGTTCGTGCGGTCTATGTCTGCCGCCATACAAGACGCATTAAAGTCGCCAGCTATAATAATATCACCATAATTTTCATAATAGCTACATACTTCATCAAGAGCATTTAACACCTCTCTATAGCTTTCAATTGAGGAATCAGAAGGTAATTATGTACCAAATAAAAATATAGGTTTAACATTATTAGTTTAGTAACAGTAAATTGTAATGCTTGTTTAAACATAATTGCTACACCACCTGTCATGTGTACAATTATAATTATTACTTAATTGATCTGACTTCGCAATGGACAAATATCTATTATCTATACTATGTAAATACGGCAATGAAGTTAGTTTAAGTTTGTGTTCACTGATTATAACAATATCTGGACTTAACGAAGTCAGGTTTGCAAGACACAAGGTAGAGGACATTATTCCTCTTACATTCCAACAAAACATTTTTATTTCAAAGGACAAATTTGCATACCATTAAGATACATAAAAGTAACCCTGCCATAAGCTTTATTTTGTTTTTATACAACCCATTTTCGTTTGTTGGATTCATCATCGTTACTTTAATTCCTAGATAGTTCAAATAGTCTGTATTATGAGTATTTTACTAGGAAAATTGATCCTAGGACTAGATTTACTAGACATGGACTTTTTAACTAGGAAAATTAAGAACCAGGAATATATATTTCTAGTAATATTGGTATGTCCGGATTAATTTTACAAGGACTAATTTAACAGTTAACACAAACAAATATCCACGTGAATATTGAGAGACCGATATTATCTTTATTATTATGAAGCAGCAGTTGGAGCGAAATAAAATGTAAGTACAAAAATACATATTGAATATAACACACAATTGTGTAAGTAGAAGCAATGGTAAGTACTCTGATACTACCAAATGAGGATACTATACATCTTTATAACTATATGTAGCAAGTATCTTTTTTGTAGAATATGGTGGCATATATCTGCCACCGCATATCACTTAATTAAGTCGACATATTTTCGGAAATATGTCAAGATGCTACATAATTAAGTCAACATAATACTGAATTAAGTCATCATTATCAGATTAGAAAAAAGAGGGAAAATCCGCAGATATATGCCACCATAGTAGAACTATAAATTGGGAGTGGTTTATGTAGTTCGTCTACTATTGGTCTGATATCACAGAGGTTGCTGGTTCGAGTTTCACTGCAGGCAGGGTGCCGTCGACTCCAATCTTAATTAACAAGGATTGCCAGATATCTTGCCGAAGGTCAGAGTTTTCTTCGAGCACTCCAACTTCCTCCTCCCCCCCCCCCCCAAAAAAAAAAACAACAAAAACTGGACGAGATGATATAGCTTAAAAATTGCCCTAAGTGGCGTTAAATATCATTCAAACACACAAACAATCAAACATGATTTTACTTTTTCTATGTATAGTTTTTAGACATCTTCCGTATTAAGATATTTAATAAAATTTAAATGATATTTTTTATTACTGCTTAGTTGTTTTTTTTTAACAATTGAGTAAAGAAGATAGCTTATTAAACGTTATCAATATTATATACTTTATGAGAATCTTTTTAACGTTAACATTATTAGTTATATACGTTCATATCCGTAGATATGGAGATTTTTACACCTGAAGTGCCCAAGAACGCCCTGAGGCGGATATAACGGATATGAACGTATATAACGAATTTATCCCCGGTATTAGTTTGAAATAATGGATGTTTAGGTACTTTGTCAACGCAATGATGGGCGTTAAAGTAACGTTTTTATCATTATCAAAGAAAGTTTGATTGAAATTTGATTAAAAATCAGGCTTTTTTACAAGTTGTAGGGTACTACCAAAAAGAACAGATTTAAACAGATGCCTAAGAAATAAATTTTGGCGCTGAAAGTCTTGCAGAGACGTCATAATAGATCATAAAAGTGTGACGTCGTTGTTTCTTGAACTGCATATCTTTTGTTTCTTTTTCTTTTAAAAATAAAACACATTTGGACCTTTCGTTAAAGATTTCATCATCCTATATATGCAACAAACCAATTACTATTTATAATATAAACGCATCTTAAGTACTTTTGTGTAACTAACGGTAAGCATCACCAGGGTATATGACTTAGCAACGCCCCGGGTATATAGGTTTTGTAAAGACGTGTAACTGACCAATCAAATTCCACGAATAATACCGATACCGGGGATAATATGTCTTATTCCATTTCAGTTGACACTTTTAAAGATATCTTGTATAGTTTATAGACGTCTCTTAAAAGATATAAGATACCGGAATCACTCAAATTTGTTATTAAGATCTTATAAATGATCTCTCATAATCGTTAATTAACCCTTATACTGCCAATCGGCCGATTTGGGCCGATTTACGTTACCTTTCACTGCCAGAGGGCCGATTTGGCCGATTGACGTTACCTTTCACTGCCAGAGGGCCGATTTGGCCGATTGACGTTACCTTTCACTGCCAGAGGGCCGATTTGGCCGATTGACGTTACCTTTCGCTGCCAAAGGGCCTATTTGGGCCGATATTCATTTAAATATGTTTCAGAGTAGTATTTATAGTTAACATAAATTATTTTCATGGTATTGCTCTGTATGTCGATTGGACAAGTTTTGAACTTACTATATGACGTCATAGACCATAAAATGACGTCAAATCGACGTCATCTGGGTATTTGGGGATCATTGAGCAATTAAGTTTCTGTTTGGGTGAGAGCATTCTCACAGCACTGGAGAAACAGGTTTTTTTTCAATGATACCTGGTGTTCATTACATGCTAAATGGTAATGCGGAGCCAATTGCCTATTTGTATTTGCCTTTCACCCTCAATTTACTGACAGAAATTGTAAAAAGAACCATCACTTCATACAATTCTTGATGTTTCTCTTCCCCCTTTTCAGCCAGAAGAATTATCTTCAATGATACAGATTGAAGGCACACGTTCCCTTATTTTCATGGTTTTATACCTCCGTTTTCTTTACAACAAGCAAATTAGCCAAGGTAAACTTGTTTCTGGGCAAATGTTTCTCAATAAAATTTGCAACTGTCGAGCACTTTACCATAAAAAATATATATAGTGGTTTAAACAGCGCTGCTGACGAAATTAGTATAACTATAACTATCTTTGTCTCGTTTGGATCTCAATTTCTTTTTTTTTCTGAGTTTCATTTAGTACGCTGCACTTCACACCCTTTAACAAAACTTTAAACAGACACAATAACGACCACAGAAATACTAAGACACACAGGACCAGGGTACGTCAAGGAAATCAAATCTTTTACTCAATACTTTGTAATATGACCTTTGGTACTGAGGTCATCTGTGGAGAAATACTGGAATACAACCATGAAGAGCTAAGCCTCCAAGTAGTTCAGAAAAATAATGCCGAGAAATAGGACTCTTAAATTTCTCTACGTTTCAGAACAAACATAATCGTACCTATATCTGAAATGACAATTTTCTTTCTGACGATTTATTTTCAAAAACTAATAATCGATATTGTAGAAATTTAAATGAAAAATTCTTGCTTATTTTAAGTAGTACTATACATGTATTTGCAAAAAGAAAATTAGTTTGCTCACCATAATTAGATTTGGTATATCTTTCTTTTATATTTTCTATTTTCTTTGGGTTTGCATCATTGTAGCACCCTGCCTATGAACCAGGCCTCAAGATATCGACTATTATTTGGCACCGTTTTAGATGCTGTTCGAGTCAGCTTCTGGATATCCTGAATTTGTCTGTTTATAGAGGCTGAAATTTTCCCCCTGTCCACAATGATCTTTTGAAAGGCATACAAGTCGTTTGAACCTTTTCTTTGCAAAAAATTATCTGAGCAAAGAATATCACATTTTCTATGATAGTTCTTTTTTTGTTCATTGAATTTGGCCACACGTCTTTGGATGTACATTTATGTATGGTTTAATTTATGATATAAAGATTCTTTACATAAAATAGTTGGAAAATATTGATTTCAATGTAAGCATAATTTACAACCCAATAAAAAATGATTAGACCTCACATATATTTAATATGGATTTTATTCAGAACAATTTCGAATTCCACATTCATCTAGAAGAATTCGAGATATCCAGAATCACACTAAGACTAATCAGGAATCGTCATGAGAAAATAATTTTATTAGAATGAAGTTGTGAAAAATCAAATAGGTTAAGATAAGAACATTTCAATAACTAATTTTCTTTCTATTATAGAATACTATATTGATGTTCTATATTATATTTTTAATTAAAATAATATTCTGTAGTTGTGCTTCTTGACAAAAATAGCTTTAGTTTTAAACATGTTTGTAAAAATATTCATT
Source organism: Limnoperna fortunei (assembly GCA_944474755.1). Taxonomy (NCBI): domain Eukaryota; kingdom Metazoa; phylum Mollusca; class Bivalvia; order Mytilida; family Modiolidae; genus Limnoperna; species Limnoperna fortunei. The sequence goes on from OX104118.1 coordinate 70,942,589, forward strand.
CAGATACTAAATCCCAATAAAAAAAGTTAGCTCGGTTCAAAATCATCTCATGTATTATTTATATGTTGTTCTCTTTGTGTCTTGGAGTTTGTTTTAGCGCCGGTAAGCATTTTTGTGCAAGCTGCAGCTGGCATACGTTTGCGAGCTCTCCTCGCCGTTTATTGAAGACCATGGGTGGTCTTGTGTCGACTTTTTCTTCTTTGATCGGATCAATTATTTCCTTCTCTTTTGTTTTTGTTTTGTTGCTTTTTTTGTGTGTATTTTTTTAACAGTGTTTTTGTTTGTTTTTTTTTTTTGTTTTTGGACATATCCCATATTTTCATTCACTTTTTCATATATTACCTGCGTAGCGGTTTCGAAAATGTCAGTACCAAATTTTGAGCCAATTTCAGATGAATTGAAGGTCAACTAATTCCTTTTATTCTAATTATTTTTTAAACTAATGTGATACATTTGTATCTTAATTGTCAATAAAAATTTCTGGTTTTGTTCAGTTATAAACTAGTGTTAAATTATATCACATTGATATGCAAAAACACAGACATTTGACGTTTTAATTTGTAACAATTTATTTTAAATACATATAATTATATATTTATTGATGCATGTTTATAAAACGTTGACATACTTTTTTTAAGTGCAGTCCACATCGAAATTTCAGTGAGTATATAAAATTCTTAATTAATCACAAATGCATAAATAAAATACTTAAGACAGATTTAGGACGTCAGATTTAGGATGGTCTTAGGATACCTTCGGTGTGAGGTCTTATACACGTCCTAAGACTGTCCTAAATTATGTCCTAAGAGATGTCATAAGACCTATTTTAGGATAGTTTCGAAAACATGGCCCCTGTACGAATGTTAAACACTTTACTTTTTACATATAATGTTGAAAGCGGCAAATAAAGAATTGTTAAATTGTTAACACCTATAAGTCGAATATGGCGCTGTAGATACCTCCGATACAACGACCCCCCCCCCCTAAAAAAAAAGGACATTAAAAAGTCATACTACAATTCGTTAACAGGATGCAGCATACTGCGTAATAATTTTCTTGAGCGTAGAAGTAAAAAATATCCAAATTTACTTGAAATGAAATTGTTTGTTTAAAAACTAATTTAAAGGGTATAATTTAAAAAAAAATGGTCTAGAACTTGGTCTACATATGCATTGAAACGCATAGGTTTGAAAAATAAAATAAAAAGAATATGTATTAACCAAATGAATTTTGTAAGCAATCCCGTCCCGTAAACAATTTTTAAATTTGCCCCCTTTTTACATTGACTATATAACAGGTGATGAAATGTATTTATAATTTAAAATCCATCAGATAGAAATTTTTAAATTTTTTGTAAAACCCATTTTGTCAATTTTAACAAAGATACGTACTAAAACATAAGATCACCCTAAATTTGGAAAAACTTATATGTCCATACACATTCTATACATTAAGAATCGAGATAATCAATACATGCTATTTTTAAAACTTGAAATGTTTCCAGTTAGATGGCCCAATTAACATAACCTCTGCATCATTTGCTGATTGTTGTTGTTAGGCATTCTTTCACATAATGTTCCGCAAAAGATACACCACAAAAATAAATAAATAAATAAATTTAGGTATTGAAGAAATATGGTTTAGGACACTCTTTAGACGCTAGAGCTTATGACCAAATACACATGTATTAAAGATGGATATATCGGTAATTGGCTGCATATTAGAACTGAGTATAACTGATTATGATTGCGTATTATTTTGTTGATATTGCGCATATGAAGGCATACATTCTAGCTTAACAATAAAGCTCAATATATTTGTTGTGGAGTAGTTGATAAGATGTACTATTATGAAGGACGCTCAAAGGTTAATAAACCCACCAAATATTAACAAAATCGACCCAGCCGTTTAAGACATATTGGGTACACGAAAAACCAGGTTCTATAAGTAGGTTCAGTTTGGCAACTGGTAATCAAACGTTATGATACGGTGACGTCATAAAGATAACGTCGTTTTAGCTGATTCAAAATTTTGGCAGTGAAAGGGTTAAAACAAAAGTGCTACTTTAGTTTAAAAAAATATCTATTTAACACGATATGATCTCGTATTTTTACATAAGATATATTAAAAGTATGTGTTTAATCGATATCTTTAAAAAAAAAACAAATTTAACAGCGGATACGAGCTATACGGTAGTCTGGTTCCCGGTCTATCATCTTTAATTTAATTTAAACATAACTTATTGTGTAAATAGATATATCATCGAACATACAGTTAATACTGACAATACAAGGATTCGGAAACAAGCTAAGAAGCTTTTACAAATCCGTCTCCAGTTATGAAATTACATATTTAACAAAATGTAAGATACATGCTCTGACAGGCTTTATAAATTTTATCACGAAGAATAGAGAGGAAAGAAGAAAATAAATTAATATATTTGATAGGAAAAGGAAAGAAAGAAAGGGTTGATGAAATGCTTTAAGGTGTTTAATGTCTATGCATCTACAAAACGTTTACTTTTTAGAATATAGGATTGCACTTTTAAAAAAACTTCAGTATTCTGTTCCAATGTTAGAGCATCTGACCCAAACAGAAATAGGTTTAAGTCGATTTGTACTTGAAAATTCAAAGCAAAAATAGTCTTTCGACGAAGATCGGAATATTTATGACAGTAAAGTAGGAAATGTCTGTTTGACTCTATCTGTCCGCATGTACAATATGGACTGTCAACCAGACTGCGCCTGAACAGATGCTCATTCAGACAGCTGCTATTCATGCGCATTCTGGCATGCAAGATTTGACCCATCCTACTGCCTGCATTATAAAATAATGGGCGTTTTTCATTTTGAGCTCCGATACGTGACTTGAATATGTTTAGCGATCCCGAATTCCGGATATCTATCGGCAGGTTATTCCACAATTTAATAGTTGACGGCAGAAAATAATTTGAATATAAAGACGTCCTAGTCCGAATATCAGTAATATTGTTAGATTGGCGTGTGAAATGACGATGAAAGTTAGACCTGATATTTGGTAATAAATTACTCAAATACTCAGGAGTATTCCCGTTCACCATTTTGTATATCATAACAAGTGTGTGTTTCTTTCTACGATCAGAAAGTTTTTCCCATCCCGTTTCCTCGTATAATTTTTCGAGCGATGTTAATTTTGTGCCACCCGTTACGATTCGCATCGCTTCTTTCTGAACGCTTTCGATTTTATTAACTAATGTTTGAATCCCGTTGTCCCAAACGACGTCACTATATTTTAAAATTGGTCTGATATATGAAAAATACATTTTTTCTAGGGTAAATCGATCTAAAACTAAGCGTACACGTCGTAAGATATTGACTCTTAAAAATGCCTTTTCTTACAATGTAATCGATATGTTCATACCATGAGCCATCATCCGAGAAGTAGACGCCCAAGTGTTTGTGACTAGATACTTCCTGAAGATAAATATTGTTCATCCGTAATAGAGGGTGTACTTGTCAAGTAGTTTTACGCGATACAAGCATCGTCTCGGTCTTCTGGGGATTACAACTCACGAGCCACTGCGAAGCCCAGCGGTGAATTTTGTCGATATCACTATTCAAAATTTTCGCCGCATTATCTGGGGTATCAACAATGACATAAAGATTAGTGTCGTCGGCAAATAATTTTATACATGCGTTTATATCGTCGACGATATCGTTAATAAAAATTAGAAAAAGAAGAGGACCGAGTATTGATCCTTGTGGAACACTGGCACTTACCGGCTTCCAGTCAGAGAAACAGCCGTTAAGTGCGACACGTTGGACTCGCCCAGATAGATTACTGTCAAACCAACTCAGAAGGCGTCCCGTTATACCATATTTTTTCAGTTTAAATAATAGACCTCTGTGCCAAACTCGATCGAAGGCCTTGGAAATGTCACAGAACACTACTCGTATTTCTTTGCCATCGTCCAAGGCCCTACCGAACGAGTTTGAGATGTCAATCAAGTGATTGATTGCTGAGTCACCTTGTGTGAACCCAGACTGATGAGTAGTTATTACCTTATTATCTAATAGAAAATTGTGGACATGTTTATAGATACAGCGTTCCAGGCACTTTGAAATAATACAGAGCAATGAAATCGGACGATAATTTTTAACTTCACTAGTGTTCCCATTTTTAAAGACAGGCGTTACATTTGCTTTCTTCCATGTAGTAGGGTAGAACGATTTTGTGAGCGATAAGTTAAAGAGTGTACATAGCAGTGTTTTAAGTTGTGAGCTGGCCATTTTTAAAAGTCTATCATTGATAAGATCTGGACCAGATGCCTTATTGATATTTAGATTCTTTAGAACGTCCTCGACCTCGGATTCATTTATTACGATATTTGATATTTCATCTTTCGGATGAAAGTCCGGTATAGGCTTATTTTCGATTTCAATATGGCGATCGGGTAAGCATGCGCATTAACCAAAATGATCATGTTTGTAGGACCACCAAATACCAGGAACCAGTCCAGAGATTGTACGTAAAAGTAGTACTATTCAACAGACAGGTTCACTATTGCCTCATATAGAATTTGAACCGCACATGATACCAGAATAAATTTGTTATTTTTGGAAAGCTGAATATTCCAGAAAACTTGAGGATAAAGTTTTATTGGTTTTAAATGAACATCAAAATGTTGAGAGTCAATTAGGGACAAGCACTATTTTTGGACTGAAATAGAAAGTGAAAGTAGATTTTTAGACCACGTGGACTTCAGGTTGGGCGTTCGTTCTTATATGCAATGAAACATATTGTGAAATTTTGACAGAATGTTCAGCCAGTGCATTGTTATAGGGGACAGACGTGTCACTTAATTTGAAACAAAGGTAAATTTTCTAGGATAAGTCAAAATTATCAAATTTTAATATAGCCGAATAGTAAAAAAACAATGGTGGTCCTACACCTGTATATTCCGAAGGCATACCGAATATTACGTCGGGAACCAACCCAGCTATACGGTTACATGCGTGTGTGTAAAAAAAGTCACGTGATCCATAAGAACAAATCCATTTCAGATGGTAGCTGAGCTATCCGAAGAAAATATTGTAGACGAACAAAAAATATATATTATAAAAGTAGACAAAAATAATTTTGACATCGATAAAATTAAAGTGTTTATTTTTTCAATTACTACAAAAATGCCAAACAATTTTTTTTCAATCTGAAACGCTGTATTTGAAATTGAGTTTTGTGACGTCAGCAACACATTAGAGTAAGACGTTATGTCATCAATGGAATGTAGAGGCTCTGTTAGGGGGCTCTGAAGTAACGACATGAACAATGTGCGATGCTCGCATTTAGGCTGCGCCTACATTCATATTATATGATAGAGTTGATAAGTTATCTTGTTTATGAAATGAATATCTAAATAGCAGGGCACAGACAATGTGTATATTTTACATACGCAGAAAACATGTTTGCATGCATTTTCTACTTGAAAAAAAAAGGAATTGCTATGATTATATCAATGTATGAAGGAAACACGAATAGTTTAATCAATGAAATTAATTTTTATATTATCAAACAAAAGTGTTTCAAATTCTTATGTTTTCATAGTTCGTATTAATTTTTATCGCAAATATTTAATACGGAAAGAATAATATTTAGGCAAAAACTAAAATATCAACGCTTCAGATTAAAACAATTACTACCAAATTTTATAAAACGTCAACAGTTCATTGTGTATTAGAAAATAGAATAATCATGATGCATTCTTAATGTAGTTCTCTACTATTGATCACGTGGTCTGTTAACACTGAGATTGCGGCTTCGAGTCTCGCAGCGGGCAGGGGTACACGACTTCAATCTTAATTGACAGGTTAGCCAGTTGTACATGTCCTACCGACGGTTGGAGGTTTTCTCCGGGAACTGTGACTGCATTCTCCAATAAAAACTGGACGCCATGATATAGATGGAAAATTGCTGAAAGTGGCGTTAAACAATATTCAAACAAAAACAAACATACTTTATTTTCATATTTTATTTGTTTCTTTGTTTGTTATGTTTAAAATAAATGGATTTCAAAAATTTACATTTTTTCTTCTTGGCAGATTGTAATATATTTTGGGCACATTGTTTTTAGCTGTTTGCTGCATTGAACAGGGGAACGGAAATTTAAGTTAAAAGAAGCGCAACAATAACACAGTAATTATATGGGGAAAATAATGCAAAATGTCGCGCTTTCAATGTTCCTATCGTTATTTTTATACGATACAAAATTAGCTTTTTCTGAACGATAATTTTGTGAAAAGCTTAATATTAAATATCAAAATCGGTGTATGTTTCTGTGTTACAATAACGCCTTAAAATGTATAAAATGTTTTTGCTCTATGGTGTATAAACGATAGACTCCTTTATATATTTTAAAGTTTCAATTTATCTGTAATGGGGAAAGATGTGTTCGCCTCCCTCTGAATCTGCGCCTGTTGTAATTATGTAAGCAGAAGGAGCTTACATATATAAAAATAAAATGAATCTGACAGAATATGTTGCATATCACTAACCTTTTTCTTGTGTTGAAGTAAAATTACTTTTTAATTCCTCAAAATACGATTTCAATTCGCTCTCTTTTATTAACGGTCGTTTCCAATCCTCGATGTTCTTAATGTTGTGTTTTAGTTCCTTATTTTTGTTTTTTAAAAAGTATTCGATCAATTTATTCTGCACTGTAAATCTTCGAAGTAAAGCATCAACTTGCACGTCACATGCGTGCTCTGTTTGGTTTAAACAGTTTAAAAAGTCTTCCGTCATTTCGGATTTCAATTCTGATACTTTTTCGTTCACTACTGTTTTTATTTTCCCGTCACTAGTTTGATTAACTTGTTTCTCAACCTGAACATCAATGTATTCTTTAAGTTCGTTTTTAACGCCTGTTATATCAAGTTCTGCTACTAGTGGTGCATGCACAGCATCCACCAGTGGCACTCGGGCTTTGGACGAAGACTCGCACAAAACGGTAGAAACTGCAAGTATAACGATTAGATATTCCATGATTTATCAAACCCAATAACAATATAACAACGCACGTCGTTCTAAAATGTCTATGAACCAAACGGTTTTGTGAATAAATATAAGCACAAGGCAACTCTTCAGATGAACATGGTAGCCTACACTACAGTTAAATTATTCGCTACAAGTTTAAATAAGACATTTACGCTATTACGCTATTACTTATTCATCCGAATAGCCTAGGATATATTATTCATCACTAGATAACGGTATATATTATACTACTGTAATATTAAATCATATAGTTTTTTTTCAGTAACAGGTGCTTACTGCTTCCTTCTAAATTTTGAATCAGCTGCTCTCAGTAGGAATCACAAGATAAAACATTTACTTTCAATGTTAAACCAATAGTTTTTGTTAATACGTGATTAACATACATATTCCTAGTGGTTGCAATGAACTCTTTTCATGTTAGAGCCCTACTACTACATTTTATTAGAGATGCATTAATACTCCAGGCACTACATCAACTTCAAATTGATCGGAGGTTAAACAAACTTACAAAAGATATTTCTGAAAATATTTCTGGCAAAACTTGATGTATATTTTGATGATTTTTTTGCAAAAAGTAGTGGGTCATCGATCTTCTAAGTAACAATACATCTTTGAAAATTATAAATAACATTAAAGTTAGACTACTGTGATATGTTCTTGAATAAATTATTTGTATCGAAAACTGAAATAAAATAAGAAAAAAGGTTACCGACTTATCTTTTCAAACAAGTTAAAGAAAATTACCTCCCGTCGTTAAAATTCATATATTCTGTTACAGGCATTATGTTCTAAATAGCAAATCACTGATTAAAATCATTGCTTACTTCAAAAATATCATGCAATTTTATAACTTAATTGAACTAATAAGGTTATAATTGGGAAATACAAGTCGTGAAAGACACCCCAATCTACCTTAACAAATTAATATAAAACTTGCAACCTTTTTTATTCCGCGTTAGTACCATCATGGTATACCGTATTGGTTCTAATTTTCCTTTGCTGTGGCTGCTGAGTTAAAGAGGGAATTATCCTTTGTTAAAATAATGATTATGTAAAGAAACAACGAAATGTTATATCTTATGTAATGAAATTCAATGTTTAATGTTGCCGGAAAAAAACATTCTCGTGAGAAACTGCTAGCGGTATTTTTTCCTTCCGACCATTGTTGCCGTTCTGCTGCCAAGCCGAAAGCATAACGTATATTTAAATGTATAAAATGCTATTAAAATCAAATCGTAAACAGATTCCCCTAAATTCGCTTTATATTTAAAAAAATCTAAAAGTAAAGGTACCTCCAGAAATTGCTGCAATAGTTGAGTAACGTCTAATGTATTTATTACTTGTTCAAATTATAATCAATCTAGCATGTTACAATAATTCTATTTAGGGGCCGGCGGCCGTATGGTTAAGATAATAAGTCATACCCATTTATCAGGTAGCCTGTGACAACTGAGGTTGCGGGTTCGAGTCCTATTGTGTGCAAGATGTTCTCTCGTCTCTTACCTTAATTGACAAGGATTGCCAATTTTCCTGTCGAATGTCGGGGGTTTTCAACGGATAGCTCTGCTTCCTTCCCCAACCCCCCAAAAAAACTGGATGCAATGATATAGATAAACACTTGCTGAAAGTGGCTTAAACTCCTTTTAAACAAACATATAATTTCATTAGGGAAGACAGGCATTATATTTATATGTGTAAATTTGCGTCTGAAATAAAATATAGCAATATCTCTTAGTTCCACAGAACAGCGTGAAAGCATATCAAATATAAAAATTGTTAGTTGTTTCTCATTGGCCAATAATCAAAAATCAAATTACAAAAGTGACAGCAATTCTAATGAAGCCATATGAAGACATATTTTTTATTGCATGCATTTCGCGGTTGAAATGTCATCCGACAGTTCGGTCGTATCAAATATTCATCCGTGTTTGTTTAAAAAAATGAAGGGACGTCATTGTACAAAGCGCTAGAACTGCTTGGCCCAGTTATTATGCTGGAATTCAGTTTGGTTTCCAAATTGATGATGAATTAGCTGAAGCGGTTAATACAAGAAACGAGGCAGAGGGTATGAAATTGACGTAACGCAAGGGCAAACGTAGAATCCGATGGCAAATCCGGAAGGTTTCCAAGTATAAATGATGAAGGAAGGGAAATGTTTTAAGGAATACGGAAAGCTTAGCTACCAAAAGGCATACCAAATATGGTGTCAATATTTTCAGGCGTAGGTATCAACATTAAGAAGACTCGCACTATGTATGATCTGTACAGCATATTCCCCATCCCTAAATTCTAAATAATATATATCAGTTCAAAATACTTATTGTATCTTTAATCATTTCAATTCTTTTTTGCATAAATAAATGAAAAATCTATATCATCCTTGTAAAATATTTGTAACATAAAATAAGCTTAAGGGGTAATCGAACCCCCATACACAACCGTTGTTACAAAAAGTAACATTACACTTTTGTATCATTCACATATATTTTTCTTCAAACGTTTAACTATTGCATAAGATTTTTTCCTGGAATCAATTTATGATTTGATGATTGTTCTGTCACACGTTTTGTGTTTCATTTGTTATAGATATTTTAAATAGACATTTTCTTCATCACCTGTGAAATCGTCAATGATGGATTAATTTCGTTTCCTATACTTGTTAGGACATTCGATACTTCACTTGATTTTTCATATCTTCAATTATAGATTAGTACGATTTATAATAGTTTACTCTCCCCTCTGTTCTCCTGCGTCCCATGCAAAACGATGGACAAACTAAACGTTCACTGTGATTTGTGGCAATCCACGGCCTGAGTACTAAATAAATGTAACAATCAGTGTGTTTAATTGATGATCTAACATATTTTCCATCGAAATGTGAATTTATTCCGTGTTGGATCTAATCTAAATTTAGCCGGACATGGAAAATAAAAACTGCAACAGACGAAGGGAATTTCCCGTTTATTTATTTACAGGGATTTTCCTACCTTTTTTCAAATGGGGCCTGGGCCTGGGCCCCTGTTAATTGGGAAAATTACGACGTAAATTCCACAATTGGGAAAAGTCTTAAATATGAATAAAGTAAAAACATTGCTTTTAAACATCAATGTTTTTAACGAAAATGTTTCTTGTATGTATTTAGTCATGAATGACAAGATGGAATCTATAAGCGTGACCTGAAAACTGACAAATTCAAATCAGTTTTCATAAATATTTTGGAAAAAGTTATCAAAATTTCCATATGTAGCCAACTGTGCTGACATCATACTCAAAGAGAAAAATTTCCATGAATCTTGGTGGAATTAAATAGAAACTGAGTTGCAAACATCAGATTTTACTTTCACTCTCGTTTGTTCTGGGGTCTTAATAAATGACTGGATAAGAACTAAATCAGATATACAAAACTCTAAAAATGTGCATTGCGTTGGCATTTTAGTTTACCCTGATTCGTATGCTAATCGACATTCAACCAAACCTTCGCTACCGACCAGGGTCGGTAGCGAAGGTTCGGTTGAATGCCGATAATGGATGGGTCTAGAGGTGCAAGAAAACTCATGATTTTCTATTCACAAAGGCTCTGGTCAATATTTAATTTCGTAAAAACAAAATTTCCTGGTTTTGATACAATACACCATCGTTCCACTTCGGTAGTATTTCGCGTTGTGTAATGCCATTTTTGAACGTTAATGCAGGGTCACGCTTCATTCCAAATGTATTCCTCCGACTTATTCTTTTCTAGACAAAGCTATTTGAACAAAAAAAACAGCCCATATTACTGGACATCGTAAAAATAAAGTAATTTGTCTTATTTGCGGCATACAATTATCTTTCATATTATTGAACAAAGTTCCGCGACTTACCAAATCTCAGGGTTTTTTTATATCATACCGGAATCTGTGTTTGGTATAAAACAAGCAAGCTCTAATATAAAACTGGTTGCCGTTATAACTAAATATACCGGGAACAGTTATTATAAACCAATGTTCGCGAAGTAATCAGATTTTGATTTTGTTTGTAATATTTCGGCTTAGCGTGATTGAATTTATTTTTAGAAACCGGATTACAAAACCTCCTGAATTGGGAATTTTCACTTTCATAATTGGGAAAAAATATGGGTTTTTGCCGTTGCGAATGGGGCCGAATATCGGCCCCAAAATAAAGGCAGGAAAATCCCTGTTATAGGCAACATTTAGAACTTATAACTTTTCATATATTGGGTTCATATGAATGTTTAATCTTAAAATAATTACGATCCTCTATACTGTTTACTCTATGAACTTTTTCTATGTACTTTGTAATTTCATTGGATTACCGTTTTTCAGTATTTTACCACTACATCTGACTGTCTGTTGCTGCTTAAAATAAACAACTTGTCAGCGGTTCATCTATCCGGGAGATCCATAATAGTAAAACAGCTGCGTACAACGCCATTTACAGAAGTGTCACTGCAGTTTACGCCAGTGGACGTCCTCAGAAGACCATTAAATACTTTTATATAGAAGACAGTGAATACACGTGTTTTACACGTACAAAATCACACATCCAGTGAATTTCAACCAGATAGTACAATTACGTCTGTGATACGTTATTTTGTACAAACCTAGCTAAAAGTAAAACAAATAGATAGCATGGTCCATCACACATTCGAGATTTTCTCGTAACAAGAAAATTGCGACATGATTAGTGACGCAGGCGACGATGTCGCCATACCGCCAACTTGGTCAGATCATCACTCGGATGTACGATCCGACAGAAAAAATGTAAGAACTCTAAACGAAAAAGGCATGAACGTCTACATTAAAAGACGCGATAAATATTCTCAAGACATAGAGCTGTTCGGGAGCATGTTAAATGCCTTTTTACAGGAGGTTGATAACCCTCCAGACAATGTACGAGGTTGCCTCTTTTACAAGAAAAGATTGCCCAGTCTGCTAATAGAACGTCACGTTGACTCATTTATGAAATTTATGAAAGACATAAAGGCATAGGAAAGCAACAGAGACTTCCAGGCTTTCATTACCTTAGCTGATATTAGACAGCAAACATTAAACACAGCAATGTCAAATCTACGGGACGCCATCAAGTCATTTGGTCCCGCATCACCAGCAATACATCAGCCACAAGGGCAACCCACCACAAATCAGAGTAACGCTGAGCCAGAAAGACCACATGGGTCCGTAAAACAAGAACAGAGTTCCGTAAAATCAAAACCAAATAGCGGATGAAAATCCTTGAGCGGCTCAAAATCCAGCAGTTCGTCATGCGCGTTAAGTAATAAGCGTGCTAAAGCAGAAGCTTCAAAGGCCAAGATAGCCTTTTAAGCCGAACAAGCCGCCATAACAAAACAAACTCTTCTCGAAGAACACGACTTGCATCGTAAAGCTTGTCAGAAAGTTGAAATGGAACAACAGATCGAACAGCGTTGGATTGAGTATGAACGAGCTCAGGCCCTTGAAGCAGCGACAGTCACACGCAAGAAAATGGACTTCCAAGCCAACAAAACTCACATAGAAGCTCACATGGACGAAGCTATGGCCGAGGCCGAGGCAAGAGCGTTTGAGCCCAACGACTATCAAGATATCGACGACGAATATCAACATTCAACAGCAGTACTCATGCTATGGACGAAAATCCAGCCGACGTAGGGAAAAACGCATATCCATCGCACTCCGATAACGCAAGAATAGTCACGGTTTTCATACCGCCTGCTACAACAGAACCACCTAGGCAGTTAAGACATCGATCTATGGCATCGAGACCCTTCCGACGAGCGACCGACGACGTCGACATCACTTACAATACTTATGGCCCCGATCGGGATGCTCCCGTTTTTTGTTCCATTCGCTCAACATCGACATTCCTTATAGACAACGTCTGTTGCGACCCAGGAACACCATGTCGACAAAAAAGGATTTAACGTCCTACGAATTGACTAAAATCCTACTGATAAAGGACCTGCTACTCTTCCGTCTTACCCATATCGACGACAAAGCAGAGTCATACGCCGTTTGGAAAGACGAATTCAAGGGTGTCGTGGACGAGTTAGGGATATCCTATTCCGAAGAACTAATTTCCAAGAAATACGCCAAAAACATCAAGACATCGAACTTCGATGAGCCCGCATTGAGGCAAAATTTAGAAAACTTCCTTAAAATGACAAACAAAAATTTGGACTCCAGGAAAAGTGGACTACGAAAGCCTCAAAATACATTAGCCAACGAAGTTATCGTATTTTATTCGTGAAATTGCAAAAATCAAAAACAATCCTTTTTCAATTTTGATTCCAGTAGTCAGCCAACCACTAAGCCACATTCCCAGACTGGAAAGGGGAAGATTAGTGCTTACAAGATGTCTACAGACCAAGGGACGGAACATGGCATGTCTCCGCAGACATGTCTATCGACAGGCCCAGTAAAGAAAAAAGCAGACCGATCAACCTGAAGGAGCGTTGCATCATACACAAGTGAATTACTTGTTATATGAATGTAACGGTTTCAGAGCAAAACCGACTGTGGAGCGCATTCCATTGTAAACTGCTAAAGGAACACAGCGTATGCTTCAAATGCTGTGAATCCGACTCGCACATTAAGGCCAATTGTAAGGAAAGAGTCGTTTGCAAGGAATGTGAAAGCACACGTCATCTGACAGCTCTCCACATCTCCAACTCCAGCCAGCGACAAACGAGTTTTGCTCGTGAATCCTCACAAGACAATAGCGGGGAGCGAAAAGCTCTAAAGGCAAACACTGTTAATGACACCTTTAAGGTGACATGCACCGAACAATGCGGTCCAATTTACAGCGCCAAATCATGTGCAACGATTGTGCCAGTCGACGTGTTTCACAAAGACGAGAGATTCACCGTACATCACATGTACGCCATAATAGATGACCAAAGTAGTCATACATTAGCTACAACATAATTCTTTGATATGCTCAACGTGAAAGGACCCTACCGGAATTTCAATCTTTCAACTTGTTAAGGGCGCACACTGATGTCAGAAGGAGAGCAAACGACCTTATGGTTAGGTCAATTGAGAACGATTTCAGGATAGATCTACCGGCGATCATCTAATGTAAACGACATCCCTAACAACAAGTCCGAGATACCAACACCCGAAGTTGCGTTACACCACCCGCCTCTACGTGATATCGCTAACTTTATTCCGCCGACCGATAACAACTGCGATATTCTACTTTTAATCGGGAGAACACTCCCGGCAGTACATCGCATTCTCGATCAAAGATTAGGATCTCACTTTTAACCATTCGCACAGAAGTTGCCGTTAGGTTGGGTCATTATAGTCGAAACTTGTCTTGACCGACAACATGTGCCACTTGATATTGATTTGATGTGAAAAAAAAGTTCATTCTACCGAATGGCCGACCTTCGATTATGCGACAATGTCCGAACCATTTTCACGTAACCGAATATTGTGATAAAGTACCTGGCGATCAGAATGATTCGGGCTTGAATAGGTTAGACATCTCGAAAAAAAAACACCTGATGACGATTAACCAGGATTATCCCAGGAAGACCGACAGTTTGTTTAACAATTGGACATAGAATTCAAACGAATCGAAACCGGAAATTGAGAAGCTCAGCTACCGTTTCGATCGTCACGAAGACCATTGCTAACTAATAAGGAACAGGCAACCCATCGTGCTAAGATACTCGACAGAAGTCTGAAGAAAAATCCTGAAAAATGGAAGCACTTCCAAGTCTTCATGGCCAAAATATTGGACAACAACCACGCGGAAATGGCCCTTCAGTTACACAAGGGTCAAGAATCCTGGTATTTGCCTTTGTTTGGAGTCTATAATCCCAAGACTCCTGCAGACAATCGAGATTTATACAGAATTGAGTGGAAACGGGTTCAATCTTTGGCCAGCATGTTTTGGACTCGCTGGAAAAGGGAATATTTACCGCTCTTACAAAGAAAGCAAAAATGGACAGTAGTTCTTGTTAAGGACAATAGTTTATGTAGGACGCAAAGGCCAACTGGCATAATCGCCAACGCCGTACAAGGGTCAGACGACCACGTTCGAAAGGTTGAAGTGCGTATCATGGTAGACGGGAAACATACACCCGATCGATTACCGAAGCGGACGAAACCTAGAGAATTGAAGTTATTTGCAAATTGTGCTAACTGTATACATTTGTTTATATATCGCAACAAATGTTAACCTGTTTTGGATATTATTTCCTGTCATCATCGATACTTCGATGATACTCCATTCTAGAAAATCGCTGTTCCTCATCACGCCGTACCACTGGAAGCCAAACAACGCTGGAGCTACGTCAAGATCCGTGCCAAGAAGACCTTCCATCAATGAACTGTACATTTGTATATACCTTATATATGATTCTTAAATGACATTGGGATTTGTGTTTATACCGTTATGAGAATAATAGTGATATCCGCCTGGATATCAGACGGGGAGTGTTCTGTCATACGTTTTGTGTTTCATTTGTTGAAGATACTTTAGACATCTTCTTCATCACCTGTGAAATCGTGAATGATGGATTAATTACCGTCTCCAGTGAGAGACGGTATACATAATCAAATGACGAACTGTCTACGGAGTAAATGACAATCTGTTTCTTGATTTGGTGGTTCACTAAATCTATAAATATATTTGTCATATCTTGGATTACGTCAGGATCGCACTGGTATGTGTACTGAAATTTCGATATAATCTTTGTTGAATCCGGATTGCAATAAGTATTTCCGTGTAGTAATGTTACGTTTTACATATTGACTTCTATTTTATTCAGTGCATTAGTCGGTGAACAATTTAAAGGTAAACATTGAACCAAAATCTCCCTACATTTAAAGCTGTTTTGGAAAAATTGATATTTTCTTTACTCTTTATTTTCGTTCTGATATGAACAACACATATTTTTATCACAATTTTGAACACTTGTTAAGGGAGTCAATTTTTGATTATTTTTCAAAAAGCACGTGTACATGTGAAGTGACGACATGTAATAAAATCTCTTAAGCACCATTGGTTAATAACTTTGCGTATTAAATATACATATAAATTACAAACAACAGATACTTTAATAAAACCCATAAAATGGAAATGCAGCTAAGAGACGGTAAACTTTTTAGAAACGCTTAACTTGTTTCGTTTCCTATACTTGTTTCGTATTCGATACTTCACTTGACTTTTCATCTCTTCAATTGTAGATTCGTACGATTTTTAATCGTGTTACTCTCCCCTCCTCTGTTCTCCCCCGTCCCATGCAAAACGATGAACAAACTAGACGTTCACTGTGATTTGTGGCAATCCACAGCATGAGTACCACCTAAATGTAACAATAAGTGTTTTTAATTAATTAATGATCGAACATATTTTCCATCGAAATGAGAATTTATTCCGTTTGAATCTAATCTAAATTTAGCCGGACATGGAAAATGAAACTGCAACAGACGAATGGAATTTCCTATTAATTTATTAGCAACGTTTAGATTTTATAACTTTTCATTGTGCTTATATGAATGTTTAATTTTAAAATACTTAATTACGATCCTCTTTTCTATTTTCTCTATTAACTTTAACGTTTTTCCATGTAGTTTGTAATTTTATTGTATGCCCCTTTTACACTATTTTACCACTATATCCTCAGTGTCGGTTGCTGCTAAAAATAAACAACTTGTCAGCGGTTCATCTATCCGGGAGAGCCGGAATAATGATCATTGGAAATTTAATTTAGTAGCCAGCACATAAGCGGAGCCAGTAAATGATATTTCTATGGAATTTAAAATGCTGCAATAGGAGACATTTTTTCATGAAAGGGCACTTTAAGTTAAAAAATAATGGAGCTAAATTGATAAAATGATGTATTAAACAAATATGGTATTGACAAAATGTATTTGATGTTAACAAAACCAAAAGGCTAAATATAGTTTTAAGTGATGAAAATGGTATTAGGAGCAATATTACGCTAATAACACAGATTGATATCAGACACCCATTAAAGGTAAACAAGTATGCACACAGAAAAATGTCTCGTCTCCATTCCGCATCAGCAACGAAAAAAAAATTACGTCATAAGCATTACGTAAATAGCATTAAATTGTTATCATTTAAAATATACAATGCATGGTTACAGAGAAACAGACATAATCCAAAAACTTGAACTTACTCACTGGACCATGAAATTGAGGTTGTGTTCAGTTGAAACCTCCGAGACACTCATGTACTAATCATTAGCAACCTATACACCAAATACTGTCATCCTACCATGCATGGTTACAGAAGAACTGCCCTAATCCAAAAACTTTAACTTAGTTGCTGGACCGTGAAATTGAGGCCAAGGTCAGGTGACACCTGCCAGACAGTCATGTACTCTTTATCATCAACCTCTATACCAGATATTGTTATCCTACCATGCATGTTTACAGAGAAACTGCCCTAATACAAAAACTTTAACATAGTCCAAAGATGCCAATTTGTCTAGAATATATACACAAATCATTGTGTGCGCGCGACAACAGTAAATGTTTTATCACTTTCTGGTGTTTCTGATCGCAAAATAATGAGAATTACTGGCCACAGGTGCGAGGCATGTGTAGGCTCGTACAACGCAGATTCTTCCGATAACAAGAAGCGAAAACATTCGACTATTTAACAAGGCGTCAATTTAGATTTAAATTTAGATTAGTCAAATAGTAGAAATGCTGGTTCTCCCGTGCTTCTCCCTAAGAAAACCACAACTACTGTGCCGCCAGTGCTTACAAAATCATCTCCCGCCATATCGCTCTCTTGACAAACGAATAACATGAATATTGTGCAACAAATCAACAACTTGACAGTTGCTCCATTGTACATCAAAAAATTCTACCGTCCATGCGCTCAATTACCATATATCTCACCCACCAAATGAGTAGAAATGTCAAAACTTCGAGACGTTACATGGAAGATATTATAAGATTGATCAATCTTGAGCTAACAGATGGAACTACTTATTATTTTTTGTTGTTTCTGCACTCTATCAGCTTATCGTTGTAATTTGAACAAAAATACAAAAGTTAACATTATATTAAGTTAGACCTACATTAGATGTAAATAATTGAGATAAATGTATTGTATTGAAGATTTGCCGGCATCAATTGGGGATTTGATGATCGCAAATATTCATTTATTGGGTCCGATAATGCGTCGCCAATAAACTCAACTTGCATCAATCAAATCCAAATTTTCAAATACAATGCAGTTATTTCCTAATTATTTAGGGGGCCGCGGTGGCCGAGTGGTTAAGGTAGTTCGTCTACTATTGATCACGTGGTTTGTCAACACTGAGATTGCGGGTTCGATTCTCACTGCAGGCAGGGTGTACTCGACTCCAATCTTAATTGACGAGGATTGCCAGTTTTCCTACCGCAGGTCGGTGGTTCTCTCCGGGTACTCCGGCTTCCTCTCCCAATAAAAACTGGACGCCATGATATAGCTGAAAAATTGCTGAAAGTGGCGTTAAAACACCATTCAAACAAACAAAAACCTAATTATTTCCATACGCTTTACAGTACCAATGCATATTCAGGTCTACAAAACACGTAAATAATTTTTATAAATGTACTTATTTTGTTAATGTCTGCAGTATCAACATATGTAGAGAGTTTTAAGTTTCTCAGATAAATCAGTTTGACACTGACTGATTTAATATATAGTTTTTCTTTAAAAACGTATCTTCATTTCATTAGTAAGTCATTTTGACAATGGCACTGATTTATTAAGCGTTTTCCGCTAAATACTTATCTAAATTTTACATGTGAGTTACATAACAACTGATACATCAGATAATTGCGATCCGACGATAATGTTCTTGTTTTTTTTTTAGTTGTTATTAGTTTTAGCAGCTTCTGACATAGCCACTGCATACGATAAATATCTGAAAAACTTAAAGTTTATGTAATAATAAAATCAAGTATAGAATCATCTGCGTGTAACATTTCTGCAGGGATACGATCTAACAATATTTGGCATACATCTATATGATTCTGGATATTAAATTAGATTTTAATATACACAATGTAACAGAGAATTAGTACTCTTTATCACTAAAACCATTATATACACATGATTTACTAATGCATCAATTTCATAGTAAAAGACTAATGTTTTATTGTTTAGATCTGGAAAATAACGTAACCAGTCTGTTTTATACATATAGATCCAGTTTATCATATCGATGTTTTAAAAATATTTGACTTTTCCCTAGACATGACAATGAGTAACTCGATGGGTGTCTAATTAGAGATAGGCACTGCTTACTCGTCCGGAGCACCTGCGTGCACCCATGGTTTTATTGGGTTCGGGTTACTCTCTTTCTGTTTTTTTGTGTTTTTGGTTTTTGTGTTGAGTTTGTCTATATCCGGATTTGTAACTGTCCCTTGACTTTTGGCTCTTGTTGTTCGGTCGGATTTCTTTGCTATTTTTCTTATTATTATACAATATATTTTGTACCACTAAAGTTAAACAATATTTAGCAGTGTAACTGAAATTGTGTTTTATAACACTGTCCTTAATAAAGGGTTCAAGATGAAAATTAAAAAGTAACTATTATGGGATAAAATTATTTCCTGTCAATAAGATATTTATCAAACAATTACCACTAATATCTTTAAAACAAAAAAAAAAAACTCAATTGCAAGTTTCAATAATAGAATCCTTTCTTATTATCTTTTCAAAATAAGTCTGTATTTTAAAAGATGGGTTAAAATGCCGAAAGACAATAGTTAAATCTTCGTTCCACATAGTTATGGATTTGTTTGTTTTGTTTGAATGATGTTTTACGCCACTTTCAGCAATTTTTAGGGCTATTTCATGGCGTCCAGTTTTCATTGGTGTGGAAGCCGGAGTACCCAGAGAGAACCCCTGACCTCCATACTTATGGACCAAACCACAGCAAATGTTATGGCACTGTATAACACTGTTAGTCAAATGAGTATAAAAATAATATGTCACTATATTTGTGCAGATCTAATATTTTCTAAAATAATTATAAAAAACATTTTGAACTTTTTGTAAATAAATAAATCTTTATTTAATGTCCGATTTTTGCAAGGCGTGCTCGACTAGTTCAATAAACAAGGATTGCCATTTTACCTGCCAAATACCGGGATTCTTATCGTAAACTCACGCTTTCCTCTCTAATTAAAATTTACACTGTTATAATAACTACAATTTATAAAGTGGCGTAAAATAACATTAAAGAAACAATGAAATAGTTTGTCAAAAAAAATCGAATTAAATTAATAGCATATGCAATAAAACCCAATCAAAAGTCACAATATACATGTAGGCTTCTTTACTGCAGACTGTAACACTGGGACCATACTTGTAACTCTTCCAATAGTCAACCCACCCACACAGCTTCCCAGCGCGTCCAACAGATGAGGATAAACCTTCTCGTTAAGGGTTGTCAGGTCATAAACCGGAAAGTCTCATCACAGACCGTAGTGGGTGACGTGTTTGAAGACTTTCACGCTCATTGCTCTATAAAGACCCGTTTTGTAGATTTCGAGAAAGAGTAGGCTCATTGTAGCCGCAACAAACGGTTAAATACTCAGCCCCTACCCATACCACACGGCAGTCCTTATGTCCCATCCCCTTTCCCGTTGATTTATTGTTTGTTAGCTTGCTATCGTCCTTAATATAGCTGAAATACTGCTCACTGGATGTAAAGCATACATACTAGCTACCAAGCAGATTGTAATAGTTCGCCTAGTCTAAACATTTTTGTTATCAAATAAACGCTAAATTGTTTTTAAATGATAAATAAAGCTATAAGTTTAGCTGTAATTAGCCATAGACTATTGTCAAAAGAGACCAAAAGTAACATGTTTTATTAAAAATTGTTAAAATGCATAGTGAGTTGTTCTATATAAATACATAATCACCTACTAAAATTTCCATATTTGTAATTGTTCGTGTCTGTCTTGTTTTGTTGAATGGACCACGCGGCATCATGTGATTGACACTCACCAACTACGACCTCGCTTTCTCGTTTATAAGTAAGTAAATTTTATTTAGAGTCGGATACATATACATAGTAACAAACGTATTACATGAGCTGTTTTGAGCTTTTGACTTGTTTTTTACAACAAAACAAATAACAAAACATAAAATGATAAAACAAAATTAGCATACATGTTAAGGTACATTTATACAAAGTATATAAAGCAGGATAGCATTAAAGATGAACAGAATAATAATATATGCATTTTAAAACATATTTGAAATAGATTCATTTAACAACAATGTTAAACGTACAAAGCACTAAACTAAAAAGCAGGCAACAATAGAAACATGTACTTAAAAGCATATATTTTAAATATATTCATTAACCAGAAATAAGCACTAAAAACAGAGAACAAATAAAAGGAAAGCATACACAGTATATAAAAGCATGATAAGCATGTGCAACATAAAACTAATTGCACTAAAACATATATTAAAATAGACTACTTTAAAAACTGAGCAGATAAACACCACAGAATATTAAAAAGGCATTTAAAGCACTAATAAAGCTAAAAAATTAAGCAAGACTATTAGAATCAACCAAATAAATAAACTACTAAACTATGTAGCAAAGCTAACATGAAAGAACTCGTACTGGTGTGAAGTCACACAGACTGTGATTTACATGCAGTACAAAAGCTTTTTTGCCCCCCCCCCCCACTCCAGCTGGCAATATGATTTTTGAACTGCCCAAAGGAGGTCTAGTTATTGCCTCATTTGCCAGTGTATTTCACAGTCTGGCAGCCTCATACCTGAACGACTTTTTCCCATACCAAGTAGTTCTGGGTATTGGAAAATATGCTGTATTTGAATACCTAAACTTATAAGAATTATTTTTTTTTAAACATTCAAATCTTGCAAAAATATAGGACTGAATCATTATGACCTGACCATCCCCTCTGTAGACGCTCAGTACACCTCTATAAGATGAGCATTATGACCCCAACTATGGTCCATGGACATAATAGCACGTTTACAAGGTAACAGTATACGATCGGTATTTTTTTCAGGTCGCAAAGTTTTTCAAATTTATGTTTCTATAGATGACGTCCTTTCAATTAAAACATAATTTGGTGAATTATTTACATTATGTACATAGTCATCATGCGAAGTCAGGGGTTTCGAGCCACGTGCTGGTCGAAATATAGCCATTTGCTTCTAATCAGAGTTTGGCTAAAAACACAAAGGAAATTCTCAAATACAGTTTACATATAATGAGATAATATTAGCGCCACCGTTAATTGATCTTTCACGAAATGTAGGAAAGGTTCTAAAAGACTAACAAAGTTATCGGAACCAGTTATTTTTTAATGAAAATTGCAACAACAAATCATTGGCATCAAGGTGCAATACATGCATGTATTACACATTAAATGACATTTTAATCGAAATAATAAAAACAGTTCGAATACGTATTCGGTATTTATGTTACAATTCTTACGACTGGAAATAGAGAAAGGTGGTTAAAGTTACCCAACTCTCTTACCACATTTGCTTCATCAAAACGTACAGTAAGGAGGTTTTTTCTTAACTGAGTCCAGAAATGACATAAGAGTGTCAATTTGTAAATATTGTAAACAAAGCAGGAGTGAAGAAAATATTAAATCATATTATATGTGATTTGAGTGCACAACAAATTAAAATTTCATGTATTACTGTCTGTCTGTCTGTCTGTCTGTCTGTCTAAGTGTAAGTATGTATGTATGGATGGATGGACGGATTTTTTTATTATTGCATAATTAATAGTTCTGGAATATTCTTTTTCTAAAGTAAACAAATAACAATCAATGAAAAGATTACAATGTAATTATTTTATAAAGTTTTGTTGTAAACAAATACAAAAACAAACATTAGGCCAAACAAATATCAAATATACATATAAGGCCAAATAAACAAGTACCTCATAACAGTGTTCAATAAGACAATTAAGCTTAGGTAAAAAATATTCACAAATACTGATTGGTTTTTACTTCCTAAAATACATGTGTAGACTGTAGATGTACAGAATAGTTGCCAAATACTAATGACACTGGAATATATTATTATAACTCAAATCTGCTAATGTACTGCAATATCTCCTCACTTCAAATGTAGAAATGCAAAAGTAGCAAGAGTAATCTTTTATGAATGTAACAAGGTATTAGTTTTTGATTATTAAATAAGTATGTAAGATCTGAAATTAAAACCTGGGCAAACTGCAGGATTATCATGTATCAAATTTAAAGTCAGCATGGCAGGCGGTTTTAGCATTTTAGATCATTTTACCCTGTGAGCTATTGCCAATACTTGTCGTTCGTCGTAGTCGTAAACATATCTTAAAAAATCTTCTGCTCCAAAAACATTGAAGGGATTGCTTTGAAACTTTGCACACACCAGTAAAATGTCTTATACCAAGTTTGCAAAAATCATGGCCACAGACCCACCAACATGGCCGCCTTGGCTAAAAATAGGACAGGGCGTTCAAAATACAGTACTTTGCTTATAGTTCAAAAATTATAACATTATAATATTCAGGAAAACTGAAGAGACCTTCTTTCAGCATTTAAAGCTCTACAATACTCTACATTGAGTCAAAGTTGTTAGGCGACCCGTTGTAGGAGTTATTTCCCTTAATCGTTAAAATTGATTATTATTGAAACTAGAGAAAAAGCAAGCATTTCTAAATTTTCAGCAATTTTTCAGCACTATGAGACGGTAAAGATTGTGTGATCAACCGTTTAAGAGTTATTCCCCTTAAACTGTTTTAATGAAGCTTTGAAACATTGCATACATCATTTTAGGATTTCCTATAGCTAAATTGCACTAATCATGACAGCTGACCAACCAACATGCAGCCTTGGCTAAAAATAGAACAGTTTGTGGCTTACAGTGTAAAAAGCATACCAGATACAGGAAATGCAAAGTAAACCTCCTTCCTCGGCTTCAAAAGCTCTTCAAAATGCCTTATAGGAGCTATTGCCCCTAAATTGTCGAAAATGTCGATTTTTTATCATTTTTCCTCAATATCTTATTGACTAAAGATGTTTTGCTCAGCATGAGAAACTTGTCAATAAATATAACAATAGAGGAATTCAAAAGTATTGATTGGATGATATTGAGAATAATAAAAGTCTCAGCTAAGAATTTGTTTATGGCGCCCAGTCCTTGAATGTTATTTGTAAATCTACAGTTCTCAGTTACAACAGTACTCAAGTTCAACATGTCCTTCAATTTAACAACACTAGACACTGTCAACATATCACCGTTGGTTATGTTATCTATGTTACTCATCGTGGCGCAAGACAAACAATGACGCTAGTTTACCA
Source organism: Limnoperna fortunei (assembly GCA_944474755.1). Taxonomy (NCBI): domain Eukaryota; kingdom Metazoa; phylum Mollusca; class Bivalvia; order Mytilida; family Modiolidae; genus Limnoperna; species Limnoperna fortunei. The sequence continues at coordinate 70,966,954 of OX104118.1, forward strand.
ATGCTTCACAAGAGTAAATCTACTAACAGCATTTTTAATTATGTTTAGTACGTTTTGGTTAATTTATGTTATATTTGGTCCCAGTAGAAGGTATAATTACAATAGTGCTGTCAACTTCCGGAAACGTCTCATCCGGTTCCGGACAAAATGGAGGACGATGGTAAGACAAAATTACTGGCACTATTTTTGATTGCCATTTATAAGAGATCGGCAAATGCTATGATAATAAGATAGCAAATATAAAGGAACTTTAACATATTCTTCACTTGTGGAGGAACTAATAGACATATTTAAGTAATTACATGAAGTTGAAATTGACATGCTGGAGGGTATATGACTCAATATTCGCAAAAAAAACTTGCGAATATTGCACTAAATGCATATTTCATTCGTTATTCATAAAGAAGCTATAGTCTTTAAAAGGACCATGCACACCATAAATTTACATTATTTAAAGGAAACTAAAACGATAATATTATTATATATATATATATATATATATATATATATATATATATATATATATATATATATATATATATTTTATAGTCTTTATTGGTCCATCATAAAATGCATATGTAACCTAAGTAGTCCAAATTTGTTATTGTCATAAAATGTAATGGTCCGAATCGTCCGGATACCTTTAATCATTTTGACCTGAGCTATATGATGTGAATTTCAATTCCTCTTATGTCAATGTGTAAATTTAACTGCTTCAATTCACAAGCAGGCCATCTTTATTGTTATCTTGGTACTGTTATTATTTTCTTTTTCATCATTTTTGATAAATTAAATATCCCTGAACATAAGTTATCATGGATTCATATGAACCATAACTCATTTTGGTCTAGACACTCTAATTTTGAGTATGAACATGATGAATATAAGCAGTTTTAATTTATGTCATTGTGAGATCAAAAGAGGATATTATTAATAACATGGTATGGATTTCTTAGTGATTTCGCCAATTCATGAAAAACAAATGTTTGCTACATATTCAATAAGTCATTATACTAGTACATATAATTTTCCTTTTTAAAAATGTTCACTAAAGCAGATTTACTGTATAATTAAAAAAAATAACAACTGTTTTTTGTCAATCTTATTGTATTAAAGTTTACATTGAAATGAGTTGCATTGCTGCATTATATTTTGTAAATTCGTTTATATTATGCATAATGAAATGAACTTCAAGTTAGAGTTTAAAACGAAACTTTTAGATAGTAGCATGAATAATAAGGACGTTTTTAGAAACCTTGGTGGTCAGATGAATTAACGTTAAAATTGAATCAAACATGTAATTTCTGAGAACTAGTACTTATCGTACAATCAATGACAGTAAGACCGCACTACGCAATATATATTTGAGCAAGAGGAAGAATTTTGTAAATCTTGTACAACAAACTAAACGTCATTATTGGCGTGTATGTCAAGAAGACTTACTAAACAATAATGGCAGTAAACAATTTTGGCGGAAAATTGGTAATATTCGTATAGGAAATGAAACACTATCTGCTATTTTCAACGAAGAAGTTTTCCCCGTTTACACTGTTACAGACGATATGGTCTCTGTACTTAATCACATGAAAAGCTGTTTCCATAATTTGTTAAATAAAAGCAACAATATGGGTTCTGTAGTTTTAAATGATAATTTAAAGGTTAATAAAATAGATTGTGATTTGTTAGATAAGTCAATTAGTTTTGATAAAGTATATAACAGTATCATGAATGCAAAAAATGTTAAAAAGTCCAGGTGTAGATTTAATTCAATCTGAACTGTGCAAAAATGTTACGGTTATTAATACCTTGACAAAATTGTTTAATAGCTTGTAAATTGTTTGCATCTTCTTTCTGTACTGAACAATATTTGTTACAAAGCTACCTATTCGCCATCGAAGTTCATATGCTTGGTTCAGATGTGGAGTAGCACCTTTAAAAATTGAAACGGGCCGTTATGAACGATTACAAATAAATAATAGACTAGTTTTAACTGTAATACAATTGAAGATGCAAAACATGTTTTGTTAAGATGTCCATTATATGAAGATTTAAGAGAGTCATTATTGTTTGACATATTGAATAAAAGTCAAAAATTTCATCCTTACAATATGATGAACAATTTGTATATTTATTCAACAATGTTTGTAATTCAGATGCCAGAGCCTGCCGTAATAACTTAATAAGCGAAATAGTATTTTATATCATTAACGGTGTATATTTGATAGGTCGCATCTTTTACCTGTTACATGTTCATTTACTTCTCTTATGTGAAATGCTTTGTAAATAATATGTTCATTAATATAACTGTACTGTCACGGGTATGCGATGAACTCTAATGCACAGTTGAAGACCTGTCGACATGCACTTTACCAGTTATAAATAAAAACAAACCACTATTTTGACTGTTGCACTTTACCAGTTATAAATAAATATGGACCATTTAACAAAATATTTAATTTCAGAGCAAACATTAAGATTAATGTTATCAATGTTAAACGTTATAATAGGAATAGAAAATATGTTTTCAAGATTTGATTGTTTGTTTGAATGGGGTTTTATTTAATCAAAGCTTTAGCGATCTTTCAGTTTTTATTGTCGGCCAGAGAACCTGATGAAAACCGTTGAAAAAACTGGCAATACTTGTCATATAATGGCGAAGCTTAACACACATTGCATCCTCACTGTTGAGCAGCATTACAACCTCTATCAAAATCAACATGTTCAGAAATATCGGTTATCATATTTGTCAGTGTTGATCATTTACAATATGACAAGATCAATATCTACATTCTTTTCAGAAAAAACTATTCAACCTTTTAGGAGTTATTGTCCTTGAAATGTCTAATTTTAATATTTTGATTGATTGATTGATTGATTAATGGTGTTTAACGCCCGAGCAGCAATACTTAATATTTTGACAATGTCATGCTAATAAATTAAAAACTGTTGGAAACAGTTAAACAATGTGTGGTGCAAAAACGACCAGCATCAGAAGGTCAATTGGCTCCCGATTTTTTTTTAATATTAGTAAACCTTTCTTTGCGGTCCTGCTATTGAATTGTTTATTTTTAAATATTAATATTTTTTATCTTCGAGACAAATAGAAAACAGAATAATATCGTAAATTGCTAAATCATAATCACAACCAGCTAAATTTTTACCAACATTTTCAGAAAATATGTCAACTTTCATAGGAGTTATTGTCTTTGAACCTCTTTGGGTTGTGTTAAGCTACTTGTATAATCCTAAAAACAATTGCAGTTAGTTAAACAGTGTAAAATGAATAAATAATCATAATAAGATTTATCTAAAATATAACTACCTGTTTTAAGCTTACACTGAACAGAATGGTCATGTGAGCTATTGTCATGACTTTGCCTCCATCGTCGTCCTCTGTGTCGTCTGTAAACGTTTTTCGTTTCAGTCTTCTCTGAAAACAGTGGGCCAGCTGAAGCTACATTGGTCAAAATATGTATTAGATAGAGCTTTACAAAGTTTTTATTCATTCTAAATCAAAAGCCAAAATGACCAGCACCGCATGCCTCAGTTAAATGACCCTATGGGAAAATGATGTCTTCTGGAACTATTGACCAACTGAAATAAAACTTATCAGAATTTTATTTAGGATGGTCCTCTGCTTCTTTTTTCAATTGGAAATTAAAAATGACCACCACTGCATGACTTAGTTTAACATATGACAAAGTTTATAAAGGCTTTTTCTATTAATCAGATTTACAAAACCTATCACCAGTATTGATTGGATGGTCATCTATAAAGTTTAGATTTTTTGCTAATCTGGAATTCAAACTGACCAATACCACAGGATTTAGTTCAACATACATGTAGGACCCAATTTAACATACATGAAGGACCAAATTGGGAACAGTTTTAACACGCGTCTTCTCTGGGCTGTGTGCCTGAATGCCAACGGCTGTGTTCTTGAATGCCAACATTTAACTAAAATATGAATAATTATTTAATTTACTTTTTAAAATAACATAGTTATAATAAGTTTTGAATACGTGTTATGGTAAATTCCTGAAATAAAATCTAATTTAAAGACGTTCTTTAAAAATTCACCCTTTTCTGTAAAAAAAAGTAATTTATAGACACTTTCACATAAGCTCAGTTATTTTACTCATTTAATTTTTTCTGCTGGAATAACTGCACATTTGTATGATTATACCCATTTCAATTAGAAGAATAAACAACAACCCTTTTGTAACCTCTTTTAACCACAAAACAACAATACTTAATTATGTGATTTTAAAAATGTTGGCATTCAGGGAACACACCCTTCTCTGAAACCATTTACCCAATTGAATTAAAACTTAGACGCAATATTGTTAGGATGGTCCTCTATACAGTTTATAATTTTTATTTCAGTTTGAAATTCAAAATGGCTGACACCGCAAGACTAACTTAAAAATAGGACCTAATGGGAAAAAAAATTCAAATGCCTTCTAATGAAAGGTCCTCTAAAAGTTTGTGTTTGTCTCCCCTGCGACGAAAGTCGCTGGCGGCGAGACATATGTATGGGAATCCGGCGGCGGCGGCGTCGTAAACACTTGGACATCTTGTTTCATATCTTTGTAAGCCTAAGCCATAGGTCCATCAAATTTGGTTCAATGATAGCTTATGATGAGTACATGCCAGTCAGTCACCTGTCACCGTCACCTGACCTTGACCTCAATTTCACGGTCCAGCGACTACGTTAATGTTTTTGGATTACTGCAGTTCCTCTGTAACCATGCATGGTACTATGATTATATTTGGTATATAGGTTGCTGATGAGAAGTAGATGGCTTTCTGGTAGGTGTCACCTGACCTTGACCTCAATTTCATGGTTCAGCGACTACGTTAAAGATTTTGTATTAAGGCAGTTCCTCTGTAACCATGCATGGTAGGATGCTAATATTTGGTATATAGGTTGCTGATGAGTAGTACATGACTGTCCGGTAGGTGTCACCCGACCTTGACCTCTATTTCACGTACCAGCGACTACGTTAAATTTTTTGTATTAGGACATTTCCTCCGTAACTATGCATGGTATGATAACAATATTTAGTATATGTTGATGATGAAGAGTACATGACTGTCTGGTAGGTGTCACCTGACCTTGACCTCAATTTCACGGTCCAGCGACTACGTTAGCATTTTTGTATTAGGACAGTTCCTCCGTAACTATGCATGGTAGGGTGTCAATATTTGGTATGCAGGTTGCTGCTGAAGAGTAAATGTCTGTCTGGCAGGTGTCATCTGACCTTGACCTCAATTGCACGGACCAGCGACTATGGTAAAGTTTTTGGATTAGGGCAGTTCCTCTGTAACCATGCATGGTAGGATGACAGTGTTTAGTATATAGGTTGCTAATGATTAGCTAGTGAGTGTCTAGTAGGTGTCAACTGACCATGACCTCAATTTCACGGTCCAGTGACTACGTTGAAGTTTTTGGATTAGGTCCGTTTCTCTGCAACAATTCATTGTACATTTTAAATGATAACAATTTAATGCTATTTACGTAATGCTTATAACGTAATTTTTTTCGTTACTGATGCGGAATGCAGGCGAGACATTTTTCTGTGTCCACACTTGTTTATTCTGATTGGAAATACAAAATGGCTGACACTGAATGACGTAGTTTGAAATAAAAAATTATGGGGCATTTTTAAAGAGCCTTCTTTTCAGCCGAATAACCAATTGAAATAAAGCTTATCAGCAATATTTATCGGATGCTCCTCTATAACAAAAATTTTAAAAACAGACAATTAACATGGCCACCATTACAAGGACTGTACATAAAGAATTTTCAAATGCCATCTTTTCTGTAACTGCGAAGCTAGTTGAAGCCATATAGTATGTGAATGTTTATAAGTTGTTCTCTTAAAGGTTTATGTTTGTTTGTTTTTTGTTTGGAAATCCAAGAGGAATTACTTTAAGGCAGAAATCTATGGGAAAAGGGTTCGTCCTGCTTCAGTTTTGAGAACTTCATTGAAAAAAGTATGGACTACCCCAAAATCCACAAAAACAATAGAAATATAAAATTGCACAAAAGCAATTTCATATCTTTACTACTGCATATCAAGTAAGTTATGGAATGGTAAAGGTATATAATGATGTCGGGTGTGTGGGATATTTTGTTTGATTTATTGGATGTTTGCTTTACGTCCAGCAAGCAGTATTTCAGTTACATTCTAGGTGGGAACAAATAAAAATCAATTTGGGAAAGATGGACCAAAAGAAAAATATTGAATGCCACTGGAAAAGTATAGTTATTGGTGGGGCCAGAAAATTTAGTCTTTTGTAGCGACAACAAAGAGCCTAACGAATGTTTGTTAGTCGTTCTCTTACAGGTTTATGTTTGTTTGTTTTGTTTTTTTGTTTGGAAATCCAAGAGGAATTACTTTAAAGCAGAAATCTATGTGAAAAAGGTTCGTCCTGCTTCAATTTTGAGAACTTCATTGAAAAATGTATGGACTACCCCAAAATCCACAAAAACAATAGAACTATAAAATTGCACAAAATCGTATAAATTCGTTATAGTCAGTTACAATGGGATGTAAAAAATTCATAAAAAATTACTCGTTTCGGAGGTCGGTCTTCGCCTCCATTGAAATTTATTTAATGCATTGCATACATGTATATCCGTATCCATTTTAGCTGACTGTATAATTATAATATTATCCCATCTTAATAACTTATATTCATTTTCTTCGACAAAATACACATACAATAAGGCTGTTTCTAATGTTAAGTTAATGGAAAGATATTTCATTGCCGGAATAAATTCATTATAGTCAGCTACATGGGGATGTATGAAAAATGACTCGTTTCGGTGCTCGGCTTTCGCCTCCACTGAAATTTGTTTCATGCATTATATTTATTTCCGTATCCCTTGTAACTGACTGTATAACCATAACTATAGTATCCCGTCACAATGACTAATATTCCTTTTCTTGAAGTAACGTGCCTTTTTGCCGAAAATTACACTATGGTAGATTTGTTTTTCAAAGCAAGTATAACATTGCTGTTCTAAGGAAGGGCTCGTGTTAACTGAATTAAACTTTATCGATTGTATAAATTCAGTGTATGAAAAATTCGTAGTGTCTCACGCGAATGCGCTTTCGTTTGATTTCGTATCTTCCAGTAACTGACTGTAAGGGTCATGAAACTAAAGGGGGCCAATCAAATATAGAATATACAAACCAAGACCTATAAACCAAGCAAGATTTTCTTACAAGAAAGTGCTATTTTGAGAGTGGGCTTTACCCCGGCAACTGATAATTTCTTAGAAAGCTTTAAAGTAGTGATGAGATTTCGATAGAACGTAGGCCTGTCATGTTCGATTCTGGATATATCTGGTGTCGGTCAAGTTAATCTTAAGGTAAAGGAAATAACACATTTAGTAGAAAATGTTAAAGAATTGAATTAGTTTTTTCACACCTGTAATACACAAACACCATTTTTGATATGTCCTCACTTAGCCTGAAAATGGTTGAGAATGAAAGATTATAACCCATTAACTCATTTTAAATGCATATTTGGGTGAAAAAAAAACGTTATCGTCAAATTTCAGTCTAAAAGTGATATTATGTAACATTTTGGATTTTTTCAATAAAAAAATGTATTCTCTGCCTAGAACAATGTGTTTGGAGTTAAAAAAGAACAATGTTTCAGTGTTTGTCAGTGGCAAGGAAGTCAGACAATATAAATATAAAGTCACAAAGACACCTATGTTACCACAAATATTTAATATGGTGCCTATTTTTAATTGTTTAGATGAGGATTTTGTCAGTTGATAGTATAGGACAGAGTAATACTAAAATTGCACTTTTTGGAATTTTATTATTTGTTGAGGTACTTTTTCAGTTACAAGAAATATGAAATGGTATAGTAGGAATGTTACTGATATTAAAAGTTTATGAGATCAAAAATATAATAAATGATTTTCTTAGTATTCTGTATGTTTTATTATAGTGTTAATGTGTGATATATCTTGAAATTTACATCTGTACTTAGGAAATTGAATATATTTCAAATAATGCATTACTTGATCTGCATACACAGTTTGTGCTGATTAAGTCTGTGCTAAGTCAATGAATCTTTTTTTAAGATTCTCCAAAAATGTTGTATAGAATTCAAAGAAATTTTAGGGTGTTGGTCCGATATAATAAGGCTATAAATAGGCGAAATTTTGAACAATTTGATGGGCAAATACAGTTTCTTTATGGGTCTTGACACTAAAGGGGACCAAACTAAACTAATTTAGAACATAAAAGAAAATAGTACTTAAAACAAAATTGTCCTGTTTATCAGTGTATTTAAAAAAAAACTGCTGAATGGATTTTAATGAAGGAAAGTTTTACTGAAAGGTGAATATATTGTGACAATTTTGAGTTCTAATTTGCTTTGTTCTAATGGTAGGATGTTTTATGTCACATGTACTACATGACCTATAAACCAAGATTTTCTGAAAAGAAAATGCTATTTTTAGAGTGGGGTTTGCGCCCCGGAAGCTGGTTTTCTCTTAGAAGGCTTTAAAGTAGTGATGAGATTTTGGGAGAACGAAGGTCATGTACGATTCTGGATATATATGGTCTCGGTCAAGTTAAACTTAAGGAGCTGCGCTTATTAAAAAAAATAACAAATTTAGTAGAAAGTCTTAAATTGAAGTTGTTTTTTCACACATGTATAACAAAATTTAGTTTCCAGTAATGTTATAATTATCTGTATCAGAATTTATAAAAGATGATTCACAATAATTCTGCTTAACTTTTCTTGAAAAACAGTATTTATTGCAACGTTCATCTTAAGACTACTGTTTTAATATCTATGGAAAAAATAAGTATAAACGTATTGATCCCGGCGAAAATTCGAGGTGTATTCTCTTATATAACTATAACCATTGGGAACTTAAAAGTCATGTAAAACGCAAGAAACTTAAAAATTACGTGACGACTGAGCATTTCAAGGACAACGTCAATAAGGTCACTGAAAAAGACCTTGCAATTTTTTAGCTATTGAAAAGTTGATAAAAAGATACAGAAATGGAATTAAAAAAAATTAAAGTACGAAAGTCGTTTATAATGAAATCTTAAGATTTCATATTGTGAACATATCAATACACACGTGACATATCCGTCAACATCTTTGTGCCATACACGATATCGATCAGCCAATTCATTATGTATCCTTATGAAAATTACAGGTTTTGTATAGATACCGCGAGCAGTTATCTCTTGTCAAGGAAATAATTTTAGGAATATGTTGGGTTGTAATTAGTCAAATACACAACATGGTATCTATCGGCCATTCTGTAATCAGATTCATATGTTAGGTCACTAAAATGTTTATGACATTACCAAACAATAAACATAATAAACCCTTGCACGCAAAAGAAAATTGTAGAGAGAACAAAATCCAGTTCAGTCAAGAGTTTGTTATGTCAACTTGAAACTTATGTAAAAACCTGTACCTGTAAAACTATAAACAAAATTACCTATACAAATATGGGGAAAGGGAAATTAATAAGATTGTGACGAGAAAAAAAGCAAAACTATTATAAAAAATCAAACCAATAAACTCGTGCATTTTTGGTAGTCATGCTGTGGCAAATCGGACAAGTTTGGGCGTACAAGATTGACTGGACAAGTTTCAGATACAAATAAGCCACGATTCGGTTAAATGGAATTGGACAGCAATATTTTGCGATGACTTACATCAACTGGACACATATCAGGAGAAGGACATGTTTGGGAAATCTCTTCCCACAGAAGCGGTAATGAAACCAAACACAAACTACAATTACACCATAATGTAACAAAAATACAAAAGTAGATGTTGCATGTATAACTTTCCGGTATCTTGTTCAGGTGTCAAAAATAATGACTAAAAACAGCATTGGTCAACAGCTTTCACCAGAAATAATGCTATTTTTAATGGCCAGCAAAAGATAATTAAATGGAAGTTGAAAACATTTTTTATTTTAAATCTGGTTTTGAACTTGAAACAAACAACTGAAGTGTACCGACTCAGAGAATTCAATCAGTTATCAATTTACTCAAAATATGAAGTGCATAAAAACATATTTTTGAGAATAAAATACAAAATCGTGCAGTCTGAATAAAGACTTTTTGCTACAGATAGAATCTTGCATTTTACTACATGACATTCTTTGTCTTCTACTCGATGTAGATGTGTTCTTAAAATTTCTTGCTAAGAAAAAGATTAAAAGGTAATCTTATTCCAAAATGTGGTAATTGAACTAAGGAAATATTTAAGTCAAACTTAAAACCCGATATCATTTTTATTATCTGAGCTTAGTTTTATGGTTGTGGGGGTTTCAAGAGATATTGTACATGTATACACAATACCATAAAATAAAAGTTACAATTATTGTAATATGTTTTGATGTTTTATATAGTACATGGCACAGTACTATTAAGTATTAAATCTAAAATTAGCATTTTTAATTTCCTTGATAATTTGTACGATTTTACAACCCAAGGAAAAAACTTTAAAAAATCATTGTTGATGTTAGGTCATAACTATTGGGTACTTGTTAACAAAAAAAAAATATAATTAAAAACGCTGCACGATTAGAAGGATTATTTTGATTCATTCAGCTTCAAAACTGTATGACAAATAGACCATTATTTTGTGCAAAATGATGGCAGCCATCTTTTTTCTAAATAGCCACCATTTTTGGATAAATATGGTGATTGCGAAAAAATATATAAATAAACGGCATAGTATGTTACACATTTATGCCAAATCCAATAGAGTGCCACAAAAAGAATGATGCTATTATTTCATACTTGTACATTCAGCAAAACCACTACTACAAATCATTTCCAAAGTATGCTGCTTTTGCATCGTACACTTTGCGCTTTGTACAGTTTGATGCTTTTTGGTTAGAAGGCCTTCACTTTGATGTACTGAGAGTATGGCTAGCTTTTTAGATCTTTCAGTAAATTTGTTTTTCGAAAAAATATCCTAGATTTATTGCCGTATTTAATTAGACAAATTAATTCTTGCCACGTGAGACATTTATTTGCATTGAATTAATATAATAATATTCTTTTAAATAAATGTTCTCTACTTTACAATGTGTTGATGAATTAAAATGATCTATTTGCGAACTCTTTGTGTATGTTTTGAAATAACTAGCGTAATCAAATGATAGTTTACGAACAGCAAAACAAAAATTAACGGATCAAGCTATTTACGAAAATGCATAACAATCTCATAGAATTTCCTAGTGAATTATAATTCACTCATAGCTCCATCTTCACTTAGATCTACTATTGTCTAAGACCGTGATTAAGAATGATTACGGGCCTCAACACTTTTAGACTTTTAAATAATTAATGCTCAAAATAACACTTATATTATTAATTTCAAAATGATATTTGTGACTGTTTATACATTTAATAGAATATCAAAACATCGCCGTTCCACGCTTTCGATTTTTGTTTTGTTTTGTTTTTCTTTTTAATTATTTTTTGGATGTGATAGCTTTATGTATTAAATGCACGATGTTTTCTGCGATGTCAGTATATGACGACACAAAAGGTGCCTTTGCTCTGGCTTGGTTTTGCTTGGAATATTGTAGAAGTCCGTGTTGTTGTTAGTTGTGCTTGTTCATTTTACTGTTTGTCCTTATAATGTGGGTTCTATCCTGGTTTTTGTCGATACTCGTGTGTAGAAATGAATTTATATTGCATATAACTAAACACATTTTGTAAGTCAAAGATAAACCTTTGAAATTAATTTATATTTGTTATCTTGTAAATGTCTTACATATAGTCGTCAAGTAACATTATGTGAGTTTGTAGTCATTATATATCTAATATTTTATGTATGAAGTGAGAACTACAGCATCGTACGCATTGCGCTTTGTGCACAGGTTGATGCCTTTTGGTTAGAGGGGTTAGAGGGTCTTCACTCTTGATGTACTGAGATTATGGCTAGCTTTCTAGATCTTTCATTAAATTTGTTTTTCAAGAGACCCATTCGCTGATACATGTATAGATAACTCGTGTAAAAAAAGCTAATAAAGTTAAAATTTCGATTGCAACAAGAAAAGAATGATTTGAAAGTCTTTTTTCAAGATACATACATAATGATAACTATGCCGACTTTCTGCTCTAAATCATTTGCTTGTTCATTACTTTTAACACTTAAAATCGAGACTAAATTGAAAGGACAAATGAAGATATTAACAAAATATCGAACACCGAGGAAACTGTCAACAAAGATAATTCTCAAATCAAAGTCCGAGAAACCTTTAAACTCCAGAACCAACAATCAAAAATATAGTAACTACAGCAATGGTCCTGACTTGGTATAAGCATTTCAAACAAAATGGCAGTTTAAACAAGGATTTATGGTATGCTAAACCTCCTGCTTCCACTATTGTAATATGTGAGTTTAGTTTGCTGATGAAAATTGATGGGTATCATATACCACTAGTCAGTAATAGGTGTATCCAATAATCATCATAGTACAATCACTGTACTCTGAATTCAAACATTGGGAAAACTCTCTGCAACCATATTTTCAAACGAGATAGCATTATTAATTTTTTAAGTAATTTGAATATATGTTTTACAATATCTTAAATCTTTGACCGTAAATAAAATAATTACAAACGAAATCAACGTTAAAGCTAAATCTATATAATAAAAAAAACTCTTTTCTTTGGCCTTTGTTACAATTCTGCGTAGAAACAAATAATTATATTACCCATGATTGGAATATATTTATCGTTTTTTAACTTTAATCTTGACAACAAGATGCTTTCATATGAATGTTTCATCAGGCCTCACCATACATCAACGCTATATGACTTATGTTAAGGTTTTCTGATTTGATAAACAAATTAAATTAAACATACATATGAAAGCATCTTCCGGCTTCCGCCCCCAATAAAAACTGGACGCCATGCTGAAAGTGGCGTTAAAACACCATTCAAACAAACAAAAACAAAATGTAAAACACTGACAAAATGCAATACAACTATGTCGAACCACAAAATTCGGAGGTTGAATTCAACGTCTACAAGAATTATTTCAATAAATATTTTAATATACTATCTCCTAAATGACGGTAAAAAAAGTACCGAACACCGATGAAACTTTCAAAAAAGACAATGCAGTCCGAGAAACCGACAAACTCCAGAACCAGCAATACAGCAACTACACCAATGGTCCTGACTTGGTACAGGCATTTCAAAAGAAATGGTGGGTTAAACCAGGTTTTATGGCATGCCAAACCTCCGGCTTCCATTACTGTACAATCTGAGTTGGTTATAAACGGCGCGGACGAGTCGTTTTTTCTTGTAACCTTGGTTTATAAGTTTATCCCGAAGAAATAGGTGACGTTTGCAAAAATCAGTATTCTCGCTGCAAGCTCTTTTATACCTGATGAATTGAGAAATATAGACACCATATGCAGGAGAAGGTGGAATATTGCTGAATAGGGGAGGAAAATTTTTAATTTTGAAATTTCAATCGTCTCGTAAATTTTTGTGCTAAGATGACCGTTGGTGTGATATTTGAAGTGTAAGTCAGTTTCTGTGCTTTCTTTAATTACTAGTTCTGAAGGATGTATTAACGTAAGCCACTCAGCTGAGGGTTGTTAAAAAGAAATCATCAATATATCTATTTGTGAAATTAAATGACCTAGCTTCTGCTATCGTCTTGTCTTAAATAAGACGTCGAAGAAATTCAGTTTCATAAGAATATAGGAAGAAATCCGTAAGAAGTGGGGCACAGTTTGTACCCATTGAAATTCCGATTGTCTGTTGAAAAATACATCCTCCAAAATTTACAAACATATTGTCGATATCAGAAAATCCATCATACTATAAAACTGTTATTCGCTGTAGCATAATTTTCCTTTTAGTTTTTAGAAACAAAAACGTATTGTCGTAGCCTAAAACTACATATCTGTAGGAATTTGTGTGAAGGCTTTATGTATGATTTCCTTCAGACGGGATTTTAGTTTTTCCTGCGGCAAGTGGTATAAAGAGTTGAAAAGTCAAAGATTCAAATAAATGAGATTTTAAATTTTCCAAAAGTTCTTTTAAATCTTTAAGCATGCATATATAATTAATATTGCTTCGGGAATAAACAGTTTCACGGTTTTTTGCTGTCATTCTTTCACTGCAGATGATATCTAAGTCAACCGTTTTGACAACTCTTTGGTAGAGCATGTAGATGAGCCAGCTATGTATCTTTAATTGTTAGGATTTTTATGTTATTTGGGAATCCACTACAAGTATGGTAAGTCTTCAGACTTTTTTGTTGTAATTATATTCAAAGAAGTCATGAAGGACTTATGGTTAGCCAATATTTCATCTTTGTCAAATGTGGAACGTTTGAATGTGGAACTACCAGAGTTATCCTTGATGCCTAGTTCTTTAATGAGGCATTCATAGTAATGTGACTTACATACAAACACAATGTGTTAGAAGACTTGTCTAGAGGGACGACAACATATTTGTCATGGAGGGAATTGAGCGTCAACAAAATACGGATTTCTCAAGATCCGCACACTATACCAGAAACATGCAACTGTCGCAATCTCAGTTTAAGATATAAGGGACAATTTGGATATACTTCCCCATCAAATTATTATTAATCATAAAATCGTTTGTAGGTATATATTAAAGTGTTTTGTTTTCCTATGCTATATATGCTATCAATGCGACAAATTTGTTGCAGTTCAATATGATGTAGTAGCATCTATGTCCTAAATCAAATCAATATGGAAATCTTAAATCTATTTCCAATTTGAAGTCCCTATGTTATTTTAAAATTCAGTAAATAAAGACCATTTTTCTCAACCTTACTGTCGCCGCTTTATTTGTAATCTCAACCTCTTTTACGTTCAATAAATGATGACGTTAATAACAAAGTCTTCATTTGAGCATCCAAAAGGAGAAAAACTCACTGCCAGATAACGTATATGTTCAGAGAAATATGTAAGCAAAGATCAAAATACAGAAAAATGTTTAGATAACATTTAACGCTAAATTCCTATAACGGAATCAAAAGATAGAAAAGAAAATTGGTACCGACAAAACACTACATTAACTGTAAGTTTGGTGATATTGAGAAAACGATGAAATTGTGTTTGGTGTGTATATTTTTATTCCGTGTCATACACAATGGTGAAAGATCTGACGAGTACAAAACAAGGACGCACATCAAAAATACATGATACAGATGGGAACTGTTTCACAGAAAACGCAGATAATATGGAGACCTTATAAGACAAAACCACTGCAAGGACAATTAAAAAGTCGAATACATATTAAGAATGAATTGTACAGTCATTAGGTTGTATTTTTTGAAACGGGAAACATATAATCAATATTGTCCTAGTGCTGTATAATAGCCAAAACATATAGGAGATCAATTCAAACTTGAAATTGAAAAACTTTTGTATAGTTTCATACGTTGCTATGACAATAGCGACCAAGAATAGTAGCCTACAAATAAAATTTTGTTGTTTTGTAAACAAATATTCAAAGAACTTTTGAGGTTTCCAGTTTAATTTATTATGTTTGTCATGAGGGAAAAAGCTTCAGAAAACTATAAAATGCAAGTAAATGGAGTAAGAACATTTTATAATAGACCCCAAACGAATGACAGTTTAAATTTGGTTTAAATTAATTTAATGGAAGTATTTTTTAAATTATCACAGATGTTCAAGAAGACTACACACATATATTCGTGGTATTTGGTCACAGTATGTCCTTGATCAAATATAGTTATCTATGTAAATGGTCGCCACAGTTTGCTGACTGTGACAACCGACTCTCAGTATTATAAATGATCACCACTGATGGTGATAAACTGCAATTAGAAAATCACCGCATGATACACAGGTAAATGTAGAATTTGGAAGTCAGCGTGGTATACACCGATCTAAATCCTTACGTCGTTAATAACAAAGTGTAAAGACTGTGTTCATATGTATTTGAAACAACAAATTATGCCAACGTGGTCAATCTTGATGTCTTAATCCCTAGGCCTATGTGTAAGTGAAATGTATATTATAATGGTTATTAAAATATATATTTAGTGCTGTGCAAGCAGAATGTTTGTACTTTAAAGGCATTAGCGTTTGTCAAATAATGGTAAAAGAATTAACCAAGCAGATGACAATTGGAGAATAAACTATGTCCTTAATTTGCGAATCTCCATATTTTTATATTTTGATAAGTTATTTGAGTATGTTTTTCCTCTATTACGGACCGAGTGAGAATACATTATAAAATATTCACTACAAGAATCAAAAGGTGGTAATAGGACACCATTGATAAGCCAGCAGTACTCATTAAAATGGATATAAAAGTACATTTAATATATCAGGTTGACTAACAAACAAAATATCAACATAAATGTCTTCAAAAGGATGGGTTGAGTTCAGATCCAGAAGATAGGAGGTATCATTAAAGGCACTCGCAATACGGTTCTGCGTCAAATCCTTACCCGATATCAGAGCACTTAAAACATGCGATTTAAACCAATTAACAAGTTAACTTATTAACAAATACAAGAACTCATGAAAAGAAAGACAAACAAATAAAAGAATGAAAATTTTAAATAAAGAAAGCATCAAGTCCTATAAAAGCCTGGGGTGTTCCGTAAGGGCAAAGTATTACTTGTATCATTATCGATACCTATGTAGTTCATTTTAACAACGTCAAAACTAATGTGTGCGTAAAAGACTGTTTTAATCCTTACGATTTTTACAAACATTTTTTTTTATTACCTGGATGTTGTATTAAAGACCATACCTACAAACGATATTATGATTTTATATTAATTTGCTATGGAAGTATATGCGAATTATCCCTCATATCTTAAACTGAGACTTCGATTACTTTGCTAACAATATATGTTCTGGTCTAGTGTGTAGATTTGAGAAATCCGTATTCTGTCGAGCAATAATTCTCGTATTCGTTAGAAGTTAAATTAAAACTTGTATCCGTATTTCCGAAATTTGTTGTTCGGCATATTTGTATATTTGTGTTTTGTCAGTTTTTACGCTGCTTACAAATCTTGTTCTTTTGGTTTATAAAAATAATCTTTAGAAAGGAGATAGATCATATGAACGAACATAAACCTATCAAAGTGAAGCCTGTATCTTTTTTTTTGGTTCGTCATTGAAAGAAATTACCAGAGGTTAACAGCTCTTCTGTCCATAACAAAAACGCATTAAAAATATTAAGCCATTCAATCAAACAAAGAATTAACAAAGAAGAACAAAACTTTAATTTATGAAGAGGCATCATACTTGGTAAGAAATGTAACTTGACTAACACAGATAATAAGAAGTTCAGAATATTAAATCAATAAAAGCTTGATTGTGTATGTTCGTTTGACAGCTTATTCCAGGAGTGTAGTTTGTTTAGAAAAATTAAGTAAAACATGGGCGAAATGGGCATGGCACGTTTTAAAACCCGAATGTATGACAATATCGTGTACATCTGGTTGTATTTAAATATTTATTATATCACGCGTTAAATGAGACACAAAACCTCAATTTGTAGCTGCTTTATTTTTTGTTATTGGTTTTGGAGTTTGCTAGTTTCTCAGACTTTGATTTGTGGATTGTCGTTTTTGACAGTTTCGTCGGTGTTCGGTATTTTGTCATTACCTCCATTTAAATAGAATAATGCGTATATGTATATTTAAATTGCCCAACATGGACAATATGGATACATTGTCTCATAAATTTGTGAATAGTATACACGACGGCGTAAACCGATCAGTTAAATCAAAAGGAAAATAAAAAATCTACAATAAAAGCTTGATTGTGTTTGTTCGTTTAACAGCTTATTTCAGTAGTGTAGGTTGTTTAGAAAAATTAAGTAAAACAATGGGCGAAATGGGCTTGCTACATTTTAAAACCCAAATGTATGACAATATCGTGTACATCTGGTTGTATTTAAATATTTATCATATCACGCGAAAAATGAGACACAAAACTTTACTTTGTAGA
Organism: Limnoperna fortunei; assembly: GCA_944474755.1. NCBI lineage: Eukaryota > Metazoa > Mollusca > Bivalvia > Mytilida > Modiolidae > Limnoperna > Limnoperna fortunei. Next base: position 70,984,975 of record OX104118.1, read on the forward strand.
TGCTTTATTTTTGGTTGTTGGTTTTGGAGTTTGCCTGTTTATCAGACTTCGATTTGGGGATTGTCTTTTTTGACAGTTTTATCGGTGTTCCTTTTCTTCGTCCTTACCTCCCTTTATATAGAATAATGCGTACATGTATATTTAAATTACCAAAACTGGACAATATGGGTACATTGTCTCATAAATTTGTTAACAGTATAAACGACGGCGTAAACCGATCAGTTAAATCAAAAGGAAAATAGAAATCTACACGTCTGCTTTATCGCATGAAATTAAAGATTATTATATTTTAGTTTATTTTCTGTCATTGTCGCTTTCCATCATTTTCTCCCTGCAAAATTAAAATAGTTATTAATTAACTAAACATAATATGAGTTAATTATGAGTTTGTATAATTTGGATCAAATATTCATATAATACATGCAAAGCATAAAAAAGAGCTTGTTTCCAATATTAATTCTAAGTACTACATTGACTATCACATGCTACAAATTTCTACCTGTCTGTTTTCGTGTGTACTTAAGATGAGCTGATAAAAATAAAAAAATGTATCCTTATTAGGGTTGGTTTGGTTCAGTAATCTGTTAAACCGAGATATATCACCTCTCATTTACCCGGATGGGTACATGGATTATTACAGATGCATGTCTGCCAAAGGAAACCTCCACACTCGCCTCCTGCTACACAACCATTGTCATATTTACAATGTCTATTACATTCTTCAGAAGATCCAGTCCAGCACTCGTGGTAAAATACTTGTTATGTAAAAATGTAAACAAAACGCTAATTTTGGTGCATACACAAGAAGTGAAAATATATTGAAAATAATATTAAAATTATTTTCAGAATTTTGTCATTATTATTTACTTTTTACGAAAACCATCATCATATTTGTACCGTAATTCGTGTTATAGGTCTTGTGGAAGATCTTCGACTAGATTTTATGTGTGATTTTCTTTAAACTCCAACTAGCCCAACCTTTAGCATTTGCTAGATTTATCATAGCTTAGCGTGCATTTTTACAACGGTTTGTAAGGCTTCGTACCAAGTTCAAACAACACATATTTCGAAGAAAAATGGCTATGCTTTTCTGTTAGGATTTGAGCTTTATGAATGCTTTCTGAAGTAATGGTTGAACTCAAGACACATATGCAAACACGTCTGTGAATAATGGTGCCTAATCAGGACTTATGTGGATGAAATGCGTTAACGACTGGACTGGTAAAATAATGACTTCACGAAGTTGTATATACTAACACAATAAAAAAAAAATACATCGAGGACATACTGCAGCACATTTTGCAACTTGTATAATATTTAACTTGCCGTCATGCTTTTAATCAACGTTCAATGTATTATATGCTAATACCGCTTTACTATAATTATAGTTAAAACCGTTTAACTCACTTAATAAGCCAAACTTCACTGACCTTCTACTAAAGCAGCAAACAAAACGATTGCGAAGAGAACAACTGCTGTCTTCATGGCGATATAACTTCAATATTAATCGGAGCTGTAAATTATTTGTTCAAACTATATTATATTTAAAATGAATTTTTACATATAATATATTCTCCTATTACAACATGTCATGAGATAATTAAAAAGTCTATATAGCATACAGGCATTCATAATGAGATTCAAACCAAATTATCTTAAATGTGCTAACGATCGATTTGAAATTCCACATCTAAAGACATGAAACTATTTGTTGCACAATGTGGTCTGTTAAGTATTCATGCAGTTTATATCAATAACAACCTAGCTTATGTTTACTCGAAAATATTAGCAAAAATAAATCATATATTATGATTTGAAAAATCTTTTGTCTGTCAGCAGGAATTTGTCGGCTACGAAAATATGCACAGAACAAGTTAAGAATTGCAACCACAAACATGTTAAAGTAATTTTGACATTTTTAATAATTTGTATATATATTTTAAAATATTTCTAAAATCATCGAAAGTAAATAAAAGATACAAAGGAAATCAACATTCAAGAAAACTCTTTATAATTGAAAAAAACGCTTTCATTTGGCCGTTGTTACAATTTTGCGTATAAACAATATAATATTTACCATAGATGCGTATATTTTAGATTTGAATTAGAATGCGTTAAACTCACAAGCTGAATTTTGATCTTGAATATTGACTTGATAAGTGAGTGAGCTATCATAAAATCGTCTAAACCGATAAAGTTTTCTGTAGTTGTTAAATATGTCTTGCCAACATGAAACTGTTCTATTTTCATCATTGTTTACTTAACGCTTGAAACCATCATGCCTTTCAAATGGTGAATTTATTTTGTTAAAAAAATTGGCAAAAAAAATTGTTTTATTTTTCGGGGATGCTTACAGCATTATTCTTAAATTTAGAACCACTACACACTTTGCAAGCAAATGATGTAATGCAGAAAGTCGTTAATAGTGATCATTATGTATGTGTCTTTGAAAAAAGAATTTCCAATCATTCTTTTCCTGTTGCAATCGGAATTTTAACTTTATTAGTTTTTCTTACACGAGTTATCTATACATGTATCAGCGGATTGGTGTTTTGAAAAAAACAAATCAAAGGAAGGATCTACTAAAAATCTAGCCATAGTTATCTAAACATGTAAGTCCTGAAGTTCAAGCCACAATGAGCTATAAAAAAGTCCCTACTTGTTATTAAAAGTCACAAGCAACCGTATATTTCTGGACTTAGCTTAACCTATCTTACAGTACAGTGCGAATTAAATGTTCACGTTGATAAATAGTTTTGAGTCGTCCAATTGATTGATCTTTTCTCATAGATGTGCGCCGTAGATAACTTTCTTTCGAAACGTACGTGCTCTGTCAAAGTAATAGCGAAATTCGTGACACAAGATAAATATTTTCACAAACTGTATCCAGGTTTGTTCGGTAAAAAACAATGTATATAAGGAATTACGTTCTATAACATTAGAAGAAAATACTGTAGCATTTTTCATCGGAAGGTAAGTTTTGAAATTAAATCAATATTAATTATGTTTCATGTATGTTAGCAATCTTTTTTTAAATACGTTTGTAAACAAATTAGATACCACCTTGTAAGAACAGGAAAATTTAAGTAGACAACATATTTATCCCAGCTTAATTAACATATTCAATTAAAAACGTAATTTTCGCCACGTGATACAATTATTTATATTGAATGAGGACAATTAAAACACTTTAAATTAACGATATACACATTACAATTTATGGATGAATTTGGCAACTCTCTCTATTCATTAATAAAAATTAAAACGGCTTTAAATAAACAGTAATTTTCTATTTTTCATTGTTTGAAATATATTGTTTAACCTTCACTAAAATACACAATTACATATATATATATTCCATGCAAAAACGTACAACACTATGAATCTAAGATTGTTTCGTATTAAAGTATTTAAAACGAATATAAATATGTTTTAAATCACTAGCGTCATCCAATGATAATTTACGAACAGCTAGCAAAATTAATGGATCAAGCAATTTACGAAAATACATTAAAATATCATCTACACTTATATCTACTATTGTCCTAGACCGCGATGAAGAATGTGCACAACCCTCACACCTTTTTACTTTTAAACCACTATTGTTCAAAATAACACTTAAACATTCAAGACATTATTAATTTCAAAATTATATTTGTTACTTTATTACAAATCAACATATTAAAACTCGCCATGTTTCAACAGATTAATAAGAGAAGTTTTTCTGTTTGTTTGTTTTTTTTAGATTTCATGGTTTTATGTTTTTTACCCGATATTTTCTAGGGTGTCAGTATATGTAGACATAACATTTTCCTTTGCTCAGGCTTTGTTTTACTTGCGGATTTTATACAAGTCCGTGTTGTTGTTAGTTTTGTTTGTTAATTGTACAGACTGTCCTTATATTGTGGTTCTATCCTGGTTCCTGTCTATACTGTAAGTCGAAGATAAACCTTGGAAGTTAATGTATACTTTTAAGCTTTTAAATGTCTTCTATAGATAAACGTCAAGCAACATTATGTGAGTTTGTAGTCATTATATATCTAATATTTTATGTATGACGTGAGAACTACAACATCGTAGATTTTGCGCTTTGTGCACTGTTTGATGCCTGTTTGTTAAGGGCCTTCACCCTTGATGTGCAGAGAGTATGACTAGCTTTCTAGATCCTTCACTGTATATAACTAAACGCACTATGTATTTTTGTAAGTCGAAGATAAACCTTGAAAATTAATGTATACTTTTGAGCTTTTAAATGTCTTCTATAGATAAACGTCAAGCAACATTATGTGAGTTTGTAGTCATTATATATCTTATATATTATGTATGACGTTAGAACTGCAACATCGTAGATTTTGCGCTTTGTGCACTGTTGATGCCTTTTTGTTAAGGGCCTTCACCCTTGATGTGCAGAGAGTATGACTAGCTTTCTAAATCCTTCATTTAGTTTGTTTTTTCAAAAGACCCATCCGCTGATACATGTATAGATAACTCGTGTAAGAAAAGCTAATAAAGTTACAATTTCGATTGCAACACGAAAAGAATAATTTGAAATTCTTTTTTCAAAGACACATACATAATAATCACTATTAACGACTTTCTGCACTAAATCATTTGCTTGCAAAGTGTGTAGTGGTTCTAAATTAAAAATGATGATGTAAGCGTCCTCAAAAAATAAAACAAATAATTTGACTTGCCTTCGTGGAGACGCAGGTGAAGCTTTTCAAAAAGGCTATTAACTGACGACCCACAATAACTTCATAGATAATTTAGTTTTTTGCCGTTAGGTAAGTCTTTTGGGAAAGGCCTTTGGTGTATCTTTGTGACATGCAGGTTCAGACGGCTTTCATTACTTTTTGAAGCACGAAACACAGACTTCTTGAAAATACTTTTTAATGCTAAGTTTTAGGTAGGATAGTCATGGTTGTATTAGGGCTTACCACACATCAACGCAATATGACTTAATTAGATATTAATGTTAAGTATTAATGCTAAGTTTTCCGATGAGGTTAACAAAATAAATTCACCATTTGAAAGGCATGATGGTTTCAAGCGTTAAGTAAACAATGATGAAAATAGAACAGTATTCAACTTGCGAATTTAACGCATTCTAATTCAAATCTTAAATATACGCATCTATGGTAAATATTATATTGTTTATACACAAAATTGTAACAACGGCAAAAGGAAAGAGGTTTTTTCAATTATAAAGAGTTTTCTTGAATGTTGATTTCCTTTGTATCTTTTATTTACTTTCGATGATTTAAGATATTGTAAAATATATATACAAATTATTAAAAATGTCAAAATTACTTTAACATGTTTGTGGTTGTATGAATTCTTAACTTCTTCTGTGTATATTTTCGTAGCCGACAAATTCCTGCTGACAGACAAAAGATTTTTCAAACCATTATATATATATATATATATATATATATATATATAAATATATATATATATATATATATATATATATATATATATATATATATATATATATATATATTTTGCTGATATTTTCGAGTAAACATAAGCTAGGTTGTTATTGATATAAACTGCATGAATACTAAACAGACCACATTGTGCAACAAATAGTTTCATGTCTTTAGATGTGGAATTTCAAATCGATCTTTAGCATATTTAAGATAATTTGGTTTGAATCTCTTTATGAATGCCTGTATGCTATATAGACTTTTTAATTATGTCATGCCATGTTGTAATAGGATAATATATTATTATATGTAAAAATTCATTTTAAATATAATATCGTTTGAACAAATAATTTACAGTTCCGAGTAACATTGAAGTTATATCGCCATGAAGACAGCAGTTGTTCTCTTTGCAATCGTTTTGTTTGCTGCTTTAGTAGAAGGTCAGTGACGTTTGTCTTATTAAGTGAACAAAACGGTTGTAACTATAATTATAGTAAAGCGGTATTAGCATATACTACATTGAGCGTTTATTAAAACATGAGGGCAAGTTAAATATTATACAAGTTGCAAAATGTGCTGCAGTATGTCCTCGATGTATTTTTTTATTGTGTTAATATATACAACTTCGTGAAGTCATTATTTTACAAGTCCAGTCGTTAACGCATTTCATCCACATAAGTTGTGATCAGGTGATCATTTACCATTATTCACAGACGTGTTTGCATATGTGTCTTGAGTTCAACCATTACTACAGAAAGCATTCATAATGCTCAAATCCTAATAGAAAAGCATAGCCATTTTTCTTCGAAATATGTGTACTTTGAACTTGGTTTGCAGCCTTACAAACCGTTGTAAAAATGCACGCTAAGCTATGATAAATCTAACAAATACTAAAGGTTGGGCTAGTTAGAGTTTAAAGAAAATCACACATAAAATCTAGTCGAAGATCTTCCACAAGACCTATAACACGAATTACGGTACAAATATGATGATGGTTTTCGTAAAAAGTAAATAATAATGACAAAATTCTGAAAAAAAGAAATATTAATTTCAATATATTTTCACTTCTTATTTTGTATGCACCAAAATTAGCGTTTTGTTTACATTTTTACATAAGAAGTATTTTACCACGTTTGTTACTTCAGAATCAAAAGCTGGACATGAGTGCTGGATTGGATCTTCTGACGAATGTAATAGGCATTGTCGGGATGACAATGGTTGTATAGGAGGAGGCGAGTGTGGAGGTTTCCTTTGGCAGACATGCATCTGTCATAATCCATGTACCCATCCGGGTAAATGAAAGGTGATATATCTCGATTTAACAGATTTCTGAACCAAACCAACCATGATCAGGATGCAATTTTATCTTTTTTATCAGCTCATCTTAAGTACACACGATAACAGACAGGTAGAAATTTGGTAGACATGTGGGAGTCAATATAATACTTAGAATTAATATTGGAAACAAGCTCTTTTTTTATGACTTGCATGTATTATATGAATATTTGATCCAAATAATACAAACTCATAATTAACTCATATTATGTTTAGTTAATTAATAACTATTTTAATTCTGCAGGGAGAAAATGATGGAAAGCGACAACGACAGAAAATAAACTAAAATATAATAATCTTCAATTACAAGCGATAAAGCAGACTTGTTGATTTCTATTTTCCTTTTGATTTAACTGATCGATTTACGCCGTCGTTTATACTGTTAACAAATTTATGAGACAATGTACCCATATTGTCCAGTTTTGGTAATTTAAATATACATGTACGCATTATTCTATTTAAATGGAGGTAATGACGAAAAAAAGGAACACCGATGAAACTGTCAAAAAAGACAATCCGCAAATCGAAGTCTGATAAACAGGCAAACTCCAAAACCAACAACCTAAAATAAAGCATCTATAAAGTAAAGTTGTGTGTCTCATTTTTCGCGTGATATGATAAATATTTAAATACAACCAGATGTACACGATATTGTTATACATTTGGTTTTTAAAATGTACCAAGCCCATTTCGCCCATTGTTTCACTTAATTTTTCTAAACAAACTAGACTCCTGGAATAAGCTGTTAAACGAACAAACACAATCAAGCTTTTATTGTTTCAAAATTCTGAACTTCTTAGTATGTGTGTTAGTCAAGTTACATTTCTTACCAAGTTTGATGCCTCTAAATAAATTAAATGTTTCTTCTTCTTTGTTAATTCTTTGTTTGTTTGAATGGCTTTCCATGTTTTTGTTATGGACAGAAGGGATGTTAACGTCTTGTAATTTCTTTCAATGAAGAATAAAAAAAAAAACTTTTATAGGTTTATGTTCATATGATCTATTTTCTTTTTTATTGAGATTATTTTTATAAACCAAAAGAACAAGATTTGTAAGAAGTGTAAAACACTGACAGAACACAAATATACAAAGATGCCGAACAACACATTTGGGAAATACGGATAAAAGTTTTAATGTAACTTCTAACGAATACGAGAATTATTGCCCGACAGAATACGGATTTCCTCTAATCTACACACTAGACCAGAACATACATTGTTAGCAAAGTCATCGCAGTAACAGTTTAAGATATAAGGGACAATTTGGATATACTCCCTATCAAATTAATATAAAACATAAGATCGTTTGTAGGTACAGTACTTGAGATTGAAAACGCAACACTTTTTATCAATTCGTCAGCGATCCGTCAGCGTTCCAAAATCCGTCATCAATCAGTTATCAATCAGTCAGATCAGTCAAATCGTTCCCAATCCGTCAGATCATTCCCAATCCGTCCATCCGTCAATTGACGGATATGGAACGATTTGACTGATCTGACGGATTGATTTGGACTGATCGCTCCAATCCGTCCATTCAACTTCCGGTTAGTAAAATTAATATTTCGAAATGTGAAAATTCGTTTCACTCGCAAATATTAGAAGTATAAAAATGTCAACTGTTATGTCCTCATTGATGGATCGTTTTACCTAATAATAAGGCTAAAACTGGTCTAAAGTTATTAATAATAATACTAATGCATCTGTGACGAAATATAAACATTACATGGTGTAATTTTATTAACAAAATAATTAAAAAACAAAGTAAAGTTAAAAACGCACACACACAATGACTTTAAAAAAGCATCTCGCGTGCCCAATGCGAACGTCCGTATTTTGAAAGCGGAAAACGTCTAGACTAAAGTTATAAATGATAAATGGAAATTCCCCCCCCCCCCGCCCGAAAAAAATCTATCACTAATGCATCTTTGACGGAATATAAACATCACATAGTGTCATTTTATTAAAAAAATAATTTAAAAAGTAATGAAAAAACCACACACACAATAAATTCAAAAAATATTTGATCTCACATGCCAAGGCGTACATCTCGTATTTGTCTTCGAAAAGTTTTAAAGCGGAAAAAGCGAGAAACACGAAAAACGTGAAGGCGAAATCGTAACATTTTTCACTTCGCCTTTTCGAGTTAGCTTTGTATGTATGTTTGAAGTTTGTTTAACACTATTTTCAAAAAATTATATTAGTTAATATAATATGACGTCGACTGTTTATTGGGAAGAGCTGGAGTACCCAACGAAACAGCAAACCTTCGACAGGCAAACTGGTGCTCTTTGCAAACTTATAGGGATGAGTCGAGCACACCATGTCGCTGTAAGGATCGAACAGACAACTTGGTGATCAATAATAGATTACTGCTACCTTAACCTCCGAGGTCGAGGTTTTTTTATTGTAAACGCTTAAAAAGATCATTTGTCGTGGTTTGATCAGTTTTTTTCTTTGCCACACTTCCTATGAATTGCGGTGTATAATACTGAATGAGATTTACGACAAAAGCGAAAACATCTTTTTATATATTTTATTAACTACCCCATATTGTCACATGAATTTACACAGAATTAAATAAAGAAAAAAACTTATGTGCCACAGTTCCTAAGAATTCCGCTGTATAATACTGAATAAGATTTACGACAAAAGCGAAAACATCTATTTATATATTTTATTCACTATCTCCTTGTGTCACATGAATTTACACAGAATTAAATCTCAAATAAATAATAAAATACTGTGCCACAATTCCTAAGAATTCCGGTGTATAATACTGAATAAGATTTACGACAAAAGCGAAAACATCTATTTATATATTTTAAACACTATCTCATTGTGTCACATGAATTTACACAGAATTAAATCTCAAATAAAGATTAAACTACTAACCGCGTTTGTATATCGAAGCTTATGAGTTAAATATGCGAGCATGTAAACGTATTACGAAAATCAATTCTGCTTTCGCATTTTAGCCGTCGCAGTTTGTTTATTTTACGATGTCTGTTAAAGTCATTCCACAGTTAATGATATATAAGTATGATTGATTTCATTTAAATTCGGAAGTACTTAGTTACTAGATTTAACAGAGCTGTCCAGCGCTGGCGGACATGTGATGTCCTCCCCCTTTTTTGTTGTTTTTTTTTTGGGGGGGGGGGTGGTTCAGGTCATATTAAAATTGCCGCGAACCATAGTGACATGTTTAGAGAGTGTCACGCTCCTTGCACGAAAAAAAAAAGTTAATCTTACGCCTCAACCCATACCCCATATTTTTTAAGTGGAATTCAAAATTGCCATTTTGTCCATCTTTCTCTAATTGATTGAAGGAGCCGAGTGGTGATGTTAGTTCATCAACTATTGATCGCGTGGTCTGTCAACACTGAGGTTGCGGGTTCGAATCTCACTGCGGGCAGGGTGCACTCGACTTAACTGAAAGGGAGCCAGTTTTCCTACTGGAGATCGGGGGTTTTATCCGGGTACTCCGGCTTCCTCCTCAAATAAAAACTGGACGCCATGATATAGATGAAAAATTGCTGAAAGTGGATTAAACAATATTTAAACAAGCAAACAAATCTCATTGATTTATTTTTAACTTATTCTCGTCATGAATAAAGCTGAAACACTCTCGCTGAAAGAAAAGCAAACAATCAATCAGTACATTAAGTTATTGTTTAAATTGAATGATACTCTTTTAAAGGGCAAGTTTTGAAAATGTTCTGTTTCATCGACCTAAAGAATTAATGACGTTTTGTTTAAAAAAATTACTAGTGTCTATCTGTAACACATTTTTACGCTTAACTTTAGTATTCGCAGACAATTCTCCCCGGCGTTATTGGGGCCTAGGTGGCTGATTGGTTAGTCATCTACTAGTTATCACATGCCTGTCAACAGGTTGCGGATTTTCGAACGACTGCAGATAGGGTGCGCCCGACTCCACTTAAATTGACAAAAGACTGATGTGCCTTTAATATAAGTTTTTTTGAAGGTTTACAGGACTCGGTTCGCAGATATGTCCTACTTTAAAGAAATGTGCTTAATTATATAATATAAAGAACATTTTTTTCTTTAAATATGTTTGTTTATTCATTTAGAACGAGACATTGTATTAACAATTCTTTTAAACGCATGTTTTTATTTTATTATAAAAATGGTATAATGAATGCATATATAATATACAAATGACGCAGAATCCGTTTTATCTTTAAATTATTAATTTATACGAATCCGTCAATAAACAAACCGATTTATGCATATAATTAAATGACGGATTCTGGATCGCACTGATTGGACTGATCGCACTGATCGCTGACGGTTACCAAGGTAATGACTGATTCATAATTTTGGACGGATGTAGTCATCATCAATCAGTCAGCGATCCGTCAGCGTTCCAAAATCCGTCAGCAATCAGTTATCAATCAGTCAAAGTGTTGCGTTTACGGGTGCAAGTACTGTATATATATATATATATATTGCTAATATTTTCGAGTAAAAATAAGCTAGGTTATTATTGATATAAACTGCATGAATACTAAACAGACCACATTGTGCAACAAATAGTTTCATGTCTTTAGAATGATGTGGAATTTCAAATCGATCTTTAGCACATTTAAGATAATTTGGTTTGAATCTCTTTGAATGCCTGTATGCTATATAGACTTTTTAATTATGTCATGCCATGTTGTAATAGGAGAATATATTATTATATGTAAAAATTTATTTTACATATAATATAGTCTGAAAAAATAATTTACAGCTCCGATTAACATTGAAGTTATATCGACATGAAGACAGCAGTTGTTCTCTTCGCAATCGTTTTGTTTGCTGCTTTAGTAGAAGGTCAGTGACGTTTGGCTTATTAAGTGAGTAAAACGGTTTTAACTATAATTATTGTAAAGTGGTTTTAGCATATAATACAATGAACGTTTATTAAAAACATGATGGCAAGTTAAATATTATACAAGTTGCAAAATGTGCTGCAGTATGTCCTCGATGTATTTTTTTAAAGTTGTGTTAATATATACAACTTCGTGAAGTCATTATTTTCAGTCCAGTCGTTAACGCATTTCATCCACATAAGTCGTGATTAGGTAATTATTTACCATTATTCACAGACGTGTTTGGATATGTGTCTTGAGTTCAACCATTACTTCAGAAAACATTTATAATGCTCAAATCCTAATGAAAAAGCATAGCCATTTTTCTTCGAAATATGTGTACTTTGAACTTGGTACGCAGCCTTACAAACCGTTGTAAAAATGCACGCTAAGCTATGATAAATCTAACAAATGCTAAAGGTTGGGCTAGTTGGAGTTTAAAGAAAATCACACATTAAATCTAGTCGAAGATCTTCTACGAGACATATAAACACGGATTAGGATACGAATATGATGATGGTTTTCGCAAAAAGTCAGTAATAATGACAAAATTCTGAAAATAATTTTAATATTATTTTCAATATATTTTCACTTCTTCTTTTGTATGCACCAAACTTAGCGTTTTGTTTACATTTTTACATAACAAGTATTTTACCACGTTTGTTGCTTCAGAATCAAAAGCTGGACATGAGTGCTGGACTGGATCTTCTGACGAATGTAATAGACATTGTAAATATGACAATGGTTGTGTAGCAGGAGGCGCGAGTGGAGGTTTCCTTTGGCAGACATGCATCTGTAATAATCCATGTACCCATCCGGGTAAATGAGAGGTGATATATCTCGGTTTAACAGATTACTGAACCAAACCAACCATGATCAGGATGCAATTTTATCTTTTTTATCAGCTCATCTTAAGTACACACGATAACAGACAGGTAGAAATTTGTAGACATGTGATAGTCAATGTAGTACTTAGAATTAAAATTGGAAACAAGCTCTTTTTTATGATTTGCATGTATTATATGAATTTTTTATCCAAATAATACAAACTCATAACTAACTCATATTATGTTTAGTTAATTAATAACTATTTTAATTTTGCAGGGAGAAAACGATGGAAAGCGACAACGACAGAAAATAAACTAAAATATAATAATCTTCAATTACATGCGATAAAGGAGTCGATATTTTGTTTGTTAGTCAGCCTAATATATTAAATGTACTTTTATATCCACTTGAATTAGCTGGCTTATCAATGTTGTCCTATTACCACCTTTTGATTCTTGTAGTGAATATTTTATAATGTATTCCCACTCGGTCCGTAATAGAGGAAAACATACTCCAATAACTTATCAAAATATAAAAATATGGAGATTCTCCAATTGTCATCTGCTTGGTTAATTCTTTTACCATTATTTGACAAACGCTAATGCCTTTAAAGTACAAACATTCTGCTTGCACAGCACTTAATATATATTTTGATAACCATTATAATATACATTTTACTTACACATAGGGCTAGGGATTAAGACATCAACATTGACCACGTAAGCATAATTTGTTGTTTCAAATACATATGAACACAGTCTTTACACTTTGTTATTAACGACGTAAGGATTTAGATCGGTGTATACCACGCTGACTTCCAAATTCTACATTTACCTGTGTATCAGGAGGTGATTTTCTAATTGCAGTTTATCACCATCAGTGGTGATCATTTATAATACTGAGAGTCGGTTGTCACAGTCAGCAAACTGTGGCGACCATTTACATAGATAACTATATTTGATCAAGGACATACTGTGACCAAATACCACGAATATATGTGTGTAGTCTTCTTGAACATCTGTGATAATTTAAAAAATACTTCCATTAAATTAATTTAAACCAAATTTAAACTGCCATTCGTTTGGGGTCTATTATAAATGTTCTTACTCTCGTTGCCATTTACTTGCATTTTATAGTTTTCTGAAGCTTTTTCCCTCATGACAAACAAAATAAATTAAACTGGAAACCTCAAAAGTTCTTTGAATATTTTTTACAAAACACCAAAATTTTATTTGTAGGCTACTATTCTTGGTCGCTATTGTCATAGCAACGTATGAAACTATACAAAAAGTTTTTCAATTTCAAGTTTGAATTGATCTGCTATATGTTTTGGCTATTCTACAGCACTAGGATAATATTGATTATATGTTTCCCATGTATGCCTTTCCTAACGACTGTACAATTCATTCTTAATATGTATTCGACTTTTTGATTGTCCTTGCAGTGGTTTTGTCTTATAAGGTCTCCATATTATCTGCGTTTTCTGTGAAACAGTTCCCATCAGTATCATGTATTTTTGATGTGCGTCCTTGTTTTGTACTTGTCAGATCTTTCACCATAGTGTATGACACGGAATAAAAATATACACACCAAACACAATTTCGTTTTCTCAATATTACCAAACTTACAGTTAATGTAGTGTTTTGTCGGTACCATCTTTTGTTTCTATCTTTTGATTCCGTTATGGGAATTTAGCGTTAAATGTCAGCTAAACCCTTTTCTGTATTTTGATCTTTCCTTACATATTTCTCTGAACATATACGTTATCTGGCAGTGAGTTTTTCTCCTTTTGGATGCTCAAATGAAGACTTTGTTATTAACGTCATCATTTATTGAACGTAACAGAGGTTAAGATTACAAATAAAGCGGCGACAGTAAGGATTGAGAAAAATGGTCTTGATTTACTGAATTATAAAATAACATAGGGACTTCAAATTGGAAATAGATTTAAGATTTCCATATTGATTTGATTCAGGACATAGATGCTAGTATATCATATTGAACTGCAACAAATTTGTCGCATTGATAGCATAGGAAAACACAACACTTTAATATATACCTACAAACGATTTTATGATTTATATTAATTTGATGGGGAAGTATATTCAAATTGTCCCTTATATCTTAAACTGAGATTGCTACAGTTGTATATTTCTGGTCTAGTGTGCGGATCTTGAGAAATCCTTATTTTGTTGACGCTCAATTCCCTCCATGACAAATATGTTGCCGTCCCTGTAGACAAGTCTTCTAACACATTGTGTTTGTATGTAAGTCGCATTACTATGAATGCCTCATTAAAGAACTAGGCATCAAGGATAACTCTGGTAGTTCCACATTCAAACATTCCACATTTGACAAAGATGAAATATTGGCTAACCATAAGTCCTTCATGAAGACTTACCATACTTGTAGTGGATTCTCAAATTACATAAAAATCCTAACAATTAAAGATACATAGCCGGCTCATCTACATGCTCTACCAACGGTTGACTTAGATATCATCTGCAGTGAAAGAATCACAGCAAAAAAACTGTGAAACTGTTTATTCCCGAAGCAATATTAATTATATATGCATTCTTAAAGATTTAAAAGAACTTTTGGAAAATTTAAAATCTCATTTGTTTGAACCTTTGACTTTTGAACTCTTTATACCCCTTGCCGCACGAAAAACTAAAATTCCGTCTGAAGGAAATCACACATAGAGCCTTCACACATATGCCTACAGATATGTAGTTTTAGGTTACGACAATACGTTTTTTTTTCTACTAAAAACTGAAAGGAAAATTATGCTACAGCGAATAACAGTTTTATAGTATGATGGATTTTCTGATATCGACAATATATTTATAAATTTTGGAGGATGTATTTTTCAGCAGACAATCGGAATTTCAATGGGTACAAACTGTGCCCCACTCCTTACGGATATTTTCCTATATTCTTATGAAACTGAATTTCTTCGACGTCTTATTAAAGACAATAAGATAGCAGACGCTAAGTCATTTAATTTCATATATAGATATATTGATGATTTCTTTTTAACAACCCTCAATTTGCTGAGTGGCTTACGTTAATACATCCTTCATAACTAGAAATTAAAGAAACCACAGAAACAGACTTACACTTCAAATATCACACCAACGGTCATCTTAGCACAAAAATTTACGAGACGATTGAAATTTCAAAATTAAAAAATTTCCTCACCTATTCAGCAATATTCCACCTTCTCCTTCATACGGTGTCTATATTTCTCAATTGATCAGGTATGCAAGAGCTTGCAGCGAGAATACTGATTTTTGCAAACGTCACCTATTTCTTCGGGAAAAACTTATAAACCAAGGTTACAAGAAAAAACGACTCTTCCGCGCCGTTTATAACCAACTCAGATTGTACAGTAATGGAAGCCTGAGGACCAAGTCAGGACCATTGCTGTAGTTGCTGTATTGCTGGTTCTGGAGTTTGTCGGTTTCTCGGACTTTGATATGTGCATTGTCTTTTGCGAAAGTTTCATCGGTGTTCGGTACTTTGTTATTACCGTCATTTATTCGATAGTATATTAAAATATTTATTGAAATAATTCTTGTAGACGTTGAATTCAACCTTTTATCTTTATTTCCGAATATTGTGGTTCGACATAGTTGTATTGTATTTTGTCAGTGTTTTACATTTTGCTTACAAATCTGGTTCTTTTGGTTACTAAAAAATAAGCTCAAAATAGAAGATAGAGTATGTGGACATAAACCTATTAATGTAAATTCCATTTTTTCCATTTATGTTCGCTTCTTCAGAATGAACTAAAAGAGATTAACCGCTCTTATGTCCTTAACAAAAACAAGGAATAAAAATATTCAGCTATTAAATCAACCAAAAAAATAAAGCAAACAGTTGATCTATGCAGAAGCATCGAACTTGGTATGAGATTTAACTTGACTACCACATATAATAAGAAGTTCAGACGATTGAATCAATAAAAGCTTGATTGCGCATGTTCTTTTAAGTGTATAAAACTGGTCAGTGGTACAATAAAACAACAACTCATTCCAGGAGTGCAGTTTGTTTAGAAAAATTAAATGAAAAAAGGGCGAAATGGACATTGTACAAACCCAAATGGATGACAATATCTTGTACATTTGGTAGAATATTAATATGTATCATATCACATAAACAATGATACACAAAACCTCACTTTAAATACTCAAATTTAAAGTGCCGAAAATGGAGACTACTGGTGCATTGTCGTTTTTTGCATAGTTTATTAAATCAATAAGAAAAGAGAAAACTTAAAAGTCTGCTATATCGCATATAATTAAAAAATATTGTATTTTAGTTTATTTTGTTTTCTCTTTCCATTATTTTCTCCCAGCAACATTATAATAGTTATTAAGTAATTAGACCCAATATAAGTTAATTATGAGTTTGTATTATTTGAACCTCATAGTCACAGAATTCAACAAATTATCACATAAATAACAAAGAACATGTTTCCAGTATTAATTCTAAGTAATACATTTGCTCGCATTGGTCTATAAAGTTTCTACCTTTCTGTTCTCGTTTGTACTTAAGATGAGCTGATTAAAAAGATAAAAATGTATTCTTATTAGGTTCAGTAATCTGTTCAATCGAGATTATCACCTTTCATATACCCGGATGGGTACATGTATTATGACAGATGCATGTCTGCTGAAGGAAACCTCCACACTCGCCTCCTGCTACACAACCACTGTCATCCCGACAATGTCTATTACTTTTTTCAGAGGATAGTGTACAGCACTCATGTCAGCTTTTGATTCTGAAGCAACAAACGTGGTAAAATACTTGTTATATAAAAATGTAAACAAAACGCTTATTGCGGTGCAGACAAAAGAAGAAAAAGAAGAATTGAAAATAAAGTGCAATTAATATTTCTTTTTTTTTCAAAATTTTGTCATTATTATTAACTTTTTGCGAAAACCATCATAATTTTCGTACCCTAATCCGTTTTTATAGGTTTCGTAGACGATCTTCGACTAGATTTAATGTGTGATTTTCTTTAAACTCTAACTAGCCCAACTTTTAGCATTTGTCAGCTTTATCATAGCTTAGCGTGCATTTTTACAACGTTTTTTAAGGCTGTGTACGACGTTCAAAATACACATATTTCGAAGAAAAATGGCTATGCTCTTCTATTAGGATTTGAGCATTATAAACGCTTCCTAAAGTAATGGTTGAACTCAAGACACATGTAAACACGTCTGTGAATATTAGTAAATGATTACCTAATCACGACCTATATGGATGAAATGTGTTAATGACTGGACTTAACGACTTCAAGAAGATTTATAAATTAACACAATTTAAAAACTACAACGAGGACATGCTGCGGAACATTTTGCAACTTGTATAATATTTAACTTGCGTTCATATTTTTAATAAACGTTCAATGTATTATATGCTTATACCGCTTTACTGTAATTATAGTTTAAACCGTTTTACTCACTTAATAAGCCAAACGTCACTGACCTTCTACTAAAGCAGCAAACAAAACGATTGCGAAGAGAACAACTGCTGTCTTCATGGCGATATAACTTCAATGTTACTCTGAGCTGTAAATGTTTTGTTCAAACTATATTATATTAAAAATGAATGTTTACATATAATAATATATTCTACTACTAGAACATGACATAACATTATTAGAAAGTCTATATAACATACAGGCATTCATAAAGAGATTCAAACCAAATTATCTTAAATGTGCTAAAGATCGATTTGTAATTCCACATCTAAAGACAGGAAACTATTTGTTGCACAATGTGGTCTGTTAAGTATTCATGCAGTTTATATCAATAAAATCTAGCTTATGTCTACTCGAAAATATCAGCAAAATAAAAAAAATATATATCATGATTTGAAAAATCTTTAGTCTGTCAACAGGAATTTGTAGGCTACAAAAATATACAAAGAACAAGTGTAGAATTAATGCAACCACAAACATGTTAAAGTAATTTTGACATTTTTAATAATGTGTATAGATATTTTACAATATCTTAAATCATCGAAAGTAAATAAAAAATACAAAGGAAATAAACGTTCAAGAAAACTCTTTATAATTAAAAAAAGCTTTCCTTTGACCGTTTTCAAGTAGCTTTGGGTTGGAAAAAGTCTTTACCAACCATGTTTTCTGGAGTTCAAGCTAGAATGAGCTATGGTTGGAAAACATTGTCATTATTGTTCACCTTTGGACGGTGCGAATTAAATTTTCAGATTGATAAATAGTTTTGAGTCGTCCAATTGATTGATCTTTTTCCATAGATGTGCGCCGTAAAAAGCGTTCGTTAGAATTTGGGCGCTATCAAAGTAATAGTGAAATTCGTGACACAAGATGAATACTTTCACAAATTTTATCCGGGTTTGTTCGGTTAAAAACAATATATATATACGGAATTATGTTCCATAACATTAGAAGAAAATATTGTAGTATTTTGTATCGAAAGGTAAGTGTTGAAATTCAATGAATATTAAATACGTCCATGTATATTAGCAATCGTATTTTAAATAGGTTTGTAAACAAATTAGATAAGGTTTTGTTTGTAATGTGCCATTATTAGTAGCATTTTCAGCTATATCATGGCGTTCAGTTTTTATTCCAAAAGACCCGCCCTGAAACAACAGCCAACTTTAAGTAGACACAAAAATATCCTATCTTTATTGCCGTATTTAATTAGACAAATTAATTCTTGCCACATGAGACATTGATTTGCATTGAATTAGTATAATAATATTCTTTTAAATAAATGTTCCCTACTTTACAATGTGTTGATGACATAAAATGATCTATTTGCGAACTCTTTGTATGTTTTGAAATAACTAGTGTAATCAAATGATAGTTTACGAACAGCAAAACAAAAATTAACGGATAAAGCTATTTACGAAAAATCCAATCTCATAGAATTTCCTGGTGAATTATAATTCACTCATATCTCCATCTTCACTTAGATCTACTATTGTCTAAGACCGTGATTAAGAATGATTACGGGCCTCAACACTTTTAGACTTTTGAATAATTATTGCTCAAAATAACACTTATATTCATGATATTATTAATTTCAAAATGATATTTGTTACTTTTTTACATTTAATAGAATATCAAAACATCGCCGTTCCACGCTTTCGATATTGGTTTTTTTTCGTTTTGTTCTTCCTTTGTTTTGTTTGTTTTTTTTAATTATTTTTTGGATGTGATAGCTAAATGCACGATATTTTCTGCGATGTCACTATATGACGACACTAAAGGTGCCTTTGCTCTGGCTTGGTTTTGCTAGGGATATTGTAGAAGTCCGTGTTGGTGTTAGTTGTGCTTGTTCATTTTACTGTTTGTCCTTATAATGTGGGTTCTATCATGGCTTTTGTCGATACTCGTGTGTACAAATGAATTTATATTGCAGATAACTAAACACGCTATGTATTTTGTAAGTCAAAGATAAACCTTTGAAATTAATTTATATTTTTTAACTTGTAAATGTATTATATATAGTCGTGAAGTAACATTATGTGAGTTTGTAGTCAATATATATCTAATATTTTATGTATGACGTGAGAACTACAGCATCGTACGCATTGCGCTTTTGCACAGTTTGATGCCTTTTGGTTAGAGGGCCTTCATTCTTGATGTACTGAGAGTATGGCTAGCTTTCTAGATCTTTCATTAAATTTGTTTTTCAAGAGACCTATTCGCTGATACATGTATAGATAACTCGTGTAAAAAAGTTAAAATTTCGATTGCAACAAGAAAAGAATGATTTGAAAGTCTTTTTTCAAGACACATACATAATGATAACTATGCCGACTTTCTGCTCTAAATCATTTGCTTGTTCATTACTTTTAACACTTACAATCGAGACTAAATTGAAAGGACAAATGAAGATATTAACAAAATATCGAACACCGAGGAAACTGTCAACAAAGATAATTCTCAAATCAAAGTCCGAGAAACCTTTAAACTCCAGAACCAACAATCAAAAATATAGTAACTACAGCAATGGTCCTGACTTGGTATAAGCATTTCAAACAAAATGGCAGTTTAAACAAGGATTTATGGTATGCTAAACCTCCTGCTTCCACTATTGTAATATGTGAGTTTAGTTTGCTGATGAAAATGGATGGGTATCATATACCACTAGTCAGTAATAAGTGTATCCAATAATCATCATAGTACAATCACTGTACTCTGAATTCAAACATTGGGAAAACTCTCTGCAACCATATTTTCAAACGAGATACAATATTTTTCGACTAGGAAGTGGTGCATATAATAAAGGTAGGGACAAATTGTTTTTCTTGTAGCCTCGGTCTATCAGCTTATCCCGAAGAAATTGGAGATGTTTGTAAAAATTTGTATACTCGCTGCAAGCTCTTGCATACCTGATGAATTGAGAAATATAGACACCGTATGCAGGAGAATCTGGAATATTGCTGCATAAGTGAGGATAATTAATTAGTCCGAGAAACCTTTAAACTCCAGAACCAACAATCAAAAATATAGTAACTACAGCAATGGTCCTGACTTGGTATAAGCATTTCAAACAAAATGGCAGTTTAAACAAGGATTTATGGTATGCTAAACCTCCTGCTTCCACTATTGTAATATGTGAGTTTAGTTTGCTGATGAAAATGGATGGGTATCATATACCACTAGTCAGTAATAAGTGTATCCAATAATCATCATAGTACAATCACTGTACTCTGAATTCAAACATTGGGAAAACTCTCTGCAACCATATTTTCAAACGAGATACAATATTTTTCGACTAGGAAGTGGTGCATATAATAAAGGTAGGGACAAATTGTTTTTCTTGTAGCCTCGGTCTATCAGCTTATCCCGAAGAAATTGGAGACGTTTGTAAAAATTTGTATACTCGCTGCAAGCTCTTGCATACCTGATGAATTGAGAAATATAGACACCGTATGCAGGAGAATCTGGAATATTGCTGCATAAGTGAGGATAATTAATAATTTTGAAATTAAAATCGTGAACGTTAATGTCATATTCGTGGTGAACAAAGTCTGAACAAATGTATATGAAGCTGTTTCTCTGGTTTCTTTAATTACTAGTTCTAAAGGATATATTAACGGAAGCTATTCAGCAAATGGTTATTAATTGAAAAGACATCAATATATCTATATGTGAAACTATTGGATAAGGGATAGCATCCATACATGATAAAGTAAATTTAAAAGTTTTAATTAAGTTATTTGAATATATGTTTTACAATATCTTAAATCATTGACCGTAAATAAAAAAAATACAAAGGAAATCAACGTTAAAGCAAAGTCCTTGGCCGTTGTTACAATTCTGCGTAGAAACAATAATTATATTACCCATGATTGGAATATATTTATAATTTTTTACTTAAATCTTGACAAAAAGATGCTTTTCATATGTATGTTTAATTTAGTTTGTTTATCAAATCAGAAAACCTTTAACATAAGTCATATAGCGTTGATGTATGGTGAGGCCTGTTGAACTATGCTATCTATAACTTAACACTAATAAGTATTTTTCAAGACGTGATCGTGTAATTTTAAAACCACCACACTCTTTGCAAGCAAATGATTTAGAGTAGAAAGTCGGCAATACTGATCATTATGACTGTATGTGTCTTTGAAAAAAGAAGTTCACATCATTCTTTTCGTGGTGCAATCGAAATTTTAACATTATTAGCTTTTCTTACACGAGTTAACTATACATTTAACAGCGAATTGGTCTCTTGGAAAACAAATTTAATGAAAGATCTAGAAAGTTAGCCATACTCTCAGTACATCAAAAGTGAAGGCCCTCTTACCAAAAACCATCAAACTGTGCACAAAGCGCAAAATGTACGATGCTGTAGTTCTCACGTTATACATAAAATATTAGATATATAATGACTACAAGCTCACATAATGTTGCTTGACGACTATATATAAGATATTTACAAGCTACAAAATATAAATTAATTTCGAAGGTTTATCTGTGACTTTCGAAATGCTTAGCGCATTTAGTGATATGCAATATAAATTCATTTGTACACACGAGTATGGACAGAAACCAGGATAGAACCCAAATTACAAGGACAATGAACACACACAACGAACAACAACACGGACTTCTTCAATAGCTAATTTGGAGTACTATCGCAGACTATTACCAGTATATGCTTTACTTATTTAGTCTGTCCTTAATCAATATTGACAGTAGTATATAATTATAGTTAAACCTGTGTTCGTCAGTCTACGTCACTAAGTTGCCACCGTAAAATAGGCATATTTGTGAAAGTAAAAGTAGACAATAAACTGACTGGAAGTCACTAGTGTCAAGTCATCCCGCAGTAAAAATCCCGCAATAAGATTATCCCAATATAAAATGGGTGCATTCGGATACATTCGCGCGGACGTCGAAGAGGACATCCTGACCGATTTAAAGTAAAACATCGATTGCAGTTTTGTTATTTCTTCACGCTGAGAATGTAAAATACTGATTTCATTAAAAACAAGAATATTTCTTGATATGATGTCACGTGACCTAGCTTGATGTTACCGCGGAGTTTTTTCTTTCTTTCCTAGGGAGACCGTCGTCGTATATTGACGTATTTTGGTTGATTCACGATCCTGCTAATAAGAATAATATTTTATTAAAAGACGACGCAGATGACTTTAATCGGAGCATGTTGAAGATTGTTTGACCACGATTCTGATTGATTCCAAAGAATTTTTCATTTCATACTAAGTACACATGGTCCGAGCAGAAGACAAACGAAAAAAAACCAATCACGTCGGAAATTGTTGTTTGTTTTGTATCGTCTCAGTTAAAATGCATTGTAGAATGGTAGTTCATTCAAACATTCTTGCAAAGGATTTATAACCCAAAACGCCTTAAAGTCATATGGCATGGTATGAGACGGGATAGGCTTTCTCGCTCATAGGTATAAATGAAGAGTACATGTAGGCCTACCCCGGGTGGAGGCGGATATAAGGCCTAAGTTAAATTTAAATGTTTTCGCTCTTTCAAAGTCGACCAATGTGGACATTACGAAAAAAGGTGGTAGGCTCTTTGAAAGTCATATGGTATGGTGTTAGACGGGACTAGACGTGCGAGATGCCCAAACACATCCACAGCCAAGCTTTCCACTCAATTGAAAATATAGGAGTACGCAATGGATTTGATCAGAAAGTGCCGCCTGTACCCAGTAACGTATAGACCAATAGAAGAGACTGTTATGTAAATAAAATGTCGTCAAAGATACCAAGTTTAACAAATTTTTTTCTTTGCCAGACGCGCGTTTCGTCTAATCAAGACTCATCAGTGGCGCTAAAACCCAAACAATATGTAAAAATCCAAATGATTAAGATGTTGTAGAGCTTTCATCACCAAATTTCTAAAACGTTATATCAAATCCGGCTAAGGCTATCTACACCATGAAATAGAAAAAACCTTAGAATTAAAATATTTTGTGAAATTATGTGGAATCTTTCATGAGCAGACAACATTACACTCTTCCAAATAAAGCGTCAATGTACCACGGCTTTGGGTTGTCGATTTTTATATCGAAGTACCCATAAATAGCTTTGAGACATACTGTGGACAAGATGTGCTCAATTTCAAGCCTAATTGACCAGGATTACAAGCTTTCCTGACGACAATCTAGTTTTCAACGATTACCACGGATTATTTGCAAATGAAAACTGAACGCAATGATATAGCTGAAATAGCTGACAATTGTTTTTTAAAAGGGCGTTAACCCCATTAAAAAAATAAATAGAAACATTTTAAAATATTTTCAAATTATAGGTAAACTATTATGCACTAGACGTTATACTATTCTAAAGAGAGTAAACATATTTCTTTACAATGTCATTTAAGAATTAGTTCTGAATGCTACAATGCAATGCTAGTAATTTTGGTTAATGAGTGTTTTTTTGGTAATAACATATATTTTTGTAAAAACCATCTTCAATCAATTAAAACTTTTAAATGCAATTCCCACAAGGTAGCCGTACGCATCATATGGATTAAATTCCCCGTAAACCGAATCGGCAGTTTTGGCTGTGTTCGTTATGGTGAAATCCACTGGTAATTGTGATACTAAATGTACTAAAATGATCAGAACCCTCGGTGATCGAAAACATTCTCGAAATATTTACAGACTGTCCATCAAGAATCAAACCATAAACTCCTTCTGGCCTGACTGTTATACCTATGAAACTGGTAAATCCTTTTGCCACCACAAAGTCATATGACTGAAGGTTCTAATTTACCCCTGAAATCGTCATCATTAAATCATAAATGCATCTCCTTTATTATCTGGTAACTCCTCTGGATACATTATCACTACAACATCACTGTAAGACTGGATATAGGATACTGTATTGTGAGTGAAATTAACATAATCCCTGGAATTCGACATTTTTGAAATGTTGTTATTGTTATTCCTTATAAGAAGAGTAGTAGCATTAACAGTTAGTATACGAACTACACTCTTTGGTCGGGTTGTGGAATAACATAAAGTTGGGCTAGTGGATTGGTGGGAAGAACCATTTCCATCAATTGTTGATTGTCGGTAGTGCCAACTACGTTTGTTGCGACACCGGTTCTTGTATTTCCGCTTACGACAATAACAGGCGTGGATGCTTTCTCCAGGGTACCAGACAGATCAGAACTAGGTGATAACTGAAATGTTTTGTATTTGTTTAGTGATAGTTGAATTTTATCACCATTCGAGTAATTTGTACCGTATATGCATCAGTACCACTCTGTATTTTGACAATTATTGCCACAACAGCGGAGTTATAACAATGACGCTATACTCTATGTGAGCGGTGAACGAAGGCAAGACGAATTCTCTTGATGCGAAACGTTCATGAATTACAAAAAAAACTTTACTCATAGCGGGAGATTTTTGAAAGAATATTAGAACGAACTTTAATGCCCACATTATTCATTCCATCATGCATTAGAACACTCTTACCTAAAGAATACTCCGGATGGTTTTTGTCAACGATTACAGTTTGGTTTCTATTGTCATGGAAATAAACAAACTGACAAATATACAGGTCTTTCTGAAGCCCTAATAGTTTCGGTGTAATACTTGAAGTTCCACCTCCATGATATATCTCTTGGAAAATAACAACAAAGCTTTTGTCCTTCCCATCTGTAAAATAATTTTAAAGTAAAGGAATTTTAACTAAACAATATTAATGTCATGACACTATACTCTTTAGAATTCAAAATAATTCTGCTCTAATATAGACAACATAATCATAAAAACAATATTATCAGTATCATAAAAACAGTATTATCGCAATGACAGTTTTTACATCAACAGAAAAACAACATATGGTCAATATTAGAGTAACATCAATGGTGGGGAAAGGAAAAATATCATTATTATAAAAACAGTTTTATAACAATGACAGTTTTTACATCAACAGAAAAACAACATATGGGAAATATTAGAGTAACATCAAAGGTGGGGAAAGGAAAAAATGCCTATACAACATAATCATAAACATAGTATTATCACAAAGCTATTTTTATATTTATCATATAATGACATTAACACTCTAAAACAAATGCAGTATATACACATACATGTACATGTATACCAAAACCAATAATACTTAATGTGATACAAAAAGAGAGGATGGGTGGGTGTCTTTTTTTGTTTTCGTACAAATTTTCCTTTCTACCACTTCCAATTTGGCGAATTTTGTTTAGACTGTTCTTTTAATTTTGTCAACTCACGACTAAGCTGTAAATTTCTTTTGCTAAGGTTTATTTAGGCTGTTCTATCAATGAATTCCACCCATACTACAATTTAGTCAACAACAGTTACCTCGCTTGAACAGGTGCATATAGAAAACTTGAAAAGTATTCAATGTAAACTGGCATAAAATCATGTATAACTATAAATATCATATATGTGAAAAACAGACGGCAATACCACTTGTTTACCTAGCTCATCGATCTGTCTCATGCATTAAAAACAATTAACGAATCCTCAAACCTTTTTCTATATAGAAACCTTAAAACATTAAACAAGAAGGATATTTAAAAAATGAAAGAGACTTTAAAAATCGTCAATTGATAACTAAATTCAGGTTGAGTGACCATAACTTAGAAATATAACTTGGACGCTATAAAAGAAACATTCCAAGATTTCAAAAACATTTTAATTTTGGAAAATTCTTGATGATGAGTTTCATTTTTTCTTAGATTGCAAAATTATTGACTATATCAGAGTACCTTTTATTAATTATATGGAAACAAAATTCTCCGGTTTTAATAATTTAGATCCTCTTGAAAAAATGAAAATTATTCTAAACCCAACCAACGCAATTCTGCCCAGTATCTGTAACTTTAAAGCGATCATTGGAAGCAGGAACATGAGGATAATATTAATCAGACTAGTGTCTTTTATTAAATGATAATGTTTAATTCATTTAAAATTTTCTAATATATGTTTTGCATGTGTATGAATATTTTGTTGTGTATGTATTGCTATACCCAATAGGGTTTTTATATGCAATACAGATTATTATTAAAATGAAACGTGAGTTTTACATACTGATCCTAGCGGGCACAACAACGTTGTTTCAACATTGAATCAAGGTCAGATTTCATCGTTGAATCAACATTAAAAAAGTAGGTTGGATTTTAAAATTGAATTGACGTTGAAATTGAAAAGTATGTTGGATTTGAAAATTGAATTGACGTTGAAAATGCGACTTTGAATAAACGTTGAGATTTCAACGTTGAAATGATGTTGAAAATTGGTTGAATTCTGGTCAGTGCACGTTGAAATAAGGTTTAATTCTGGTCGGTGTATGTTGAAATGAGGCTGAATTTTTGTCTGTGTATGTTGAAATAAGGTTGAATTATGGTCCTTGTATGTTAACTTCTTGTTGATTTAGGTTGTATTATGGTTGAAGTAGGATTAATACAGTTTTTTATCCTATATAACTATTTTACATCATGTATTTCACTAGTATTGGACAGAAGCTAACAAATGTGCAAAAGTTAAGGTGCATAGATGTAATCTATTCACCTTAACTTTCACTTGATGTCTGTTTTTAATGTAAATTTTGAAAATTGATTATCCACAAATGGCAAAAAACAACATTCGTATGATGTAATGAATAAAAAAATGTTCATTGCGTGTTGTTGAATTGTTAGGAACTTCCATGCACAGCTTTATACTGCATATAATTTGTTCAGGATCGGGAACTCCGTAAATAGGACGCATTCTATTAAAAAAACCAGTTGATAGTATAGCCGAAAAGTTGAATTAAATGGTGTTTAACTTCACTTTCATCTATTTATAAGCGGCAATCCATATACGACTCTAGACATATATTATGCAGTAGGCATTGCCAAATAGCGAGCACAGAAAATATAGTTCTCTAGTAGTGTTTTTTATTTATTTTTGCACTTAATTCTTTGTTTTAATTAGGAACCTATAAATCATATAAACCTTTAAAACTAATCTACTAGTTCCAGTTTTAATTTGTTCATTAATTTTGCGTAAATATTTGGTCCACATTTTAGAAATCGAACACGGGAACTGTAGTTGTGTATTTCAACTGGTACTAATCATAATTATGTACATTAAGAGTTATTAGACAAACTAGTGTTGTGCAATCGATAAAAATTATCAGTCGATTATCTATTACAATCAATTTACAGCAATCGACCGATTATCTATTGTTAGTGGTTGATCTAGTTTTCTGTTAAACACTGATACACTATAGCAAAACGGTATTAAAATATATTCAAAATGTTTAGCTTTTTGATCTTCACAAAATATTTAATAAATTTACAGACGCGGTGCCTCTGCTTTTCAGTGGTCACATGAAGTCTTTCTGATGCGTAGGTGACGTCACCTCAATCGATTTGTAAATGTAACGGTACTATGACACTTCCCGCTCTCTTTCTGAGTTCTCCGTAATGTTATATGTATAAATAAACACAATTGTCAAAATTACAACTTTTAATAAGTCTCTATAATATCAATTCACATAGATGCAAGTTGATTTTTAGAAGGTACAATATATGAATCATTGCTAAATGTATATTGGTCAGCACTTTATAAAGAATAAATTTCGTGTCTTACCTAATTTGTAAGTAATTCTAAAGAAAAGTCTTATCAAGTAGTGAATCCCCGTCTGACTGAGCGTCCTTCTTTCCGAACGTCATGTACCCGACATCGTAACCCCACCGGACAGCGGTAATTGGGCCTAGTGCACCAATTCCAACTGGACTTGAATGAAATCCGGGTATACGCTAAATTTCCATCCAAAGAGCGAATTATAGATGTAAATAGATATAAATAAATTAATTAACCAGTCCCCCAAAATAACACATTAAAAATGCTTTTCATTTCACTCTTAAGATCTTATGTGTACCGAAATTACACATTAGTTTAAAGAGTAAATTTAAATATGCAACAAATGAATAAATAACAACAAGTATTATGCATAATAAATATCAACAAATGACAAAGCTGATCATATTGAACAATATAACTGTTGACTCCGTTGCTCATCAGCTAAAATTAAAAAAAAAACAACATAAGGTAATATACTAAAATTTATCCTCAGCTGTAAGATAAATATAGTTAAATGATATAGCTAAATAGTGCAAAGATATTCATGAAAATATAACAATTAACGCTTAACAATTCAATTTCAATAACATAGTGTCCATATAAGATAAAATGTTCACATGAATGTCACAAGCCCACACGTTAACAATGGTCATCTTCCAACATTTCACTTCAAGTTTTCTTTTGATCTCGCTCTCTTTTTGTTTATCATATCATTAAGTTCGTCAAGCTTGCTTTTGCGGCATTTCTGGCGGCACCAAAAGTTTCCAAAGAGTTGCAAAGCCAACGGAGGTATGCTTCCAACTCAGGTCTGCTTATATCTTCAGGTATTGGTTGTAGTCTCATTGCCTGGTAGTCCGAAAAATTGGTTTGTTTGGAAGACGTACATATGTACATGAATTTGAAGTATTCGTTAGCTGAACTTGACATCAAAAGTTGGTGTCTACTGGAAAGACTGGAAAAGCGTTTGGTGACGAAGAACGAGCAGGACACCCTAAGTTGGTGTCAACCAATGGAACCGAAATCGTATGGGTTGGAGGTACTGGTTCTGGACAGCCAAAGTCGGTGTCTGCCTTTGCAAATGGACTGATGCCTGGTGAACCGATCAAAGAAGAAGTCACTGGTACTGACCACCCAACGTTGGTGTGAACCACTGGAGCTGAAATCTTGGGAGTAGCAAGAACAGCCGTACGGCACCCAAACTCGGTATCTGTAGATGTGTTTTGTCTGTGTTTAAATTTGTGTAAGGTTTTTCTTGAACTTATAGAATGATGAGTAACATCTGGCTGGATGGAAAGTGGCAAAAGTGGGGGTCTTTAAGAGTTTGACGATACTTGAGTGGCATTATTGAATGGCATGGCAGAAGGTACGCTGATGGTAAAACTCGGCGAGACAGGTTTTCTGGTAACAAACGGAAGCAGATGACAGTATTTTCTTGTTTTAGGTTTCTTTGGTCTGACCAGTGAAGATATAATTTCCAGGGTTAATATATTGTTTGTTTTCCTTGACGACCTTTCCGCAATCTTCAGCCCTCGCATCCAAATCCGTTCCTTCCAAGAAATGATCATAGGTAAGGAATGCTTACTTGGCATACAACAATATTACATGAAAACAAAAAAAGAGATGTCTCGCATCCCAATGCCTTTTGTCTTCGATGAAAAGGTGGCATTTGAACACTCTTCAACTGGACATTTCATCACTCCGTCCTGACTGTATATGAAAGGAGTTCGGTTTTGTTCATTATCGAAGTCTCCTTCTGCATGTAGCTGAAGTTCTTCCATACTGCACGGGGAAAAATACAAACAAAATATAAAATTGTTTTGTACTAATTTGTACTGATATATATGGCATAGTGTCGTAGTTTTAGGGTGTAAATACACCAGGCAAATATTTAGCCAGCTCTGAGGAATTCAAGTTCAGTCATGAACTAACAAACAACTTTACCAGCTTTTATTTAGTTCACTTAGCTCATACAAATAGAAGTTACGTACGCAAAAAGTTCACATTAACATAAACGATGTTTTTGATCATCATGAACAAATTAAGACAATTAAAAATACTGCAATAGACAACCATAAATAAAAAACATCATGCCTATTCTAAACCACAAAACATGGACTGCAATAACCTCATTCTCATGCCTGATCGCATGACACCTTAGCCATAATGTGTAGTACAAACTAGTCATTGTGTATGTATAAAGTATCTTCACTTAAATTACCCTCTTTGTTGGAAGGAGATTGAGATAGCAAGAAAATTTAAGTTGAAAATCTGGCTGGGGCTTTATCTGTCTCACCCTTCTACTACATTGTGGAAACACCGGGCTTTGTTTGTCACACATTTGCCAATCTTGCAACTCGTTTAAATAGTCAATGTTTTGGGTTGCGTGAGACTCGTACGTAGTACCGATAGTATTTTCTGATATTGGTGTTTTTAAACATTTTAAAAGATCAACATGTACAACTATGGATTTTTAATGTCTACGAATGTTTGATTTCATATGTAATATCAGACAGCTGAACTATGTATGGTCCACCCGAAGCCGAGCTTCTGATTGGCTTTTGGTTGATACCAACGAAGAACTTTACTTCCTATGTTAAAGGTTCTTGTTTTCAATTGCTTATCGTGGTATTTTTTCTGTTTTACGAAACTCGATTGGAGATGTTCATGTGCGTTTTCAAATGCTCCATGCATCGCACTTTTCATCCATTCGACATACTTTATCGGACATAATTCAGGAGACTGTTGAGGTTGTGCACCCGTTATAATGTCTATTAGGATAGACATCTCCCGTCCCAGCATCAGCAGGTTAGGGCTACATTGAGTGCTTTCGTGTATGCACGATCGATAGGTCATCGTAAGATATTGTAGATTATCTTCCCTGTCATCCTGCACCTGATTTACAAACATAGCGAGCATTTGTTGCAACGTTCTGTTGTAGCGTTCGACCATACCATCGGATTGCGAACGGTATGGTGTTGTACGCGATTTATTTATCTCCAATAGTTCGCACATAATAGCAAAAAAAATTCGATTCGAATTCCGACCTCGGTCAGTGTGTATGCGCGCCGGTACTCCGAAGCGACAAATAAATTCGCTAGCTAGCCTATCTGGTGTGTGGTTAATGCCGTCTTTTGTCTGTCTTTTTCGGCGACTTTCATTTGCCAAAATCCGTTAAAATCCATCACGCAGAAAAAAACTGGACCCACCAAGTGATTCTAATGCTGTGTCCATCCTCGGCAATAGATAAGCATCATTTTTGGTAACGGAGTTTTCTATAATCCACACAAAATCGTGAAGTACCGTCTTTCTTTTTAACAATGGGCGCGGCCAATGGTAAATTACTCGGCTCAGCAACGCCGTGTTCGAGCATCTTGTCGATTTGTTCATCTGCTACTCCTTTCATGTGCACTGGAAGACGACGGGGTGGCCGTTTAATCGGTCTCGCGTCTCCGTATCAATATGATGTTCCATTAAACTCGTCAAACCTAAACTACCATCAGGACCTACAAAAACGTCCGTATACTCGTGCACCAAATGTATGAGTGCCAAACGTTGTTCTTGCCTGTTTTCATTAAGAGGAATCAATTTTGGCTGTAGTCCAACCTTTTGAGGTTTTACTGCTGAAATACGATTACTGGTATCAAATTTATCCCTATTAACAAACTTTTTATTTTGATTGGTTCCATATTGTGACAAGTGTTCTACAGGGTGAATCGTTACTACCTGCACATTTTTCTTAAGTATTTTTGGAAATGGTGTAGGATTCACAGATAATACAGAAAACAGCACCGTTGGATTTGATGTGTCCGTAACTGCCTTTGGTAAAATAATATGTTCTCCCCCTCTGAATTTTTCCAATGGCTCTAAACAGCCACCTGTGTTACCATAGAAATGACCTCTTATCTCTCCATTTACAAAGATTTCGGTCCGCGCTGGAATGTGAACTATTTCCGCGAGATGTACTCAAGCACGCCTAACGGCAACACTATTTTCTTTGAAAAGTTGAATTTGTGCTCTTGGGGAAATAATTTTTCACTTACTTGTATCAATAACGAAATCGTATTTAGACAGAAAATCCAGCCCTAAAATGCCTAGCATCCCCCAAGTTCTATCACAGAATTTATAAATATTTTGCCACCTTTAACTAAAGGTAGTTCAGTCTCTCCGAATACCCTTAAAGGTTCACAATCAGCAGTGACAAGTTTTGAGGTAATATTTGTTAGAGTGCATTTTATTTCACCGTGTATTTCTTTCGAAATAATAGTCACTGCAGAGTCGTGTCAATTAATATATCAAACTCAATGTCAAACACAATAACTTTTATAAACCAAAAATTTTGAGATATTGAAGACAAACGTATATTTGAAGGCCTATTTTTTTTAAACATTCCTTGGCCTCAAAAGCAGCCCTTTCTAGTTTGGATTCTGTATTTGTTTTTGGATTTGTGTAGATATTCCATGTTCGCTTGACAATTATAAGACACAACCTTTTTTAATTTTCTTTAAGTACTGGTGTCCTTGTGTCATGATCACCTCCAACATCGGAAGTAGCCACAGGGGTGTTTGTCAGACGCGCAAGCGTTTGTTGGATTTGTTTGATAGATTCAGTTAACTCCTGAAAGCTTGGTTCAGATTGTTTATCTAGACCTCTGGTGTGTTTCAAAGCGAACGCATTTACTGCCTCCTCTTGTATTGGTTTTTCGTAACAGTTGTTTTGTGCGCCGTATTCAACGGCAAATGAAATGGCCTTGCCCACGGTTGAGGCATGCAAAATCTGAACATATCTCTTTAAATCTGGATTGTTCAAGCCTGTAACATACTGCTCAATAACGAGTGATTCGAGCATGTTCATTGGAATTTTAGGGAAGGCTCTACTTGCTAGTCTTTTCAGACAGCAACCATAATCAGTAACCGAATCATTTTGGTTTCTGCGTCTTGATCTCATCTTGCATCGGTATGCAGTTTTGAGTTCTGGTGAACAAAAACGTTGCGAAAGCGCCGACTTTAGTCTTGCGCAATACCACGGAGACAAATAGCCAATTGTGTTTCTTTTTCATTATAGGACCACTCACTCCATAATTCAACTTGTTCAAAGTGTCAGAAAATCAAGCCATTCTGCCATTAACCCCGTAAAATGTATCAGGTTCTTTCTCTCTCCGACTAAGTCCCCTGTGACCCGAATGTGGTATATCATTATTAACCGGTGATATCATGTTTATTTGACCTACGTTATGCACATATGCCCTCTCCCTCTCCGTATCAAAATTCAAGTATGTTATGCCATTAATGTCAGGTTTGTTTTGTTTTATACTATGCAACCCGACTGAATTATTGTCGTTATTAAAATGCACGTTTTTGCCTGTCGAATTGTAAGGTATTGTTTGTTTTGTACACTGTAAGCATATTTTTTACCATCATAATTTTTTTATCCAGTGGGACACATGTGCTGTTGATTTCAATTTTATGAATGTCATCTTGTTGCAAGGCCATTTCGTCCTGACTAGAATCGAAATATGCAATTCCTCTTTTATTTGGTCTTACTTGGGGTGAATTATGTGCAAACACTTTATAGTCAGTGCTGCTGTTGAATGTGTCCGCTCCCCCATAAACAATATTATGTTTTGTGTATTCAGGCTTTTCAAAAAAGAATGGGCTTTGGAAATTTACTGACTTAGCTTTGTCCAATGTTTTCGTGTCATTGTTTTGGAACTGATTGTTTGAATTATTGTTTATGGCACCCTGACCCATAATACTAGTTACAACCCTACTCCTTCGGTGAAATGGTTCATAGATTATGCTTTCAGGTGTATTGAATGTATCATAGAAATTTTCGTTTTTCATTTCTAAATCCTCCTGGGAGCTTCTTGTACATTCCGATTCGATAACGTGTACACGCTGGTTCACAACGTCAAAGTCATTTTCAACGTTACGTTTCGTGTGTAATGTGTGTGTTTTACCATCGACTTTATTAGGGGTCATCCATAAGTGTCAACATTTTTCACAAGTTTGCAAAGCGCGCTATAGGAAGGAGGGGGTTTCAATTTCAACATTTTATTCCGTACTTTTTTGTTTTTAACTTCCGGTAATACCGGAAAAGTTTCCGGAACTGAAGTTTAGTTTTATATATTCGATTTCTTTCTGGTTGTGTAATACCAGGAACCTATAATTCAAGTTATTTATAGTAGTCCCAGTTTATACTGTTTTATGAAAAAAATAATTAAAATAAAAGATATAGAAAAGAAGTTTATCGTACAAAGAGACACAAAAACTCAAGAAAAGGAGCAAACAAGTTTTTCCATTGATGACAAGAATCATGCAATCTGCAACATTCAAATTAAGCTCATTGTATACCAGACAAGTTTCCGGGAACTATAAGTGATCACAGAACAAAATCAATTCAAATTGCAGAGTGACAGTTTGGATACATACTGGAGACCTTGGTAATTGATGAAATATGGAAAATAATATGTTTTGCAACATATATTTGAAGCAATCACAAGGATATATAATAGGAATGGTTATGAAATATACACCTGGAAAAAGGTTAAGCACCCCCTAGTTTTTTTCAAGTCATACATATTCGAACACCTTTTGACTAATATTGGACTGCCATTTGTTTTTAATTTGTATAGCAAACAAAAATATGCATTGTTGGGCACAATGAAACACTATTTTAACAAAAAAACTCATTGTTATATTTACATATCATTTCATCAAAATATGGACGGTCTTTGCTTTTTCACGTAGTCTTTAAACAGTATTGTCATCGAAAGATCCAAACTGTTATTTAATTGTCCAATCACACTTGAAAACGTCAATCATAAAGACCAATGGATAATTAGCCATCGAAGGGTCAATATGGGTATATCCACCGTTAGCATGAATGACTGCTGCAATCCTGCGTCGCATACTGCCGATAAGGCGTCTTATTTGTTGAAGCGTTATCTGTCGCCATTTCCAGTGTTATTGAGCTTCTAAATGTTGCAAGTTCTGTGGAGGAGGTTGCATAGCTTGTAATCGCCTACCCGATTGATCCCATATCTGATCTATTGGGTTGAGATCTGGACTTCTTGCAGGTCACGGAAGAGTGGTCACAGATTCGTTCTCCAGATATGCCCTTACTGCTCTGGAACGATGAGGTCTAGATTTGTCATCCATGAAAACAGGTCTTGACTCTAACGGGTGGTTTTCAAAATGAGTCACAAAACAGATGTAAGCACGTCCTGTGTGTACTTTTCGCCATTAAGGTTGACATTGATTGTTACCAGATCCAGTTTACAATCATGTGAGATACAGCCCCACACCATAACTGAGCCCCCACCAAGAAGCACTGTTGGAACAATGTTTCTTGGCGTGTAAGCTGTGTTTTGATGCCTCCACGGTTCGGCCATCAGTTACATGGAGTAAAAATCGGCTCTAATCTGACCAGTGTATTCGTCGCCAGGTTCTAAGGTTCTAATTTGTTTTGCTCTGCACCAGGCCAGCCTGTCCCTAAGATGGCGATCATGAAACATTTGGCGTTTAATGACTCTCCTTGACCTCAATCCTGCAGCTTTAAGACGATTTATTACTGTTCTGGCTGACAAATTACTACCAGGTAACCATTATTGCTTGAGACAGGTGCTTGCTGCAAACTGATTTCGCCTAACCAATCTACCAATGCTCCTATCTCCACGTTGGGTTGTCATAGATGGTCGACCAGATCGGGAACGGTCTTTAACATCTTGCGTGGCATCGTGTTTTCTGACCAAACGACTAATGACTGTATAATTATAGCCAAGCTGACGTCTTATTGCCTTGTACCAGTGGAATGCATGCCGATGATTTGTCATCTCTGTGCTTCTGATATCTGCCTCCTTGCCATGCTTACTTTAAATGATTTGGCAATTGAAATTCGGGATTTTAATACCGATATGTTGCACGAAAAAGTAGTGCACTTTGGACATGATGAAGGGAGCAAGCTTCATGTGGACAGAAAACCGCACTTGATTAAAATTTCACATCCGCACGCTCACATCCTTTTAATTATACATTAGTGATTTAATACTGACCAAAATCATCAAAATTAAACTTAATTTACTATAAACGAAAAACAAAAATATTCGGGGTGCTTAACATTTTTCCAGGTGTATATATCAATTATTAACCCTGCATGTAGATGTGCAGACTTGCAAAAAATGTTGATGTACACTTTTAGAGGGAGGGAGGGGGTTTTCAAAAAGAGTGCTCTTTGCAAACTCGTGAAAAATGTTGACAATTATCCAACACATACGTCGGATATTTTGTAGGATATACATTCTCTTTGTGATCTGCTGAAAATAAGCTTTCACATGGTTCCAGATGTTTTGGATTTTGTGACCTGAATTCATTTTGAATTAATTGTGAGTACTTACCTAAATTGTCAGACTGTTGTGTATTGTTTTCTGCTTTCATTTCCAGTATTTTGTTAGGGAGGTCATCCAAAAAATGAACATCGTGGGAAATTTGTTTATTTTAAGGCCATCTTAAAATGAAGAATTTAGCTAAAAAAATTTTGAAAATCGATTGAGCGGTTCAAAAGTTGTGATCATTTTAAGGGGCTAAAAATTGAGCATTTTCTGATTTTTACCTCGAGTGCCAAATTTTGGAGTCAAATTATTTTGTTGTTTTACAAAGAAAATATAGGGCTTTTTTATTTCATTATGCTGTACTCTACTTAAGCTTTCACATGGGGGGTAATTTGTGCATGCTGCTTGTTTTGAGAAAAAAATATGAACGGTCCAAAACGGCAAAAAATGACTTTGAACTTAATCTTTTTCAATTGTGTGTCAGTCACCCCCATGTATTGAATAGCACGTTCCGGTGCAAAAATCTATGTAAGGGTTTAATTAAAAAGACTGAATATTTGTATATTAGTTAACACAAGTCCATTTTATAGGAATTATTATTTATAATTGAAATAAATTGAATATTTTAAAAAAATATTTTATATTAATTATTTTATTTAGACTTATATATTATTTTTTGTTTATGCTGTATCGTCATGTTTGTCGATCCGATACTTAATAAGTTTACTGGTTCGTACTTTCTTTAGACTTTTTATATAATATTTTGAACTATTTGTATTGTGTATTTACACGATCCCAGTGGACTTATATTATTCCATCTCCAAATGAAAATATTCTTTAAGCATTTTGAGCTAAACGCCACTGACTGATGAGTCTTAAGTAGACGTAACGCGCATCTGGCGTAATGCATTTGTCACCTTGGTAATTTTGATTGCATCTTGTTGGAATATTTGAGCAAAACCAAGTAACAGCACTGAACGTCCGCGGGTGGCGGACTGGGAAGCAACTATATAAGTTTTGGGTTCAGTTGGAGTGAGAAAGTTTAAGATCAAAATGTTATGGCTTGTTTACGTTATTTATTTATATTGTCACTCAATGACTGAGGCCATTCGTTGGTCAGTGTGTGTCAATATTTTTGACAAGAAACACCGTCATTTGTATCGTTGCATAATCTTTTAGACTTGTATATTATTTGTTGTTTATGCTGTATCGTCATGTTTGTCGATCCGATACTTAATAAGTTTACTGGTTGGTACTTTCTTTAGACTTATTTCATATAAATTACAGGACACTTCCCGCTCGCTTTCCGAGTTTTTGGAATGTTATTGTATAAATAAACACGATTGTCAAAATTACAACCTTCAATAAGTCTCTTATATTGGTCAGCACTTTATACAGAATAAATTTCGTGTCTTACCTATTTTGTTAGGATATTCTAAAGTAAAGTTTTGGGACGAAAATCATCGTCCCATCAAGTAGTGAATCCCGTCTGACTGAGCGTCTTTCTTCCCGATAACGTCATGTACCCGACAACGTAACCCGACGGGACAGCGGTAATCGGGCCTAGTGCACCAACTGGACATGAATGAAATCAGGTTATACGCTAAATTTAAATCCAAAGAGTGAATTATAAATATAAATAGATATAAATTAATTAATTAACCAGTCCCCAAAAATAACTCATTAAAAATGCTTTCTATTACAGTAAAGAGTGTTTCACAGGTTGCAAAAAAAATTGTCGGACATTTTTGTTGTTATTACAAAAATAAACACTATAATTTTATCGATGTAAAATTTATTTCTGTCTACTTAAAACTTATTTTTTTGCTCGACCATAATATTTTCTTCTGACAGCTCAGCTACCATCTGAAATGGGTTTGTTCATATAGATCACATGACCTTATTTACACACACGCATGTAACCGTAAAGCGCGTATCTGCGATGACGCTATTAACCAGTAGTAGAATCAGGGGGCCCCGTACTCTCTAAAAAGGCAGCACCCATTAAATACGCCTGTAGCCCCCCGTGATCGTACAAAGAGCTTGTTTCCAGTATTCATTATATACATTCATTTACTCGTACATCTCTTCTAAATTTGTCTAAACTCGGTCCTGACAATGTCTATTACATTCTTCAGAAGATCCAGTCCAGCACTCATGACCAGCCTTTCATAATGAAGCAACAAATAGTGATGATATACTTGTTGTTTTATCAATGCAAACAAAACGCTAATTGTGCTGCAACCAAAAGAAGAGAAAATAGATCGAAATTAATATTTATTTTTACAGAATTCTGTCAATATTTCCCTGTCTTTAAATTGTTACTGACTCAACCGTCAGCATTTGGAAGCTTTAGTGTACATTTTTCATAGCGGTTTGTACGGCTGTGTACCATGTTAAAACTTCACATCTTTCGACGAAAAATGGCAATGCTTTTCTATTAGGATCTGACCGTTATTACTGCTTCCGGAAGTGGTTGAATGGTTGAACTCAAGACGTCTATATAGACACGCTGTGAATAATTGTAAATGATAACCTACCCACGACTTATGTGGATGAGATGCTTTGTAACATAATGGCGTCAAGAAGTTGTACAGATTAACAAAATTTAAAATATATAACTAAGACATGCTGCATCACATTTTGCAACTTATATTATAATTAATTTGCTATTCTATTTTTTTTATAAATGTTTAATGTATTATATGCTAATACCGCTTTCCTATTATTATAGTTTGTAGTTAAAACCGTTACTCACTTAATAAGCCAAACGTCACTGACCTTCTACTAAAGCGGCAAACAAAACGATTGCGAAGAGAACAACTGCTGTCTTCATGGCGATATAACTTCAATGTTACTCAGAGCTGTTAATTATTTGTTCAAACTATATTATATTTAAAATGAATTTTTACATATAATAATATATTCTCCTATTACAACATGGCATGACATAATTAAAAAGTATATATAGTATACATGCATTTATAAAGAGATTCAAACCAAATTTTCTCAAATGTGCTAAAGATCGATTTGAAATTCCACATCTAAAGACATGAAACTATTTGTTGCACAATGTGGTCTGTTTAGTATTCATGCAGTTTATATCAATAATAACCTAGCTTATGTTTACTCGAAAATATCAGCAAAATAAATAAATAAATGAATAAATATATATATATATAATCTTCTGTCTGTCAGCAGGAATTTGTCGGCTTCGAAAATATACACAGAAGAAGTTAAGAATTCATGCAACCACAGACATGTTAAATTTATTTTGACATTTTTAATAATTTGTATATATATTTTCCAATATCTTAAATCATCGAAAGTAAATAAAAGATACAAAGGAAATCAACATTCAAGAAACCCCTTATAATTGAAAAAAACGCTTTCCTTTGGCCGTTGTTACAATTTTGCGTATAAACAATATAATATTTACCATAGATGCGCATATTTTAGATTTGAATTAGTATGCGTTAAACTCACAAGTTGAATTTTGATCTTGAATATTGACTTGATATGTGAGTGAGCTATCATAAAATCGTCTAACTCGATAAAGTTTTCTGTAGTTGTTAAATATGTCTTGCCAACATGAAGCTGTTCTATTTTCATCATTGTTTACTTACGCTTGAAACCATCATGCCTTTCAAATGGTGAATTTATTTTGTTAACCTCATCGGAAAACTTAGCATTAATACTTAGCATTAATATCTAATTAAGTCATATAGCGTTGATGTATGGTAAGCCCTAAGACAACCATGATTATCCTACCTAAAACTTAGCATTAAACAGTATTTTCAAGAAGTCTGTGTTTCGTGCTTCAAAGAGTAATGGAAGCCGTCTGAACCTGCATGTCACAAAGATACACCAAAGGCCTTTCCCAAAAGACTTACCTAATGGCAAAAAACTAAATTATATATGAAGTTGCTGTGGGTCGTCAGTTAATAGCCTTTTTGAAACCGGCGTCTCCACGAAGGCGAGGCAAATAATTTGTTTTATTTTTCAGGGATGCTTACAACATTATTCTTAAATTTAGAACCACTGCACACTTTGCAAGCAATTGATTTAGTGCAGAAAGTCGTTAATAGTGATTATTATGTATGTGTCTTTGAAAAAAGAATTTCAAATTATTCTTTTCGTGTTGCAATCGAAATTTTAAATTTATTAGCTTTTCTTACACGAGTTATCTATACATGCCTCAGCGGATGGGTCTTTTGAAAAAACAAACTAAATGAAGGATCTAGAAAGCTAGTCATACTCTCTTAACAAAAAGGCATCAAACAGTGCACAAAGCGCAAAATCTACGATGTTGTAGTTCTCACGTAATACATAAAATATAATGACTACAAACTCTTAATGTTGCTTGACGTTTATCTATAAAAGACATTTAAAAGCTTAAAAGTATACATTAGTTATATGCAATATAAATCCACTTGTACACACGAGTATAGACAGGAACAAGGATAGAACCACAATATAAGGACAGTCTGCACAATTAACAAACAAAACTAACAACAACACGGACTTGTAAAAAATCCGCAAGTAAAACAAAGCTTGAGCAAAGGAAAATGTTATGTCCCCATATAGTAACACCGTAGAAAATATCGGGTAAAAACATAAAACCATGAAAGCTAAAACAACAAACAAAAACTTCTCTTAGTAACCTGTTGAAACATGGCGAGTTTTAATTGTTGATTTGTAATAAAGTAACAAATATAATTTTGAAATTAATAATGCCATGAATGTTTTAGTGTTATTTTGAACAATAAAGATTTAAAAGTAAAAAAGTGTGAAGGTTGTGCACATTAGTCATCTACACTTAGATCTACTAATGTCTAAGTGTAGATCGAGATATGAGTCAATTAGGAAACACTAGGAAATTCTATGAGATTTTAATGCATTTTCGTAAATAGCTTGATCCATTAATTTTGGTAGCTGTTCGTAAATTATCATTGGATTACGCAAGTGATTTAATATATATTTATGTTGTTTTAAATACTTTAATACGAAACAATCTTAGAGTAATACTGTTTTACGTTTTTGAATATTGAAACCCAACCAGGATTTTGGCATGGAATATATATGTAATTGTGTATTTTAGTGAAGGTTAAACAATATATTTCAAACAATGAAAAATAGAAAATCACTGTTTATTTAAAGCCGTTTTAACTTTTATTAATGAATAGAGAGAGTTCCCAAATTCATCCATAAATTGTAAAGTGGATATCTTTAATTTAAAGGTGTTTTAATTGTATTAATTCAATATAAATAATTGTATCACGTGGCGAAAATTGCGTTTTTTAATTGAATACGTTAATCAAGCTGGGATAGATGTTTTGTCTACTTAAAGTTTCCTGTTCTTACCATGTGGTATCTAATTTGTTTACAAACCTATTTAAAAAAAGATTGCTAATATACATGAAACGCAATTAATATTGATTTAATTTCAAAACTTACCTTTCGATAAAAATGCTACAGTATTTCTTCTAATGTTATAAAACATAATTCGTCATATACATTGTTTTTTACCGAACAAAACTTTGTTCAACTATTATCTTGTGTCACGAATTTCGCGATACAGCACGTACGTTTCTAAAGAAAGCAATCTACGGCGCACCTCTATGAAGTAGATCTATCAATAGGACGATTCAAAACTATTAATTAGCCTTAAATGTTAATTCACACCGTTCAAAGGTGATCAATAATGACAATGTTTAACAACCATTTTTACAAAAAATGTTTAAAAACAGTACTATAAATTAGGTCAATCTAAGTCCAAAAATAAACGGCTGCTTGTGACTTTATAACTGGAATGGACTTTTTATAGCTCATTATGTCAGTATATTAGCATCATCGAAAAATAAAACAATTTTCTTTGCCTTTCGTTCGTGGAGACACAGGTGAAGCTTCTCAAAAAGGCTATTAAATGACGAGGCTATAGCAACTTCAACTATAATTTAGTTGTAAAAAAAACTATAAATTTTTATCTTCAAGAAGACTACACACATATATTCGTGTATATAGAAGCTTACGATTTAAAGATGCGAACATGTAAGCGTAATTCTGCTTTCTCATTTTAGCCTTCACAATTTGTTTATTTTGTCTGTTCTAGTCATTCGATATATAATGAAATATAAGTATAAATGGTTTCCTTTAAATTCTGAGTATGTGAAATTAGTTACTAGGTTTCACAGAGCTGTCCAGCGCGTCCTCTGCTTGCGGACATGGGATGCCCTCTCGTTTCTTTTGGGAGGGGAGGGGCGGGAGGGTGGTTCAGGTCATATTAGAATAGCCGCAAACCATAGTGACGTGTTTAGAGTGTCACACTCCTTGCACGATAAGGATCTCTTTGGTAGATTTCGAAAAGGAGTAGGCTTAAAAAGGTTAATTTTCTACCCCTACCCATACCCCATACTTTTCTCCAGTGGAATTCAAAATTTTTGCCATTTGGTCCATCTTTCTCTAATAGATTGAGGGGGCCTCGGTTGCCGAGTGGTTATAGTAGTTCGTCTACTAGATCACGTGGTCTGTCAAAACTGAGGTTGCGGGTTCGAGTCTCACTGCGGGCAGGGTGCACTCGACTTAATTGACAAGAATTGCCAGTTTTTCTACCAAAGGTCGGGGAGTTTCTCCGGGTACTCCGGCTTCCTCCTCCAATAAAAACTGGACGCCATGATATAGCTGAAAAATTGTTGAAAGTGGCGTTAAACAATATTCAAACAAACAAACAAACAAATCTAATTGATTGATTTTTAACTTGTTCTCGTCATGAATAAAACTAAAAAACTCTCGCTGGAAGAAAAGCAAACATCCAATCATTCAATCAATGAAATAAGTTATTGTTCAAATTGAATGACACTCTTTTAAAGGGCAAGTTTTGAAAGGTTTCTGGTTTTTCGATATGACTGAAATGACAATGTTACAACCAATCTTCATAGACCTAAAGAATTCATGACGTTTTGTTAAAAGAATTGCTATTTCGTACTAAAAACGTGTCTATCTGTAACACATTTTTGCGCTTAACTGCAGTATTCACAGACTTTTCTCCCCGACGTCAATGGGACCTCGGTAGCTGATTGGTTAGTCATCAACTAGTTATCACATGCATGTCAACAGGTTGCGGATTTTCGAACGACTGCAGATAGGGTGTGCCCGACTTCAACTTAATTGACAAAGATTGTCGGTTTTAACTCGTACTCTGGCTTCCCCCACCCCACTCCCAATACAAAATGGACGCGATGAAATAAATGAAACAATCCAGCGTAATTGTAAGTATACTTTTTTAACTACTTTTATTGCCTGTCAAATACAACTTGCGACAAGAATCGCTATATGTTTTACAATACAACTTTTTGTTTAGGAAACAATGTGTTTTGATTGACGATGCTTGTTCAACAGTTCAACAATTGTTTATATACACAACATTTTTATAATTGTATTTAAAAATGTTGTAAACTAAATAAAAACACGCAGACATACATTTAAGTAACTAGTAATGATGTCAAAAAGAGGCCACGTCCTTTCCTTAATGTGAAATAAATCTGTTACTTATTGGGGGAGTCGGGTTGGCTTAATATACGACAATAAAATATGCATGTAACAGGTCGCAGAAAATAAAATAGGCCGAAATCACGAGTCGCGGAAATAAAAAAAGATAATCAATAATGGATTTCGAAAATAAAACATTTGCCTCGTCCTACTGATGTGCCTTAATTCGAAGTTTTGTTTAAGGTTACAGGGCTCGACCCGCAGATATGTCCTGCCTTAAAGAAATTTGCTTTATCATATAATATTAAAAAAATAGTTTTTTCTTTAAATATGTTTATTT
Organism: Limnoperna fortunei; assembly: GCA_944474755.1. NCBI lineage: Eukaryota > Metazoa > Mollusca > Bivalvia > Mytilida > Modiolidae > Limnoperna > Limnoperna fortunei. Next base: position 71,029,712 of record OX104118.1, read on the forward strand.
GTTTTTAGACGAGAAATTGTATTAAGTATTCTTTTGAATACTTGCGTTTACTTTATTATAAATGTTATTATAAATGCATATATAATATACAAATGACGCAGAATTCGTTTTATCTTTAAATTATTAATTTATACGTATTCGTCAATAAACTGACCGATTTATGCATATGATTAAATGACGGATTCTGGATCGCACTGATTGGACCTATCGCACTGATCGCTGACGGTTACCAAGGTAATGACGGATTCATAATTTTGGACAGATGTATTCATCATCAATCAGTCAGCAACCGGTCAGCGTTTCAAAATCCGTCAGCAATCAGTTATCAATCAGTCAAAGTGTTGCGTTTACGGGTGCAAGTAGTGTAGTACATGTGTTCTAGCGTGTGACGATATAATTTTCGTAACCAATACATACATATATATATATATATATATATATACCTACAAACGATCTTATGATTTATATTAATTTCTGGTCTAGTGTGTAGATTAGAGGAAATCCGTATTCTGTCGGGCAATAATTCTCGTATTCGTTAGAAGTTACATTAAAACTTTTATTCGTATCTCCCAAATTTGTGGTTCGGCATCTTTGTATATTTGTGTTCTGTCAGTGTTTTACACTTCTTACAAATCTTGTTCTTTTGGTTTATAAAAATAATCTCAATAAAAAAGAAAATAGATCATTTGAACATAAACCTATAAAAGTGAAGCCTTTTTCTATTTTTTGTTTATTCTTCATTGAAAGAAATTACAAGATGTTAACAGCTCTTCTGTCCATAACAAAAACATGGAAAGCCATTCAATCAAACAAAGAATTAACATAGAAGAAGAATCATTTAATTTATTTAGAGGCATCAAACTTGGTAAGAAATGTAACTTGACTAACACACATACTAAGAAGTTCAGAATATTGAAACAATAAAAGCTTGATTGTGTTTGTTCGTTTAACAGCTTATTCCAGGAGTCTAGTTTGTTTAGAAAAATTAAGTGAAACAATGGGCGAAATGGGCTTGGTACATTTTAAAAACCAAATGTATGACAATATCGTGTACATCTGGTTGTATTTAAATATTTATCATATCACGCGAAAAATGAGACACAAAACTTTACTTTGTAGATGCTTTATTTTTGGTTGTTGGTTTTGGAGTTTGCCTGTTTATCAGACTTCGATTTGGGGATTGTCTTTTTTGACAGTTTCATTGGTGTTCCTTTTTTTCGTCATTACCTCCATTTAAATAGAATAATGCGTACATGTATATTTAAATTACCAAAACTGGACAATATGGGTACATTGTCTCATAAATTTGTTAACAGTATAAACGACGGCGTAAACCGATCAGTGAAATCAAAAGGAAAATAGAAATCTACAAGTCTGCTTTATCGCATGTAATTGAAGATTATTATATTTTAGTTTATTTTATGTCGTTGTCGCTTTCCATCATTTTCTCCCTGCAAAATTAAAATATTAATTAATTAACTAAACATAATATGAGTTAATTATGAGTTTGTATTATTTGGATCAAATATTCATATAATACATGCAAATCATAAAAAAGAGCTTGTTTCCAATATTAATTCTAAGTATAACATTGACTCCCACATGTCTACATAATTTCTACCTGTCTGTTTTCGTGTGTACTTAAGATGAGCTGATAAAAAAGATAAAATTGCATCCTGATCATGGTTGGTTTGGTTCAGTTATCTGTTAAATCGAGATATATCACCTTTCATTTACCCGGATGGGTACATGGATTATGACAGATGCATGTCTGCCAAAGGAAACCTCCACACGCGCCTCCTCCTATACAACCATTGTCATCCCGACAATACCTATTACATTCGTCAGAAGATCCAGTCCAGCACTCATGTCCAGCTTTTGATTCTGAAGCAACAAACGGTAAAATACTTCTTATGTAAAAATGTAAACAAAACGCTAATTTTGGTGCATACAAAAGAAGAAGTGAAAATATATTGAAAATAATATTTCTTTTTTTCAGAATTTTGTCATTATTATTTACTTTTTGCGAAAACCATCATCATATTTGTACCGTAATTCGTGTTATAGGTCTTGTGGAAGATCTTCGACTAGATTTTATGTGTGATTTTCTTTAAACTCTAACTAGCCCAACCTTTAGCATTTGTTAGATTTATCATAGCTTAGCGTGCATTTTTACAACGGTTTGAAAGGCTGCGTACCAAGTTCAAAGTACACATATTTCGAAGAAAAATGGCTATGCTTTTCTGTTAGGATTTGAGCTTTATGAATGCTTTCTGCAGTAATGGTTGAACTCAAGACACCTATGCAAACACGTCTGTGAATAATGGTAAATGATTACCTAATCACGACTTATGTGGATGAAATGCGTTAACGACTGGACTTGTAAAATAATGACTTCACGAAGTTGTATATATTAACACAATTAAAAAAATACATCGAGGACATACTGCAGCACATTTTGCAACTTGTATAATATTTAACTTGCCATCATGTTTTTAATAAACGTTCAATGTATTATATGCTAATACCGCTTTACTATAATTAAAGTTAAAACCGTTTTACTCACTTAATAAGCCAAACGTCACTGACCTTCAACTAAAGCAGCAAACAAAACGATTGCGAAGAGAACAACTGCTGTCTTCATGGCGATATAACTACAATGTTACTCGGAACTGTAAATTATTTGTTCAAACTACATGTATATTATAAAAAGTCTATATAGCATACAGGCATTCATAAAGAGATTCAAACCAAATTATCTTAAATGTGCTAGAGATCGATTTGAAATTCCACATCTAAAGACATGAAACTATTTGTTGCACAATGTGGTCTGTTTAGTATTTATGCAGGTTATATCAATAACAACCTAGCTTATGTTTACTCGAAAATATCAGCAAAATAAATAAATAAATATATATATATATATATATTATGATTTGAAAAATCTTTTGTCTGTCAGCAGGAATTTGTCGGCTACGAAAATATACACAGAAGAAGTTAAGAATTCATGCAACAACAAACATGTTAAAGTAATTTTGACATTTTTAATAATTTGTATATATATTTTACAATATCTTAAATCATCGAAAGTAAATAAAAGATACAAAGGAAATCAACATTCAAGAAAACTCTTTATAATTGAAAAAACCTCTTTCTTTTGCCATTGTTACAATTTTGTGTATAAACAATATAATATTTACCATAGATGCGTATATTTAAGATTTGAATTAGAATGAGCTAAATTCACAAGTTGAATACTGTTCTATTTTCATCATTGTTTACTTAACGCTTGAAACCATCATGCCTTTCAAATGGTGAATTTATTTTGTTAACCTCATCGGAAAACTTAGCATTAATACTTAACATTAATATCTAATTAAGTCATATTGCGTTGATGTGTGGTAAGCCCTAATACAACCATGACTATCCTACCTAAAACTTAGCATTACAAAGTATTTTCAAGAAGTCTGTGATTCGTGCTTCAAAAAGTAATGAAAGCCGTCTGAACCTGCATGTCACAAAGATACACCAAAGGCCTTTCCCAAAAGACTTACCTAATGGCAAAAAACTAAATTATTTATGAAGTTGCTGTGGGTCGTCAGGTAATAGCCTTTTTGAAAAGCTTCACCTGCGTCTCCACGAAGGCAAGTCAAATAATTTGTTTTATTTTTTGAGGACGCTTACATCATCCTTTTTAATTTAGAACCACTCTAAACACTTAGCAAGCAAATGATTTAGTGCAGAAAGTCGTTAAAAGTGATTATTATGTATGTGTCTTTGAAAAAAGAATTTTAAATTATTCTTTTCGTGTTGCAATCGAAATTTTAACTTTATTAGCTTTTCTTACACGAGTTATCTATACATGTATCAGCGGATGGGTCTTTTGAAAAAACAAACAAAATGAAGGATCTAGAAAGCTAGTCATACTCTCTGCACATCAAGGGTGAAGGCCCTTAACAAAAAGGCATCAAACATTTCACAAAGCGCAAAATCTACGATGTTGTAGTTCTAACGTCATACATAAAATATTAGATATATAATGACTACAAACTCACAAAATGTTGCTTGACGTTTATCTATGAAAGACATTTAAAAGCTTAAAAGTATACATTAATTGTCGAGTAAGCATAATCTAGGTTATAATTGATATAAACTGCATGAATACTAAACAGACCACATTGTGCAACAAATAGTTTCATGTCTTTAGATGTGGAATTTCAAATCGATCTTTAGCACATTTAAAATAATTTGGTTTGAATCTCTTTATGAATGCCTGTATGCTATATAGACTTTTTAATAATGTGATGCCATTTTGTAATAGGAGAATATATTATTATATGTAAAAATTTATTTTAAATATAATATAGTTTGAACAAATAATTTGCAGTTCAGAGTAACATTGAAGTTATATCGCCATGAAGACAGCAGTTTTTCTTCTCGAAATCGTTTTGTTTGCTGCTTAAGTAGAAGGTCAGTGACGTTTGGCTTATTAAGTGAGTAAAACGGTTTAAACTATAATTTTAGTAAAGCGGTATAAGCATATAATACATTAAACATTTATGACAAACATGATAGCACGTTAAATATTATACAAGTTACAAAATGTGCTGCAGCATGTCCTGGTTGTATTTTTTCTTTGCAGGAATGGCACGCAATTAAATACATATATACTTTGAATTAGAACAACATCAACTGTAACATGGTTCAATTTTGTTAGAACGTTTTCAAGTAACTTCGGGTTGGGTTGGAAGAAGTCATTACCAACCATGTATTCTTGGGTTAAAGACACAATGAGCTATAAAAAGGTCTATTCCAGTTATTAAGTCTCAAGCAACCGTATATTTTTGGACTTAGATTGGCCTATCTTATACTACTGTTTTTAAACAATTTTTATAAAAATGGTTGCTAAACATTGTCATTATTGTTCACATTTGGATGGTGTTACCTAAAATTTAAGGCTAATGAATAGTTTTGAGTCGTCCTATTGATTGATCTACTTCATAGAGGTGCGCCGTAGATTGCTTTCTTTAGAAACGTACGTGCTGTATCAAAGGAATCGCGAAATTAGTGACACAAGATAATAGTTTAACACATTGTATCCGGGTTTGTTCGGTAAAAAGACAATGTATATAGGGAATTATGTTCTATAACATTAGAAGAAAATACTGTAGAATTTTTTGATCGCAAGGTAAGTTTTGAAATTAAATCAATATTAATTACGTTTCGTGTATATCAGGAATCTCTTTTAAATAGGTTTGTAAACAAATTAGATACCACCTGGTAAGAATAGGAAACTTTAAATAGACAAAATAGTTATACCAGCTTAACGTATTCAATTAAAAAACGCAATATTTTAGCCACGTGATACAATTATTTATATTGAATTAATACAATTAAAACACCTTTAAATTAAAGATATCCACCTTACAATTTATATATGAATTTGGGAACTCTCTCTATTCATTAATATAAGTTAAAACGGCTTTAAATAAACAGTAATTTTCTATTTTTCATTGATTGAAATATATTGTTTAACCTTCACTAAAATACACAATTACATATATATTCCATTCCAAAATCCTAGTTGGGTGTTCAATATTCAAAAACGTACAACAGTATTAATCTAAGATTGTTACGTATTAAAGTATTTAAAACCAACATAAATATGTTTTAAATCACTAGAGTTATGCAATGATAATTTATAAACAGCTAGCAAAATTAATGGATCTAGCTATTTACGAAAATGCATTAAAATATCATAGAATTTCCTAGTGTTTCATAATTGACTCATATCTCGATCTACACTTAGATCTACTATTGTCCTAGACTGCGATGACGAATGTGTACAACCATCACACCTTTTTACTTTAAAAAAAATTATTCTTTAAAATAACACTTAAACATTCATGACATTATTAATTTCAAAATTATATTTGTTACTTTATTGCAAATCAACATATCAAAACCTCGCCATGTTTCAACTGATTTCTAAGAGAAGTTTTTGTGTTTGTTGTTTTAGCTTTCATTGTTTTATGTTTTTACCCGATATTTTCTACGGTGTTACTATATGGGGACATAACATTTGCCTTTTCTCATTCTTTGTTTTACTTGTAGACTTTATACAAGTCCGTGTTGTTGTTAGTTTTGTTTGTTAATTGTACAAACTGTCCTGGTTCCTGTCTATACTCGTGTGTACAAGTGGATTTATATTGCATATAACTAAACGCACTATGTATTTGTGTAAGTCGAAGATAAACTTTGGAAATTAATGTATACTTTCAAGCTTTCATAGATAAACGGCAAGCATCATTATGTGAGTTTGTAGTCATTATATATCTAATATTTTATGTATGACGTGAGAACTACAACATCATAGATTTTGCGCTTTGTGCACTGTTTGATGCCTTTTTGTTAACGGCCTTCACCCTTGATGTGCTGAGAGTATGACTAGCTTTCTAGATCCTTCATTTAGTTTGTTTTTTCAAAAGACCCATCCGGTGATACATGTATAGATAACTCGTGTAAGAAAAGCTAATAAAGTTACAATTTCGATTGCAACACGAAAAGAATAATTTGAAATTCTTTTTTCAAAGACACATACATAATAATCACTATTAACGACTTTCTGCACTAAATCATTTGCTTGCAAAGAGTGTAGTGGTTCTTAATTTAAGAATAATGTTGTAAGCATCCCCGAAAAATTAAACAATTTTTTTGCCTTGCCTTCGTGGAGACGCAGGTGAAGCTTTTCAAAAAGGCTATTAACTGACGACCCACAGCAACTTCAACAATAATTTAGTTTTTTTGCCATTATGTAAGTCTTTTGGGAAAGGCCTTTGGTGTATCTTTGTGACATGCAGGTTCAGACGGCTTTCATTACTCTTTGAAGCACGAAACACAGACTTTTTGAAAATACTGTTTAAAGCTAAGTTTTAGGTAGGATAGTCATGGTTGTATTAGGGTTTACCATACATCAACGCTATATGACTTAATTAGATATTAATGCTAAGTATTAATGCTATGTTTTCCGATGAGGTTAACAAAATAAATTCACCATTTGAAAGGCATGATGGTTTCAAGCGTTAAGTAAACAATGATGAAAATAGAACAGTTTCATGTTGGCAAGACATATTTAACAACTACAGAAAACTTTATCGATTTAGACGATTTTATGATAGCTCACTCACTTATCAAGTCAATATTCAAGATCAAAATTCAGCTTGTGAGTTTAACGCATTCTAATTCAAATCTAAAATATACGCATCTATGGTAAAAATTATATTGTTTATACGCAAAATTGTAACAACGGCCAAATGAAAGCGGTTTTTTTTCAATTATAAAGAGTTTTCTTGAATGTTGATTTCCTTTGTATCTTTTATTTACTTTCGATGATTTTAGATATTGTAAAATATATATACAATTATTAAAAATGTCAAAATTACTTCAACATGTTTGTGGTAGCATGAATTCTTAACATCTTCTGTGCATATTTTCGTAGCCGACAAATTCCTGCTGACAGACAAAAGATTTTTTCAAATCATAATATATGATTTATTTTTGCTAATATTTTCGAGTAAACATAAGCTAGGTTGTTATTGATATAAACTGCATGAATACTTAACAGACCACATTGTGCAACAAATAGTTTCATGTCTTTAGATGTGGAATTTCAAATCGATCTTTAGCACATTTAAGATAATTTGGTTTGAATCTCATTATGAATGCCTGTATGCTATATAAACTTTTTAATTATGTCATGCCATGTTGTAATAGGAGAATATATTATATGTAAAAATTCATTTTAAATATAATATAGTTTGAACAAATAATTTACAGCTCCGATTAATATTGAAGTTATATCGCCATGAAGACAGCAGTTGTTCTCTTCGCAATCGTTTTGTTTGCTGCTTTAGTAGAAGGTCAGTGAAGTTTGGCTTATTAAGTGAGTAAAACGGTTTTAACTATAATTATAGTAAAGCGGTATTAGCATATAATACATTGAACGTTGATTAAAAGCATGATGGCAAGTTAAATATTATACAAGTTGCAAAATGTGCTGCAGTATGTCCTCGATGTATTTTTTTAATTGTGTTAGTATATACAACTTCGTGTAGTCATTATTTTACAAGTCCAGTCGTTAACGCCTTTCATCCACATAAGTCCTGATTAGGTAATCATTTACCATTATTCACAGACGTGTTTGTATATGTGTCTTGAGTTTAACCATTACTTCAGAAAGCATTTATAATGCTCAAATCCTTATATAAAAGCATAGTCATTTTTCTTCGAAATATGTGTACTTTGAACTTGGTACGAAACCTTACAAACCGTTGTAAAAATGCACGCTAAGCTATGATAAATCTAACAAATGCTAAAGGTTGGGCTAGTTGGAGTTTAAAGAAAATCACACATTAAATCTAGTCGAAGATCTTCTACGAGACCTATAAACACGGATTAGGATACGAATATTATGATTGTTTTCTCAAAAAGTCAGTAATAATGACAAAATTCTGAAAATAATTTTAATATTATTTTCAATATATTTTCACTTCTTGTGTATGCACAAAAATTAGCGTTTTGTTTACATTTTTACATAACAAGTATTTTACCACGTTTGTTGCTTCAGAATCAAAAGCTGGACATGAGTGCTGGACTGGATCTTCTGAAGAATGTAATAGACATTGTAAATATGACAATGGTTGTGTAGCAGGAGGCGAGTGTGGAGGTTTCCTTTGGCAGACATGCATCTGTAATAATCCATGTACCCATCCGGGTAAATGAGAGGTGATATATCTCGGTTTAACAGATTACTGAACCAAACCAACCCTAATAAGGATGCATTTTTTTATTTTTATCAGTTCATCTTAAGTACACACGAAAACAGACAGGTAGAAATTTGTAGACATGTGATAGTCAATGTAGTACTTAGAATTAATATTGGAAACAAGCTCTTTTTTATGATTTGCATGTATTATATGAATATTTGATCCAAATTATACAAACTCATAATTAACTCATATTATGTTTAGTTAATTAATAACTATATTTAATTTTGCAGGGAGAAAATGATGGAAAGCGACAACGACAGAAAATAAACTAAAATATAATAATCTTCAATTTCATGCGATAAAGCAGACTTGTAGATTTCTATTTTCCTTTTGATTTAACTGACCGGTTTACGCCGTCGTTTATACTGTTAACAAATTTATGAGACAATGTACCCATATTGTCCAGTTTTGGTAATTTAAATATACATGTGCGCATTATTCTATATAAAGGGAGGTAAAGACGAAGAAAAGGAACATCGATAAAACTGTCAAAAAAGACAATCCCAAAATCGAAGTCTGATAAACAGGCAAACTCCAAAACCAACAACCAAAAATAAAGCATCTACAAAGTAAAGATTTGTGTCTCACTTTTTGCGTGATATGATAAATATTTAAATACAACCAGATGTACACGATATTGTCATACATTTGGGTTTTAAAATGTACCAAGCCCATTTCGCCCATTGTTTTACTTAATTTTTCTTAACAACCTACACTACTGAAATAAGCTGTTATACGAACAAACACAATCAAGCTTTTATTGTAGATTTTTTATTTTCCTTTTGATTTAACTGATCGGTTTACGACGTCGTGTATACTATTCACAAATTTATGAGACAATGTACCCATATTGTCCATGTTGGGCAATTTAAATATACATATACGCATTATTCTATTTAAATGGAGGTAATGACAAAATACCGAACACCGACGAAACTGTCAAAAACGACAATCCACAAATCAAAGTCTGAGAAACCAGCAAACTCCAAAACCAATAACAAAAAATAAAGCAGCTACAAAGTGAGGTTTTGTGTCTCATTTAACGCGTGATATGATAAATATTTAAATACAACCAGATGTACACGATATTGTCATACATTCGGGGCTTCACTTTGATAGGTTTATGTTCGTTCATATGATCTGTCTTCTTTCTAAAGATTATTTTTATAAACCAAAAGAACAAGATTTGTAAGCAGCGTAAAAACTGACAAAACACAAATATACAAATATGCCGAACAACAAATTTCGGAAATACGGATACAAGTTTTAATTTAACTTCCAACGAATACGAGAATTATTGCTCGACAGAATACGGATTTCTCAAATCTACACACTACACCAGAACATATATTGTTAGCAAAGTAATCGAAGTCTCAGTTTAAGATATGAGGGATAATTCGCATATACTTCCCTAGCAAATTAATATAAAATCATAATATCGTTTGTAGGTATGGTCTTTAATACAACATCCAGGTAATAAAAAAAAATGTTTGTAAAAATCGTAAGGATTAAAACAGTCTTTTACGCACACATTAGTTTGACGTTGTTAAAATGCACTACATAGGTATCGATAATGATACAAGTAATACTTTGCCCTTACGGAACACCCCAGGCTTTTATAGGACTTGATGCTTTCTTTATTTAAAATTTTCATTCTTTTATTTTTTTTGTCTTTCTTTTCGTGAGTTCTTGTATTTGTTAATAAGTTAACTTGTTAATTGGTTTAAATCGCATGTTTTAAGTGCTCTGATATCGGGTACAGGATTTGACGCAGAACCGTATTGCGAGTGCCTTTAATGATACCTCCTATCTTCTGGATCTGAACTCAACCCATCTTTTTGAAGACGTTTATGTTGATATTTTGTTTGTTAGTCAACCTAATATATTAAATGTACTTTTATATCCATTTGAATGAGTACTGCTGGCTTATCAATGGTGTCCTATTACCACCTTTTGATTCTTGTAGTGAATATTTTATAATGTATTCTCACTCGGTCCGTAATAGAGGAAAAACATACTCAAATAACTTATCAAAATATAAAAATATGGAGATTCGCAAATTAAGGACATAGTTTATTCTCCAATTGTCATCTGCTTGGTTAATTCTTTTACCATTATTTGACAAACGCTAATGCCTTTAAGTACAAACATTCTGCTTGCACAGCACTAAATATATATTTTAATAACCATTATAATATACATTTCACTTACACATAGGCCTAGGGATTAAGAAATCAACATTAGCCACGTTGGCATAATTTGTTGTTTCAAATACATATGAACACAGTCTTTACACTTTGTTATTAACGACGTAAGGATTTAGATCGGTGTATACCACGCTGACTTCCAAATTCTACATTTACCTGTGTATCATGCGGTGATTTTCTAATTGCAGTTTATCACCATCAGTGGTGATCATTTATAATACTGAGAGTCGGTTGTCACAGTCAGCAAACTGTGGCGACCATTTACATAGATAACTATATTTGATCAAGGACATACTGTGACCAAATACCACGAATATATGTGTGTAGTCTTCTTGAACATCTGTGATAATTTAAAAAATACTTCCATTAAATTAATTTAAACCAAATTTAAACTGTCATTCGTTTGGGGTCTATTATAAATGTTCTTACTCTCGTTGCCATTTACTTGCATTTTATAGTTTTCTGAAGCTTTTTCCCTCATGACAAACAAAATAAATTAAACTGGAAACCTCAAAAGTTCTTTGAATATTTGTTTACAAAACAACAAAATTTTATTTGTTGGCTACTATTCTTGGTCGCTATTGTCATAGCAACGTATGAAACTATACAAAAGGTTTTCAATTTCAAGTTTGAATTGATCTCCTATATGTTTTGGCTATTATACAGCACTAGGACAATATTGATTATATGTTTCCCGTTTCAAAAAATACATGTATGCCTTTCCTAACGACTGTACAATTCATTCTTAATATGTATTCGACTTTTTAATTGTCCTTGCAGTGGTTTTGTCTTATAAGGTCTCCATATTATCTGCGTTTTCTGTGAAACAGTTCCCATCTGTATCATGTATTTTTGATGAGCGTCCTTGTTTTGTACTTGTCAGATCTTTCATCATAGTGTATGACACGGAATAAAAATATACACATCAAACACAATTTCATCGTTTTCTCAATATCACCACACTTACAGTTAATGTATTGTTTTGTCGGTACCATTTTGTTTTCTATCTTTTGATTCCGTTATGGGAATTTAGCGTTAAATGTCAGCTAAACATTTTTCGGTATTTTGATCTTTGCTTACATATTTCTCTGAACATATACGTTATCTGGCAGTGAGTTTTTCTCCTTTTGGATGCTCAAATGAAGACTTTGTTATAAACGTCATCATTTATTGAACGTAAAAGAGGTCAAGATTACAAATAAAGCGGCGACAGTAAGGATTGAGAAAAATGGTCTTTATTTACTGAATTATAAAATAACATAGGGACTTCAAATTGGAAATAGATTTAAGATTTCCATATTGATTTGATTTAGGACATAGATGCTACTACATCATATTGAACTGCAACAAATTTGTCGCATTGATAGCATATATAGCATAGGAAAACAAAACACTTTAATATATACCTACAAACGATTTTATGATTTATAATAATTTGATGGGGAAGTATATCCAAATTGTCCCTTATATCTTAAACTGAGATTGCGACAGTTGTATGTTTCTGGTCTAGTGTGCGGATCTTGAGAAATCCGTATTTTGTTGACGCTCAATTCCCTCCATGACAAATATGTTGTAGTCCCTGCAGACAAGTCTTCTAACACATTGTGTTTGTATGTAAGTCACATAACTATGAATGCCTCATTAAAGAACAAGTCATCAAGGATAACTCTGGTAGTTCCACATTCAAACGTTCCACATTTGACAAAGATGAAATATTGGCTAACCATAAGTCCTTCATGACTTCTTTGAATATAATTACAACAAAAAGTCTGAAGACTTACCATACTTGTAGTGGATTCCCAAATTACATAAAAATCCTAACAATTAAAGATACATAGCCGGCTCATCTACATGCTCTACCAAAGAGTTGTCAAAACGGTTGACTTAGATATCATCTGCAGTGAAAGAATGACAGCAAAAAAACCGTGAAACTGTTTATTCCCGAAGCAATATTAATTATATATGCATTCTTAAAGATTTAAAAGAACTTTTGGAAAAAATAAAATCTTATTTATTTGAATCTTTGACTTTTCAACTCTTTATACCAATTGTCGCACGAAAAACTAAAATCCCGTCTGAAGGAAATCATACATAAAGCCTTCACACAAGTTCCTACAGATATGTAGTTTTAGGCTACGACAATAAGTTTTTTTTTCTAAAAACTGAAAGGAAAAATATGCTACAGCGAATAACAGTTTTATAGTATGATGGATTTTCTGATATCGACAATATGTTTGTAAATTTTGGAGGATGTATTTTTCAACAGACAATCGGAATTTAAATGGGTACAAACTGTGCCCCACTCCTTACGGATTTCTTCCTATATTCTTATGAAACTGATTTTCTTCGACGTCTTATTTAAGACAAGACGATGGCAGAAGCTAGGTCATTTAATTTCACATATAGATATATTGATGATTTCTTTTTAACAACCCTCAATTTGCTGAGTGGCTTACGTTAATACATCCTTCAGAACTAGTAATTAAAGAAACCAGAGAAACAGACTTACACTTCAAATATCACACCAACGGTCATCTTAGCACAAAAATTTACGAGACGATTGAAATTTCAAAATTAAAAATTTTCCTCCCCTATTCAGCAATATTCCACCTTCTCCTGCATATGGTGTCTATATTTCTCAATTCATCAGGTATAAAAGAGCTTGCAGCGAGAATACTGATTTTTGCAAACGTCACCTATTTCTTCGGGATAAACTTATAAACCAAGGTTACAAGAAAAAACGACTCGTCCGCGCCGTTTATAACCAACTCAGATTGTACAGTAATGGAAGCCGGAGGTTTGGCATGCCATAAAACCTGGTTTAACCCACCATTTCTTTTGAAATGCCTGTACCAAGTCAGGACCATTGCTGTAGTTGCTGTATTGCTGGTTCTGGAGTTTGTCGGTTTCCCGGACTGCATTGTCTTTTTTGAAAGTTTCATCGGTGTTCGGTACTTTTTTTTACTGTCCTTTATGCGATAGTATATTAAAATATTTATTGAAATAATTCTTGTAGACGTTGAATTCAACCTCCGAATTTTGTGCTTCGACATGGTTGTATTGTATTTTGTCAATGTTTTACATTTTGTTTTTGTTTGTTTGAATGGTGTTTTAACGCCACTTTCAGCAATTTTTCAGCTATTTCATGGCGTCCAGTTTTTATTGGGGGAGGAAGCCGGCGTACCCAGAGAGAACCCCCGACCTGCGGTAGGAAAACTGGCAATCCTTGTCATTTAAGATTGGAGTTGAGTACACCCTGCCTGCAGTGAGAATCGAACCCGTAATCTTAGTGTTGACAGACCACGTGATCAATAGTAGACGAACTACCTTGACCACTCGGCCACAGAGGCCCCTCAAAATAGAAGACAGAGTATGTGGACATAAACCTATTAATGTAAATTCCATTTTTTCCATTTTGTTCGCTTCTTCAAAATGAATTAAAAGAGATTGAACGCTCTTATGTCCACAACAAAAACAAGGAATAAAAATATTCAGCTATTAAATCAACCGAAAGAATAAAGCAAACAGTTGATCTATGCAGAAGCATCGAACTTGAGATTTAACTTGACTACCACATATAATAAGAAGTTCAGACGATTGAATCAATAAAAGCTTGATTGTGTATGTTCTATTAAGTGTGTAAAACTGGTCAGTGGTACAATAGAACAACAACTCATTCCAGGAGTGCAGTTTGTTTAGAAAAATAAATGAAAAAAGGGCGAAATGGACATTGTACAAACCCAAATGTATGACAATATCTTGTACATTTGGTAGAATATTAATATGTATCATATCACACAAACAATGATACACAAAACCTTAGTTTAAATACTCAAATGTAAAGTGCAGAAAATGGACACTATGTGTTCATTGTCGTTTTTTGCATAATTTATTAAATCAATAAGAAAACAGAAAACTTAAAAGTCTGCAATATCGCATATAATTAAAAAATATTGTATTTTAGTTTATTTTGTTTTCTCTTTCCATTATTTTCTCCCAGCAACATTATAATAGTTATTAAGTAACTAAACATAATATAAGTTAATTATGAGTTTGTATTATTTGGACCCCATAGTCACAGAATTCAACAAATTATCACATAAATAACAAAGAACATGTTTCCAGTATTAATTCTAATTAATACATTTGCTCGCATTGGTCTATAAAGTTTCTACCTTTCTGTTCTCGTGTGTACTTAAGATGAGCTGATTAAAAAGATAAAAATGTATTCTTATTAGGTTCAGTAATCTGTTCAATCGAGATTATCACCTTTCATATACCCGGATAGGTACATGTATTATGACAGATGCATGTCTGCCGAAGGAAACCTCCACAATCGCCTCCTGCTACACAACCACTGTCATCCCGACAATGTCTATTACATTTTTCAGAGAATAGTGTACAGCACACATGTCCAGCTTTTGATTCTGAAGCAACAAACGTGGTAAAATAATTGTTATATAAAAATGTAAACAAAACGCTTATTGCTGGGCAGACAAAAGAAGAAGTGACAATAAAGTACAATTAATATTTCTTTTTTGTCAAAATTTTGTCTTTATTATTACCTTTTTGCGAAAACCATAATAATTTTCGTACCCTAATCCGTGTTTATAGGTTTCGTAGACGACTAGATTTAATGTGTGATTTTCTTTAAACTCGAACTAGCCCAACTTTTAGCATTTGTCAGCTTTATCATAGCTTTGCGTGCATTTTTACAACGGTTTTACCTAATCACGACCTATATGGATGAAATATGTTAATGACTGGACTTAACGACTTCACGAAGATGTATAAATTAACACAATTTAAACACTACAACGAGGAAATGCTGCGGCACATTTTGCAACTTGTATAATATTTAATTTGCGTTCATATTTTTAATAAACATTCAATGTATTATATGCTTATACCGCTTTACTGTAATTATAGTTTAAACCGTTTTACTCACTTAATAAGCCAAACGTCACTGACCTTCTACTAAAGAAGCAAACAAAACGATTGCGAAGAGAACAACTGCTGTCTTCATGGCGATATAACTTCAGTGTTACTCTGAGCTGTAAATGTTGTGTTCAAACTATATTATATTAAAAATGAATTTTTACATATAATAATATATTCACCTACTAGAACATGACATAACATTATTAGAAAGTCTATATAACATACAGGCATTCATAAAGAGATTCAAACCAAATTATCTTAAATGTGCTAAAGATCGATTTTTAATTCCACATCTAAAGACATGAAACTATTTGTTGCACAATGTGGTCTGTTTAGTATTCATGCAGTTTATATCAATAAAATCGAGCTTATGTCTACTCTAAAATATCAGCAAAATAAAAAAAATATATATCATGATTTGAAAAATCTTTAGTCTGTCAACAGAAATTTGTAGGCTACAAAAATATACAAAGAACAAGTGTAGAATTCATGCAACCACAAACATGTTTAAAGTAATTTTGACATTTTTAATAATGTGTATAGATATTTTACAATATCTTAAATCATCGAAAGTAAATAAAAAATACAAAGGAAATCAACGTTCAAGAAAACTCTTTATAATAAAAAAAAACGCTTTCCTTTGACCGTTTTCAAATAGGTTTTGGGTTGGAAAAAGTCCTTACCAACCATGTTTTCTGGAGTTCAAGCCATAATGAGCTATAAGAAAGTCCCTTCTAGCTATTTAAAGTCACAAACAACCGTATATTTCTGGACTTAGATTGACCTATCTGATAGCACTGTTTTGAAATTTTTTAGTAAAAATGGTTGGAAAACATTGTCATTATTGTTCACCTTTGGACGGTACGAATTATATTTTCAGATTGATAAATAGTTTTGAGTCGTCCAATTGATTTATCTTTTTTCATAGATGTGCGCCGTAGAAAGCGTTCGTTAGAATTCGGGTTTTATCAAAGTAATAGTGAAATTCGTGACACAAGATGAATACTTTCACAAATTTTATCCGGGTTTGTTCGGTTAAAAACAATATATATACGGAATTATCTTCCATAACATTAGAAGAAAATATTGTAGTATTTTGTATCGAAAGGTAAGTTTTGAAATTCAATGAATATTAAATACGTCCATGTATATTAGCAATCGTATTTAAATAGGTTTGTAAAGAAATTAGATAAGGTTTTGTTTGTAATGTGCCATTTTTAGTAGCATTTTCAGCTATATCATGGCGTTCAGTTTTTATTCCAAAAATACCCGCCCTGAAACAACAGCTAACTTTAAGTAGACAAAAGAATATCTTAGCTTTATTGCCGTATTTAATTAGACAAATTAATTCTTGCCACGTGAGACATTTATTTGTCTAGAAGAGTTGTAATATGTAATGATTGTTTACGTTATTTAATTATAGTGACACTCAATGACTAAGGCCATTCGTTGGTCAGTCTGTGTCTAAATTTTTGACAAAAAACACCGTCATTTGTATCGTTGCATAATCCTCTAGACTTATATAATTAAGCCCAACACTGTTAGAATTAGATTTTTTAATAATGTCAAAGTTTTTTCTTACCCTCAGCGGGATTCGAACTCACACGTTGTGACACTGTTGCACCAATTCGCCTGCACTTTGTCCAGCGGTCTAGACCCCTCGGCCAAATCTGAGATATAAAATATAGCTTCATTAACCGGGGTGACTCGTAGACATAGACATACAGTACTTGAGATTAAAAACGCAACACTTTTAGCAATCCGTCAGCGTTCCAAAATCCGTCAGCAATCATTTATCAATCAGTCAGATCAGTCAAATCGTTCCCAATCAGTCAGATCGTTCCCAATCCGTCAATCCGTCAATTGACGGATTTGGAACGATTTGACTGATCTGACGGATTGATTTGGACTGATCGCTCCAATCCGTCTATTCAACTTCCGGTTGGTGAAATTAATATTTCGAAATGTGAAAATTCGTTTCACTCGCAAATATTAGAAGTATAAAAATGTCAACTGTTATGTCCTTATTTGTGGCTCGTTTTATCTAAAAATAAGGCTAAAACTGGTCTAAAGTTATAAATGATAAATAGAAAGTCACCCAATCTATAACTAATGCATCTGTGACGGAATATAAACATCATATAGTGTCATTTTATTTAAATTTTGCTACGCCTGACGCGCGTTTCGTCTATTCAAGACTCATCAGTAGCGCTCTACCAAAAAAATTGAAAATGCCAAACACTATATGAATATGAAGAGCATATAACAATAAAACCAAAATATGCCGAACTGGAAATCAAATTATGACTAAGATCAACCTATACCTGGGGTAGGAAGAACCTTAGGACTCAAAAAATATTTGACCTCGCGTGCCAAGGCGTACATCTCATATTTGTTTTCGAAATTTTTATAGCGGAAATATGCGAGAAAGGCGAAAAACGTATAGGCGGAATCGTAACATTTTTTTCGCTTCGCGCTTCGCGCCAGCATTATTTGTATGTATCTTTGTTTTGTTTAACACTATTTTCAAAAATTATATTAGTCTATATAATATGGCGTCGAGTGTTTATAAGGAAGAGCTGGAGTAACCAACGAAACAGTAGACCTTCGACAGGAAAACTGGTACTCAATGTGGTGCTCAATGCAAATTTAGGGATGAGTCGAGCACACCATCTCGCTGTAAGGGTCGAACAGACAACTCGGTGATCAATAATAGATTACTGCTACCTTAACCACCGAGGTCGAGTTTTTTTTATTATAAACGCTTAAAAAGATCATTTGTCGCGATTTGGTCAGTTTTCTTTCTGTGCCATGATTCCTAAGAATTCCGGTGTATAATACTAAATAAATTTACGAGAAAAACGAAAGCATCTATTAACTACTAGAATAAACTACTAAACAGGTTTGTATATAGAAGCTTACGAGTTAAAGATGCGAACATGTAAGCGTAATTCTGCTTTCTCATTTTTGCCGTCATAATTTGTTTATTTTACGATGTCTGTTCTAGTCATTCGATATATAATGAAATATAAGTATAAATGGTTTCCTTTAAATTCTGAAGTATGTGAAATTAGTTACTAGGTTTCACAGAGCTGCCCAGCGCGTCCTCTGCTTCCGGACATGGGATGCCCTCTCGTTTCTTTTGGGAGGGGACGGGAGGGTGGTTCAGGTCATATTAGAATAGCCGCAAACCATAGTGACGTGTTTAGAGTGTCACACTATTTGCACGATAAGGATCTCTTTGGTAGATTTCGAAAAGGAGTAGGCTTAAAAAGGTTTATTTTCTACCCCTACCCATACCCCATATTTTTCCAGTGGAATTCAAAATTTTTGCCCTTTGGTCCATCTTTCTCTAATAGATTGAGGGGGCCTCGGTTGCCGAGTGGTTATAGTAGTTCATCTACTATTGATCACGTGGTCTGTCAAAACTGAGGTTGCGGGTTCGAGTCTCACTGCGGGCAGGGTGCACTCGACTTAATTGACAAGAATTGCCAGTTTTCATACCGAAGGTCGGGGGGCTTCCTCCTCCAATAAAAACTGGACGCCATGATATAGCTGAAAAATTGTTGAAAGTGGCGTTAAACAATATTCAAACAAACAAACAAGCAAATCTAATTGATTGATCTCGTCATGAATAAAACTAAAAAACTCTCGCTGGAAGAAAAGCAAACATCCAATCATTCAATCAATGAAATAAGTTATTGTTCAAATTGAATGACACTCTTTTAAAGGGCAAGTTTTGAAAGGTTTCTGGTTTTTCGATATGACTGAAATGACAATGTTACAACCAATCTTCATAGACCTAAAGAATTCATGACGTTTTGTTAAAAAAATTGCTATTTCGTACTATAAACGTGTCTATCTGTAACACATTTTTGCGCTTAACTGCAGTATTCACAGACTTTTCTCCCCGGCGTTATTGGGGCCTCGGTGGCTGATTGGTTAGTCATCAACTAGTTATCACATGCCTTTCAACAGGTTGCGGATTTTCGAACGACTGCAGATAGGGTGTGCCCGACTTCAACTTAATTGACAAAGATTGTCGGTTTTAACTCGTACTCTGGCTTCCCCCACCCCACTCCCAATACAAAATGGACGCGATGAAATAAATGAAACAATCCAGCGTAATTGTAAGTATACTTTTTTAACTACTTTTATTGCCTGTCAAATACAACTTGCGACAAGAATCGCTATATGTTTTACAATACAACTTTTTGTTTAGGAAACAATGTGTTTTGATTGACGATGCTTGTTCAACAGTTCAACAATTGTTTATATACACAACATTTTTATAATTGTATTTAGAAATGTTGTAAACTAAATAAAAACACGCAGTTACATTTAAGTAACTAGTAATAATGTTAAAAAGAGGCCACGTCCTTTCCTTAATGTGAAATAAATCTGTTACTGATTGGGGGAGTCGGGTCGGCATAATATACGACAAAAAATATCCATTTAACAGGTCGCAGAAAATAAAATAGGCCGAAATCACGAGTCGCGGAAATAAAAAAAGATAATCAATAATGGATTGCGAAAATAAAAAATTTACCTCGTCCTACTGATGTGCCTTAAATCGAAGTTTTGTATAAGGTAACAGGGCTCGACCCGCAGATATGTCCTGCCTTAAAGAAATTTGCTTTATCATATAATATTAAAAAAAACTTGTTTTTTCTTTAAATATGTTTATTTGTTTTTAGACGATACTTTGTATTAAGTATTCTTTTGAATACTTGCGTTTACTTTATTATAAATGTTATTATAAATGCATATATAATATACAAATGACGCAGAATTCGTTTTATCTTTAAATTATTAATTTATACGTATTCGTCAATAAACTGACCGATTTATGCATATGATTAAATGACGGATTCTGGATCGCTCTGATTGGACTGATCGCACTGATCGCTGACGGTTACCAAGGTAATGACGGATTCATAATTTTGGACATATGTATTCATCATCAATCAGTCAGCGATCCGTCAGCGTTCCAAAATCCGTCAGCAATCAGTTATCAATCAGTCAAAGTGTTGCGTTTACGGGTGCAAGTACTGTAATACATGTGTTCTAGCGTGTGACGATATAATTTTCGTAACCAATACATATATATATATATATATATATATATATATATATTTATATATACTTCTACAAATTAAGCCCAACACTGTTTGAATTAGATTTTTAACACTGTCAAATTTTTGTTTACCCTCAGCGGGATTCGAACTCACACCGTTGTGACACTGTGGCACCAAATCGCCTGCACTATGTCCAGTCTAGACCCCTCGGCCAAATCCGCTATATTTATATATATATATATATATATATATATATATATATATATATATATATATATATATATATATATATATATATATATATATAAAATTCGTCTAAAGAAATAGTCAACAATTGTTCGTACGGGATGTTGGATCGTTACGGTAGATAACGATGCTGTACAGACTAAAATAATAATATATTCGTTTAAAAATATGTACAACAACATCTAGATACATAATTAAAGCGAAAACAAAGTTTTACACTTTAAAAAATTGCACAAATATTTCGCCTGACCAACAGGCTTCGTCAGTGTCGACACGTAATTCTACATGAATATTCGGAGACCATGGTTGTATCTGGTCTAAGGTCCTATAATTTTTCATTAATTCCCTTCGGAAATGATGTTCCCAATGTTTTTATCCAAAAACTTTCTTTCTCTTTTCTCTGTTTGTCTGACTCACCAACATACTGGAGATTGCATATACCACACTGTAAAAGGTATATGATGTTCTCACTTTTGCAATTCAAATTGACATGGATGTACATTGACATCTAAGGAATATAAGAACTTACAAAGACGACTTGATGAAATTAGGTCTATAGAAACAACAAAACTAGAATCAAAACAAAACAAAAAATTTTCGAAAGATGGTATTGTTCCCGTTAGGCCACCGTTAAACCAACTTCAACCTACACACGAAAAGAGATCTAGAAAACGTCGCTTCAGAAAACGTAAGCAAATATCAAACACTAATACCAATATTGTTGTGAATCTATCGTCCACACCATTGACGGAAACAGAAACTAAATTGCTGTCGAAAGGTCTTAATTTCTGTCCCACTAACAACAAAATAAATGAAGTTGAACTTGAAAACGACCCCAACAAGTTTGCAAGGGCACTCAGGATTAAGGAACACTTCAAATCTAAAGACGAAGAAGAGGACTGTAGCAATACTATCGATGAATCCAAGAACAATGAACATGAACCATTGATACCTAGATTTAAGAAAAAGAGTACCTGGATTCCTAAGCCTAGCAAAAACTCTACTCTTGAGTCTTTCATCGACCAAGTAAAGTCGGACGTGACGAGTATTGCCAAAAACTACAACCCTTCCTTTAACAACTTGTCAAAAGAAGAAATGAACTCTTTGAACCAACTAAAAGAAAGAGATGACATTATCATCAAACCAGCAGACAAAGGGAGTGCAGTAGTAGTAATGGATAAATCTGATTACATTAGAGAAGCCGAAAGACAACTGACTGACGAAAAATTCTATAAAAAACTTGACTCTGATCCAACGGATAATTTTGCAAAAATAATAAGTAAGACCCTAACATCCATGCACAAAAAGGGTCACATTGATAAAGACACCCTTGAATATCTACAACCGGAAAATCCCAGAGCTGGTCGTTTTTATCTCCTGCCTAAAATCCATAAGGAGAATAACCCCGGTAGACCCATAGTTTCGGCCAACGGACATCCTACAGAGAAAATATCAGAGTTTATAGATTTCCACTTAAGACCACACGTGGAAACTTTACCATCTTACATAAAAGACACAACCGACTACCCGCGTAAAATGGAATCCATGAATCCACTTCCACCGGACACAATCCTCGTCTCCATGGATGTAACATCATTGTACACCAATATACCACACGACGACGGCATAACAGCATGCAAGGAGGTCTGGGAACAACGCGACATCAAAGATCCCCCCACTGAGTGCCTAATTCAACTACTTGAACTTGTATTAAAACATAACAACTTTACGTTTAATGGCGAGCACTATTTACAAATTAACGGAACAGCCATGGGAACCAAAATGGCACCATCCTATGCTAACATCTTTATGGGAAAACTCGAGCAACAACTTCTAAACTCTTCTCTCCACCATCCACTCTCATGGTTTAGGTTCATTGATGATGTTGACATGAAATGGATTGAAAGCGAGGGAAACCTTAAACAGTTCTTTGACCACGCTAACAGTATACATCCTTCTATCAAATTCACACATGAAATGTCCACATCTAAAATCTCATTCTTAGATACCACTACCACCGTTATAGATGGAATTATGTCAGCCGATCTGTACTGTAAACCCACAGATAAACATCAGTACCTCTCACCAAACAGCTGCCATCCTAAACATTGCAGCAAAAGTATTCCTTTCAGCCAAGCTCTGCGAGTTAAACGCATCTGTTCTACGGAGGCTAAAACTAAGCAGCTTCTTGGAGAGCTTCGATGCCATCTAAAGCAGAGAGGATACAATAACAAAAACATCAGTAGGGACCAGCTTCTGCAGTACAGAGAAAAGAAAACTAACAATAGAGTCCCGTTTGTCCTAACATACCACCCAGCTTTTAAAGACATCGCACGTACTATCCGCGAACGATGGACAACAATTGAAAAACATCATCAACTTTCAAAAATATTTCCAGAACCTCCTGTAATGGCCTTTAGAAAACCCAAAAGTTTAAAAGATCAGTTAGTCCGAGCAGAAATGTCGTCACGTAGCCGCCAATCGGGGCAATGTTGCATCTGTGGTGAAGGTCGTTGTATGACATGTGATCACATACAACACACCCAACACTTCACTAGAACATCAAATGGCAAACAATTTGACATCCATGTCAATTTGAATTGCAAAAGTGAGAACATCATATACCTTTTACAGTGTGGTATATGCAATCTCCAGTATGTTGGTGAGTCTGTGCAACGATTCAGCAAACGAATGAACGGGCACAGAAGCGACACAAGATGCAAACCCAACTTGCCCCTTAATAGGCACATACGTACGCACGGCACTGCAATAGCTGAAATTTTTAATAAACTCAGGGTGACCCTAATAGACCATTACCCAAGGTGGACAGACAAACAGAGAAAAGAGAAAGAAAGTTTTTGGATAAAAACATTGGGAACATCATTTCCGAAGGGAATTAATGAAAAATTATAGGACCTTAGACCAGATACAACCATGGTCTCCGAATATTCATGTAGAATTACGTGTCGTTTTATTTATTTATTTTAAAACTGCTTTTTGTATATATATTGATTGTAACCGTATAAATAGTGCTACATATTTATACACCTGTACATACTTGTAATAGCACTAACAAAAAACATTTTTTCGTTAATTACTAGATATAGTATACATCACATACGTATAACGACAAAAACTTTTTACCTGTTATTGTCATTCGTTGTAAAACACTGACGAAGCCTGTTGGTCAGGCGAAATATTTGTGCAATTTTTTAAAGTGTAAAACTTTGTTTTCGCTTTAATTATGTATCTAGATGTTGTTGTACATATTTTCAAACGAATATATATATATATATATATATATATATATATATATATATATATATATAAAACTAAACTTCAGTTCCGGAAACTTTTCCGGTATTACCGGAAGTTAAAAACAAAAAAGTACGGAATAAAATGTTGAAATTGAAACCCCCTCCTTCCTGTAGCGCGCTTTGCAAACTTGTGAAAAATGTTGACACTTATGGATGACCCCTAATAAAGTCGATGGTCAAACACACACATTACACACGAAACGTAACGTTGAAAATGACTTTGACGTTGTGAACCAGCGTGTACATGTTATCGAATCGGAATGTACAAGAAGCTCCCAGGAGGATTTAGAAATGAAAAACGAAAATTTCTATGATACATTCAATACACCTGAAAGCATAATCTATGAACCATTTCACCGAAGGAGTAGGGTTGTAACTAGTATTATGGGTCAGGGTGCCATAAACAATAATTCAAACAATCAGTTCCAAAACAATGACACGAAAACATTGGACAAAGCTAAGTCAGTCAATTTCCAAAGCCCATTCTTTTTTGAAAAGCCTGAAAACACAAAACATAATATTGTTTATGGGGGAGCGGACACATTCAACAGCAGCACTGACTATAAAGTGTTTGCACATAATTCACCCCAAGTAAGACCAAATAAAAGAGGAATTGCATATTTCGATTCTAGTCAGGACGATATGGTCTTGCAACAAGATGACATTCATAAAATTGAAATCAACAGCACATGTGTCCCACTGGATAAAAAAATTATGATGGTAAAAAATATGCTTACAGTGTACAAAACAAACAATACCTTAAAATTCGACAGGCAAAAACGTGCATTTTAATAACGACAATAATTCAGTCGGGTTGCATAGTATAAAACAAAACAAACCTGACATTAATGGCATAACATACTTGAATTTTGATACGGAGAGGGAGATATGTGCATAACGTAGGTCAAATAAACATGATATCACCGGTTAATAATGATATACCACATTCGGGTCACAGGGGACTTAGTCGGAGAGAGAAAGAACCTGATACATTTTACGGGGTTAATGCAGAATGGCTTGATTTTCTGACACTTTGAACAAGTTGAATTATGGAGTGAATGGTCCTATAATGAAAAAGAAACACAATTGGCTATTTGTCTCCGTGGTATTGCGCAAGACTAAAGTCGGCGCTTTCGCAACGTTTTTGTTCACCAGAACTCGAAACTGCATACCGATGCAAGATGAGATCAAGACGCAGAAACCAAAATGATTCGGTTACTGATTATGGTCGCTGTCTGAAGAGACTAGCAAGTACAGCCTTCCCTAAAATTCCAATGAACATGCTCGAATCACTCGTTATTGAGCAGTATGCTATAAGCTTGAACAATCCAGATTTAAAGAGATATGTTCAGATTTTGCATGCCTCAACCGTGGGCAAGGCCATTTCATTTGCCGTTGAATACGGCGCACAAAACAACTGTTACGAAAAACCAATACCAGAGGAGGCAGTAAATGCGTTCGCTTTGAAACACACCAGAGGTCTAGATAAACAATTTGAACCAAGCTTTCAGGAGTTAACTGAATCTATCAAACAAATCCAACAAACGCTTGCGCGTCTAACAAACACCCTGTGGCTACTTCCGATGTTGGAGGTGATCATGACACCAAGACACCAGTACTTAAAGAAAATTAAAAAAGGTTGTGTCTTATAATTGTCAAGCGAACATGGAATATCTACACAAATCCAAAAACAAATACAGAATCCAAACTAGAAAGGCCTGCTTTTGAGGCCAAGGAATGTTTAAAAAAAATAGGCCTTCAAATATACGTTTGTCTTCAATATCTCAAAATTTTTGGTTTACAAAAGTTATTGTGTTTGACATTGAGTTTGATATATTAATTGACACGACTCTGCAGTGACTATTATTTCGAAAGAAATACACGATGAAATAAAATGCACTCTAACCAAATATTACCTCAAAACTTGTCACTGCTGATTGTGAACCTTTAAGGGTATTCGGAGAGACTGAACTACCTTTAGTTAAAGGTGGCAAAATATTTATAAATTCTGTGATAGAACTTGGGGGATGCTAGGCATTTTAGGTCTGGATTTTCTGTCTAAATACGATTTCGTTATTGATACAAGTAAGTGGAAAATTATTTCCCCAAGAGCACAAATTCAACTTTTCAAAGAAAATAGTGTTGCCGTTAGGCGTGCTTGAGTAAATCTCGCGGAAATAGTTCACATTCCAGCGCGGACCGAAATCTTTGTAAATGGAGAGATAAGAGGTCATTTCTATGGTAACACAGGTGGCTGTTTAGAGCCATTGGAAAAATTCAGAGGGGGAGAACATATTATTTTACCAAAGGCAGTTACGGACACATCAAATCCAACGGTGCTGTTTTCTGTATTATCTGTGAATCCTACACCATTTCCAAAAATACTTAAGAAAAATGTGCAGGTAGTAACGATTCACCCTGTAGAACACATGTTACAATATGGAACCAATCAAAATAAAAAGTTTGTTAATAGGGATAAATTTGATACCAGTAATCGTATTTCAGCAGTAAAACCTCAAAAGGTTGGACTACAGCCAAAATTGATTCCTCTTAATGAAAACAGGCAAGAACAACGTTTGGCACTCATACATTTGGTGCACGAGTATACGGACGTTTTTGTAGGTCCTGATGGTAGTTTAGGTTTGACGAGTTTAATGGAACATCATATTGATACGGAGACGCGAGACCGATTAAACGGCCACCCCGTCGTCTTCCAGTGCACATGAAAGGAGTAGCAGATGAACAAATCGACAAGATGCTCGAACACGGCGTTGCTGAGCCGAGTAATTTACCATTGGCCGCGCCCATTGTTAAAAAGAAAGACGGTACTTCACGATTTTGTGTAGATTATAGAAAACTCAACACCGTTACCAAAAAGGATGCTTATCTATTGCCGAGGATGGACGCAGCATTAGAATCACTTGGTGGGTCCAGTTTTTTTCTGCGTGATGGATTTTAACGGATTTTGGCAAATGAAAGTCGCCGAAAAAGACAGACAAAAGACGGCATTAACCACACACCAGATAAGCTAGTTAGCGAATTTATTTGTCGCTTCGGAGTACCGTCGCGCATACACACTGACCGAGGTCGGAATTCGAATCGAATTTTTTTTGCTATTATGTGCGAACTATTGGAGATAAATAAATCGCGTACAACACCATACCGTTCGCAATCCGATGGTATGGTCGAACGTTACAACAGAACGTTGCAACAAATGCTCGCTATGTTTGTAAATCAGGTGCAGGATGACTGGGACGATAATCTACAATATCTTACGATGACCTATCGATCGTGCATACACGAAAGCACTCAATGTAACCCTAACCTGCTGATGCTGGGACGGGAGATGTCTATCCTAATAGACATTATAACGGGTGCACAACCTCAACAGTCTCCTGAATTATGTCCGATAAAGTATGTCGAATGGATGAAAAGTGCGATGCATGGAGCATTTGAAAACGCACATGAGCATCTCCAATCGAGTTTCGTAAAACAGAAAAAATACCACGATAAGCAATTGAAAACAAGAACCTTTAACATAGGAAGTAAAGTTCTTCGTTGGTATCAACCAAAAGCCAATCAGAAGCTCGGCCTCGGGTGGACCATACATAGTTCAGCTGTCTGATATTACATATGAAATCAAACATTCGTAGACATTAAAAATCCATAGTTGTACATGTTGATCTTTTAAAATGTTTAAAAACACCAATATCAGAAAATACTATCGGTACTACGTACGAGTCTCACGCAACCCAAAACATTGACTATTTAAACGAGTTGCAAGATTGTCAAATGTGTGACAAACAAAGCCCGGTGTTTCCACAATGTAGTAGAAGGGGGAGACAGATAAAGCCCCAGCCAGATTTTCAACTTAAATTTTCTTGCTATCTCAATCTCCTTCCAACAAAGAGGGTAATTTAAGTGAAGATACTTTATACATACACAATGACTAGTTTGTACGACACATTATGGCTAAGGTGTCATGCGATCAGGCATGAGAATGAGGTTATTGCAGTCCATGTTTTGTGGTTTAGAATAGGCATGATGTTTTTTATTTATGGTTGTCTATTGCAGTATTTTTAATTGTCTTAATTTTTTCATGATGATCAAAAACATCGTTTATGTTAATGTGAACTTTTTGCGTACGTAACTTCTATTTGTATGAGCTAAGTGAACTAAATAAAAGCTGGTAAAGTTGTTTGTTAGTTCATGACTGAACTTGAATTCCTCAGAGCTGACTAAATATTTGCCTGGTGTATTTACACCCTAAAACTACGACACCATGCCATATATATCAGTACAAATTAGCAAAACAATTTTATATTTTGTTTGTATTTTTCCCCGTGCAGTATGGAAGAACTTCAGCTACATGCAGAAGGAGACTTCGATAATGAACAAAACCGAACTCCTTTCATATACAGTCAGGACGGAGTGATGAAATGTCCAGTTGAAGAGTGTTCAAATGCCACCTTTTCATCGAAGACAAAAGGCATTGGGATGCGAGACATCTCTTTTTTGGTTTTCATGTAATATTGTTGTATGCCAAGTAAGCATTCCTTACCTATGATCATTTCTTGGAAGGAAAGG
This sequence comes from Limnoperna fortunei, assembly GCA_944474755.1. Classification (NCBI taxonomy): domain Eukaryota; kingdom Metazoa; phylum Mollusca; class Bivalvia; order Mytilida; family Modiolidae; genus Limnoperna; species Limnoperna fortunei. Next base: position 71,058,916 of record OX104118.1, read on the forward strand.
ATTTGGATGCGAGGGCTGAAGATTGCGGAAAGGTCGTCAAGGAAAACAAACAATATATTAACCCTGGAAATTATATCTTCACTGGTCAGACCAAAGAAACCTAAAACAAGAAAATACTGTCATCTGCTTCCGTTTGTTACCAGAAAACCTGTCTCACCGAGTTTTACCATCAGCGTACCTTCTGCCATGCCATTCAATAATGCCACTTAAGTATCGTCAAACTCTTAAAGACCCCCACTTTTGCCACTTTCCATCCAGCCAGATGTTACTCATCATTCTATAAGTTCAAGAAAAACCTTACACAAATTTAAACACAGACAAAACACATCTACAGATACCGAGTTTGGGTGCCGTACGGCTGTTCTTGCTACTCCCAAGATTTCAGCTCCAGTGGTTCACACCAACGTTGGGTGGTCAGTACCAGTGACTTCTTCTTTGATCGGTTCCCCAGGCATCAGTCCATTTGCAAAGGCAGACACCGACTTTGGCTGTCCAGAACCAGTACCTCCAACCCATACGATTTCGGTTCCATTGGTTGACACCAACTTAGGGTGTCCTGCTCGTTCTTCGTCACCAAACGCTTTTCCAGTCTTTCCAGTAGACACCAACTTTTGATGTCAAGTTCAGCTAACGAATACTTCAAATTCATGTACATTTGTACGTCTTCCAAACAAACCAATTTTTCGGACTACCAGGCAATGAGACTACAACCAATACCTGAAGATATAAGCAGACCTGAGTTGGAAGCATACCTCCGTTGGCTTTGCAACTCTTTGGAAACTTTTGGTGCCGCCAGAAATGCCGCAAAAGCAAGCTTGACGAACTTAATGATATGATAAACAAAAAGAGAGCGAGATCAAAAGAAAACTTGAAGTGAAATGTTGGAAGATGACCATTGTTAACGTGTGGGCTTGTGACATTCATGTGAACATTTTATCTTATATGGACACTATGTTATTGAAATTGAATTGTTAATCGTTAATTGTTATATTTTCATGAATATCTTTGCACTATTTAGCTATATCATTTAACTATATTTGTCTTACAGCTGAGGATACATTTTAGTATATTACCTTATGTTGTTTTTTTTTAATTAGCTGATGAGCAACGGAGTCAACAGTTATATTGTTCAATATGATCAGCTTTGTCATTTGTTGATATTTGTTATGCATAATACTTGTTGTTATTTATTCATTTGTTGCATATTTAAATTTACTCCTTAAACTAATGTGTAATTTCGGTACACATTAGATCTTAAGAGTGAAATGAAAAGCATTTTTAATGTGTTATTTTGGGGGACTGGTTAATTAATTTATTTATATCTATTTACATCTATAATTCGCTCTCTGGATGGAAATTTAGCGTATACCCGGATTTCATTCAAGTCCAGTTGGAATTGGTGCACTAGACCCGATTACCGCTGTCCGGTGGGGTTACGATGTCGGGTACATGACGTTCGGAAAGAAGGACGCTCAGTCAGACGGGGATTCACTACTTGATAAGACTTTTCTTTAGAATTACTTACAAATTAGGTAAGACACGAAATTTATTCTTTATAAAGTGCTGACCAATATACATTTAGCAATGATTCAAATATTGTACCTTCTAAAAATCAACTTACATCTATGTGAATTGATATTATAGAGACTTATTAAAAGTTGTAATTTTGACAATTGTGTTTATTTATACATATAACATTACGGAGAACTCAGAAAGAGAGCGGGAAGTGTCATAGTCCCGTTACATTTACAAATCGATTGATGTGACGTCACCTACGCATCAGAAAGACTTCATGTGACCACTGAAAAGCAGAGGCACCGCGTCTGTAAATTTATTAAATATTTTGTGAAGATCAAAAATCTAAACATTTTGAATATATTTAAATACCGTTTTGCTATAGTGTAATAGTGTTTAACAGAAAACTAGATCAACCACTAACAATAGATAATCGGTCGATTGCTGTAAATTGATTGTAATAGATAATCGACTGATAATTTTTATCGATTGCACAACACTAGTTTGTCTAATAACTCTTAATGTACATAATTATGATTAGTACCAGTTAAAATACACAACTACAGTTCCCGTGTTCGATTTCTAAAATGTGGACCAAATATTTACGCAAAATTAATGAACAAATTAAAACTGGAACTAGTAGATTAGTTTTAAAGGTTTATATGATTTATAGGTTCCTAATTAAAACAAAGAATTAAGTGCAAAAATAAATAAAAAACACTACTAGAGAACTATATTTTCTGTGCTCGCTATTTGGCAATGCCTACTGCATAATATATGTCTAGAGTCGTATATGGATTGCCGCTTATAAATAGATGAAAGTGAAGTTAAACACCATTTAATTCAACTTTTCGGCTATGCTATCAACTGGTTTTTTTAATAGAATGCGTCCTATTTACGGAGTTCCCGATCCTGAACAAATTATATGCAGTATAAAGCTGTGCATGGAAGTTCCTAACAATTCAACAACACGCAATGAACATTTTTTTATTCATTACATCATACGAATGTTGTTTTTTGCCATTTATGGATAATCAATTTTCACAATTTACATTAAAAACAGACATCAAGTGAAAGTTAAGGTGAATAGATAACATCTATGCACCTTAACTTTTGCACATTTGTTAGCTTCTGTCCAAGACTAGTGAAATACATGATGTAAAATAGTTACATAGGATAAAAAACTGTATTAATCCTACTTCAACCATAATACAACCTAAATCAACAAGAAGTTAACATACAAGGACCATAATTCAACCTTATTTCAACATACACAGACAAAAATTCAGCCTCATTTCAACATACACCGACCAGAATTAAACCTTATTTCAACGTGCACTGACCAGAATTCAACCAATTTTCAACATCATTTCAACGTTGAAATCTCAACGTTTATTCAAAGTCGCATTTTCAACGTCAATTCAATTTTCAAATCCAACATACTTTTCAATTTCAACGTCAATTCAATTTTCAAATCCAACCTACTTTTTTAATGTTGATTCAACGATGAAATCTGACCTTGATTCAATGTTGAAACAACGTTGTTGTGCCCGCTAGGATCAGTATGTAAAACTCACGTTTCATTTTAATAATAATCTGTATTGCATATAAAAACCCTATTGGGTATAGCAATACATACACAACAAAATATTCATACACATGCAAAACATATATTAGAAAATTTTAAATGAATTAAACATTATCATTTATCAAAAGACAATAGTCTGATTAATATTATCCTCATGTTCCTGCTTCCAATGATCGCTTTAAAGTTACAGATACTGGGCAGAATTGCGTTGGTTGGGTTTAGAATAATTTTCATTTTTTCAAGAGGATCTAAATTATTAAAACCGGAGAATTTTGTTTCCATATAATTAATAAAAGGTACTCTGATATAGTCAATAATTTTGCAATCTAAGAAAAAATGAAACTCATCATCCAGAATTTTCCAAAATTAAAATGTTTTTGAAATCTTGGAATGTTTCTTTTATAGCGTCCAAGTTATATTTCTAAGTTATGGTCACTCAACCTGAATTTAGTTATCAATTGACGATTTTTAAAGTCTCTTCCATTTTTTAAATATCCTTCTTGTTTAATGTTTTAAGGTTTCTATATAGAAAAAGGTTTGAGGATTGGTTAATTGTTTTTAATGCATGAGACAGACCGATGAGCTAGGTAAACAAGTGGTATTGCAGTCTGTTTTTCACATATATGATATTTATAGTTATACATGATTTTATGCCAGTTTACATTGAATACTTTTCAAGTTTTCTATATGCACCTGTTCAAGCGAGGTAACTGTTGTTGACTAAATTGTAGTATGGGTGGAATTCATTGATAGAACAGCCTAAATAAACCTTAGCAAAAGAAATTTACAGCTTAGTCGTGAGTTGACAAAATTAAAAGAACAGTCTAAACAAAATTCGCCAAATCGGAAGTGGTAGAAAGGAAAATTTGTACGAAAACAAAAAAAGACACCCACCCATCCTCTCTTTTTGTATCACATTAAGTATTATTGGTTTTGGTATACATGTACATGTATGTGTATATACTGCATTTGTTTTTTAGAGTGTTAATGTCATTATATGATAAATATAAAAATCGCTTTGTGATAATACTATGTTTATGATTATGTTGTATAGGCATTTTTTCCTTTCCCCACCATTGATGTTACTCTAATATTGACCATATGTTGTTTTTCTGTTGATGTAAAAACTGTCATTGCGATAATACTGTTTTTATGATACTGATAATATTGTTTTTATGATTATGTTGTCTATATTAGAGCAGAATTATTTTGAATTCTAAAGAGTATAGTGTCATGACATTAATATTGTTTAGTTAAAATTCCTTTACTTTAAAATTATTTTACAGATGGGAAGGACAAAAGCTTTGTTGTTATTTTCCAAGAGATATATCATGGAGGTGGAACTTCAAGTATTACACCGAAACTATTAGGGCTTCAGAAAGACCTGTATATTTGTCAGTTTGTTTATTTCCATGACAATAGAAACCAAACTGTAATCGTTGACAAAAACCATCCGGAGTATTCTTTAGATAAGAGTGTTCTAATGCATGATGGAATGAATAATGTGTGCATTAAAGTTCGTTCTAATATTCTTTCAAAAATCTCCCGCTATGAGTAAAGGTTTTTTTGTAATTCATGAACGTTTCGCATCAAGAGAATTCGTCTTGCCTTCGTTCACCGCTCACATAGAGTATAGCGTCATTGTTATAACTCCGCTGTTGTGGCAATAATTGTCAAAATACAGAGTGGTACTGATGCATATACGGTACAAATTACTCGAATGGTGATAAAATTCAACTATCACTAAACAATACAAAACATTTCAGTTATCACCTAGTTCTGATTTGTCTGGTACCCTGGAGAAAGCATCCACGCCTGTTATTGTCGTAAGCGGAAATACAAGAACCGGTGTCGCAACAAACGTAGTTGGCACTACCGACAATCAACAATTGATGGAAATGGTTCTTCCCACCAATCCACTAGCCCAACTTTATGTTATTCCACAACCCGACCAAAGAGTGTAGTTCGTATACTAACTGTTAATGCTACTACTCTTCTTATAAGGAATAACAATAACAACATTTCAAAAATGTCGAATTCCAGGGATTATGTTGATTTCACTCACTCTACAACATCTTAATCATTTGGATTTTTACATATTGTTTGGGTTTGAGCGCCACTGATGAGTCTTGATTAGACGAAACGCGCGTCTGGCAAAGAAAAAATTTTGTTAAACTTGGTATCTTTGACGACATTTTATTTACATAACAGTCTCTTCTATTGGTCTATACGTTACTGGGTACAGGCGGCACTTTCTGATCAAATCCATTGCGTACTCCAATATTTTCAATTGAGTGGAAAGCTTGGCTGTGGATGTGTTTGGGCATCTCGCACGTCTAGTCCCGTCTAACACCATACCATATGACTTTCAAAGAGCCTACCACCTTTTTTCGTAATGTCCACATTGGTCGACTTTGAAAGAGCGAAAACATTTAAATTTAACTTAGGCCTTATATCCGCCTCCACCCGGGGTAGGCCTACATGTACTCTTCATTTATACCTATGAGCGAGAAAGCCTATCCCGTCTCATACCATGCCATATGACTTTAAGGCGTTTTGGGTTATAAATCCTTTGCAAGAATGTTTGAATGAACTACCATTCTACAATGCATTTTAACTGAGACGATACGAAACAAACAACAATTTCCGACGTGATTGGTTTTTTTCGTTTGTCTTCTGCTCGGACCATGTGTACTTAGTATGAAATGAAAAATTCTTTGGAATCAATCAGAATCGTGGTCAAACAATCTTCAACATGCTCCGATTAAAGTCATCTGCGTCGTCTTTTAATAAAATATTATTCTTATTAGCAGGATCGTGAATCAACCAAAATACGTCAATATACGACGGTCTCCCTAGGAAAGAAAGAAAACACTCCGCGGTAACATCAAGCTAGGTCACGTGACATCATATCAAGAAATATTCTTGTTTTTAATGAAATCAGTATTTTACATTCTCAGCGTGAAGAAATAACAAAACTGCAATCGATGTTTTACTTTAAATCGGTCAGGATGTCCTCTTCGACGTCCGCGCGAATGTATCCGAATGCACCCATTTTATATTGGGATAATCTTATTGCGGGATTTTTACTGCGGGATGACTTGACACTAGTGACTTCCAGTCAGTTTATTGTCTACTTTTACTTTCACAAATATGCCTATTTTACGGTGGCAACTTAGTGACGTAGACTGACGAACACAGGTTTAACTATAATTATATACTACTGTCAATATTGATTAAGGACAGACTAAATAAGTAAAGCATATACTGGTAATAGTCTGCGATAGTACTCCAAATTAGCTATTGAAGAAGTCCGTGTTGTTGTTCGTTGTGTGTGTTCATTGTCCTTGTAATTTGGGTTCTATCCTGGTTTCTGTCCATACTCGTGTGTACAAATGAATTTCTATTGCATATCACTAAATGCGCTAAGCATTTCGAAAGTCACAGATAAACCTTCGAAATTAATTTATATTTTGTAGCTTGTAAATATCTTATATATAGTCGTCAAGCAACATTATGTGAGTTTGTAGTCATTATATATCTAATATTTTATGTATAACGTGAGAACTACAGCATCGTACATTTTGCGCTTTGTGCACAGTTTGATGGTTTTTGGTAAGAGGGCCTTCACTTTTGATGTACTGAGAGTATGGCTAACTTTCTAGATCTTAGTATAGTTAACTCGTGTAAGAAAAGCTAATAATGTTAAAATTTCGATTGCACCACGAAAAGAATGATGTGAACTTCTTTTTTCAAAGACACATACATAATGATCAGTATTGCCGACTTTCTACTCTAAATCATTTGCTTGCAAAGAGTGTGGTGGTTTTAAAATTACACGATCACGTCTTGAAAAATACTTATTAGTGTTAAGTTATAGATTGCATTGTTCAACAGGCCTCACCATACATCAACGCTATATGACTTATGTTAAAGGTTTTCTGATTTGATAAACAAACTAAATTAAACATACATATGAAAAGCATTTTTTTGTCAAGATTTAAGTAAAAAATTATAAATATATTCCAATCATGGGTAATATAATTATTGTTTCTACGCAGAATTGTAACAACGGCCAAGGACTTTGCTTTAACGTTGATTTCCTTTGTATTTTTTTTATTTACGGTCAATGATTTAAGATATTGTAAAACATATATTCAGATAACTTAATTAAAACTTTTAAATTTACTTTAACATGTATGGATGCTATCCCTTATCCAATAATTTCACAATATAGATATATTGATGTCTTTTCAATTAATAACCATTTGCTGAATAGCTTCCGTTAATATATCCTTTAGAACTAGTAATTAAAGAAACCAGAGAAACAGCTTCATATACATTTGTTCAGACTTTGTTCACCACGAATACGACATTAACGTTCACGATTTTAATTTCAAAATTATTAATTATCCTCACTTATGCAGCAATATTCCAGATTCTCCTGCATACGGTGTCTATATTTCTCAATTCATCAGGTATGCAAGAGCTTGCAGCGAGTATACAAATTTTTACAAACGTCTCCAATTTCTTCGGGATAAGCTTATAGACCGAGGCTACAAGAAAAACAATTTGTCCCTACCTTTATTATATGCACCACTTCCTAGTCGAAAAATATCTCGTTTGAAAATATGGTTGCAGAGAGTTTTCCCAATGTTTGAATTCAGAGTACAGTGATTGTACTATGATGATTATTGGATACACTTATTACTGACTAGTGGTATATGATACCCATCCATTTTCATCAGCAAACTAAACTCACATATTACAATAGTGGAAGCAGGAGGTTTAGCATACCATAAATCCTTGTTTAAACTGCCATTTTGTTTGAAATGCTTATACCAAGTCAGGACCATTGCTGTAGTTACTATATTTTTGATTGTTGGTTCTGGAGTTTAAAGGTTTCTCGGACTTTGATTTGAGAATTATCTTTGTTGACAGTTTCCTCGGTGTTCGATATTTTGTTAATATCTTCATTTGTCCTTTCAATTTAGTCTCGATTTTAAGTGTTAAAAGTAATGAACAAGCAAATGATTTAGAGCAGAAAGTCGGCATAGTTATCATTATGTATGTGTCTTGAAAAAAGACTTTCAAATCATTCTTTTCTTGTTGCAATCGAAATTTTAACTTTTTTACACGAGTTATCTATACATGTATCAGCGAATGGGTCTCTTGAAAAACAAATTAAATGAAAGATCTAGAAAGCTAGCCATACTCTCAGTACATCAAGAATGAAGGCCCTCTAACCAAAAGGCATCAAACTGTGCAAAAGCGCAATGCGTACGATGCTGTAGTTCTCACGTCATACATAAAATATTAGATATATATTGACTACAAACTCACATAATGTTACTTCACGACTATATATAATACATTTACAAGTTAAAAATATAAATTAATTTCAAAGGTTTATCTTTGACTTACAAAATACATAGCGTGTTTAGTTATCTGCAATATAAATTCATTTGTACACAAAAGCCATGATAGAACCCACATTATAAGGACAAACAGTAAAATGAACAAGCACAACTAACACCAACACGGACTTCTACAATATCCCTAGCAAAACCAAGCCAGAGCAAAGGCACCTTTAGTGTCGTCATATAGTGACATCGCAGAAAATATCGTGCATTTAATACATAAAGCTATCACATCCAAAAAATAATTAAAAAAAACAAACAAAACAAAAGAAAAACAAAACGAAAAAAAACCAATACCGAAGGCGTGGAACGGCGATGTTTTGATATTCTATTAAATGTAAAAAAGTAACAAATATCATTTTGAAATTAATAATATCATGAATATAAGTGTTATTTTGAGCAATAATTATTCAAAAGTCTAAAAGTGTTGAGGCCCGTAATCATTCTTAATCACGGTCTTAGACAATAGTAGATCTAAGTGAAGATGGAGATATGAGTGAATTATAATTCACCAGGAAATTCTATGAGATTGTTATGGTTTTTTCGTAAATAGCTTTATCCGTTAATTTTTGTTTTGCTGTTCGTAAACTATCATTTGATTACACTAGTTATTTCAAAACATACAAAGAGTTCGCAAATAGATCATTTTATGTCATCAACACATTGTAAAGTAGGGAACATTTATTTAAAAGAATATTATTATACTTATTCAATGCAAATCAATGTCTCACGTGGCAAGAATTAATTTGTCTAATTAAATACGGCAATAAAGATATGATATTTTTTTGTCTACTTAAAGTTGGTTGTTGTTTCAGGGCGGGTCTTTTCGGAATAAAAACTGAACGCCATGATATAGCTGAAAATGCTACTAATAATGGCACATTACAAACAAAACCTTATCTAATTTGTTTACAAACCTATTTAAAATACGATTGCTAATATACATGGACGTATTTAATATTCATTGAATTTCAACACTTACCTTTCGATACAAAATACTACAATATTTTCTTCGAATGTTATGGAACATAATTCCGTATATATATATTGTTTTTAACCGAACAAACCCGGATAAAATTTGTGAAAGTATTCATCTTGTGTCACGAATTTCACTATTACTTTGATAGCGCCCAAATTCTAACGAACGCTTTTTACGGCGCACATCTATGGAAAAAGATCAATCAATTGGACGACTCAAAACTATTTATCAATCTGAAAATTTAATTCGCACCGTCCAAAGGTGAACAATAATGACAATGTTTTCCAACCATAGCTCATTATAGCTTGAACTCCAGAAAACATGGTTGGTAAAGACTTTTTCCAACCCAAAGCTACTTGAAAACGGTCAAAAGAAAGCGTTTTTTAATTATACAGAGTTTTCTTGAAAGTTTATTTCCTTTGTATTTTTTATTTACTTTCGATGATTTAAGATATTGTAAAATATCTATACACATTATTAAAAATGTCAAAATTACTTTAACATGCATGAATTCTACACTTGTTCTTTGTATATTTTTGTAGCCTACAAATTCCTGTTGACAGACTACAGATTTTTCAAATAATGATATATATTTTTTTTATTTTGCTGATATTTTCGAGTAGGCATAAGCTAGATTTTATTGATATAAACTGCATGAATACTAAACAGACCACATTGTGCAACAAATAGTTTCATGTCTTTAGATGTGGAATTACAAATCGATCTTTAGCACATTTAAGATAATTTGGTTTGAATCTCTTTATGAATGCCTGTATGTTATATAGACTTTCTAATAATGTTATGTCATGTTCTAGTAGGAGAATATATTATTATATGTAAACATTCATTTTTAATATAATATAGTTTGAACAAAACATTTACAGCTCAGAGTAACATTGAAGTTATATCGCCATGAAGACAGCAGTTGTTCTCTTCGCAATCGTTTTGTTTGCTGCTTTAGTAGAAGGTCAGTGACGTTTGGCTTATTAAGTGAGTAAAACGGTTTAAACTATAATTACAGTAAAGCGGTATAAGCATATAATACATTGAACGTTTATTAAAAATATGAACGCAAGTTAAATATTATACAAGTTGCAAAATGTTCCGCAGCATGTCCTCGTTGTAGTTTTTAAATTGTGTTAATTTATAAATCTTCTTGAAGTCGTTAAGTCCAGTCATTAACACATTTCATCCATATATGTCGTGATTAGGTAATCTTTTACTAATATTCACAGACGTGTTTACATGTGTCTTGAGTTCAACCATTACTTTAGGAAGCGTTTATAATGCTCAAATCCTAATAGAAGAGCATAGCCATTTTTCTTCGAAATATGTGTATTTTGAACGTCGTACACAGCCTTACAAAACGTTGTAACAATGCACGCTAAGCTATGATAAAGCTGACAAATGCTAAAAGTTGGGCTAGTTAGAGTTTAAAGAAAATCACACATTAAATCTAGTCGAAGATCGTCTACGAAACCTATAAAAACGGATTAGGGTACGAAAATTATGATGGTTTTCGCAAAAAGTTAATAATAATGACAACATTTTGAAAAAAAAAGAAATATTAATTGCACTTTATTTTCAATTCTTCTTTTTCTTCTTTTGTCTGCACCGCAATAAGCTTTTGTTTACATTTTTATATAACAAGTATTTTACCACGTTTGTTGCTTCAGAATCAAAAGCTGACATGAGTGCTGTACACTATCCTCTGAAAAATGTAATAGACATTGTCGGGATGACAGTGGCTGTGTAGCAGGAGGCGAGTGTGGAGGTTTCCTTCAGCAGACATGCATCTGTCATAATACATGTACCTATCCGGGTATATGAAAGGTGATAATCTCGATTGAACAGATTACTGAACCTAATAAGAATACATTTTTATCTTTTTAATCAGCTCATCTTAAGTACACACGAGAACAGAAAGGTAGAAACTTTATAGACCAATGCGAGCAAATGTATTACTTAGAATTAATACTGGAAACATGTTCTTTGTTATTTATGTGATAATTTGTTGAATTCTGTGACTATGAGGTCCAAATAATACAAACTCATAATTAACTTATATTGTGTTTAGTTACTTAATAACTATTATAATGTTGCTGGGAGAAAATAATGGAAAGAGAAAACAAAATAAACTAAAATACAATATTTTTTAATTATATGCGATATAGCAGACTTTTAAGTTTTCTGTTTTCTTATTGATTTAATAAACTATGCAAAAAACGACAATGCACCAGTAGTCTCCATTTTCGGCACTTTAAATTTGAGTATTTAAAGTGAGGTTTTGTGTATCATTGTTTATGTGATATGATACATATTAATATTCTACCAAATGTACAAGATATTGTCATCCATTTGGGTTTGTACAATGTCCATTTCGCCCTTTTTTCATTTAATTTTTCTAAACAAACTGCACTCCTGGAATGAGTTGTTGTTTTATTGTACCACTGACCAGTTTTATACACTTAAAAGAACATGCACAATCAAGCTTTTATTGATTCAATCGTCTGAACTTCTTATTATATGTGGTAGTCAAGTTAAATCTCATACCAAGTTCGATGCTTCTGCATAGATCAACTGTTTGCTTTATTTTTTTGGTTGATTTAATAGCTGAATATTTTTATTCCTTGTTTTTGTTAAGGACATAAGAGCGGTTAATCTCTTTTAGTTCATTCTGAAGAAGCGAACATAAATGGAAAAAATGGAATTTACATTAATAGGTTTATGTCCACATACTCTATCTTCTATTTTGAGCTTATTTTTTAGTAACCAAAAGAACCAGATTTGTAAGCAAAATGTAAAACACTGACAAAATACAATACAACTATGTCGAACCCCAATATTCGGAAATAAAGATAAAAGGTTGAATTCAACGTCTACAAGAATTATTTCAATAAATATTTTAATATACTATCGAATAAATGACGGTTATAACAAAGTACCGAACACCGATGAAACTTTCACAAAAGACAATGCACATATCAAAGTCCGAGAAACCGACAAACTCCAGAACCAGCAATACATCAACTATAGCAATGGTCCTGACTTGGTCCTCAGGCTTCCATTACTGTACAATCTGAGTTGGTTATAAACGGCGCGGAAGAGTCGTTTTTTCTTGTAACCTTGGTTTATAAGTTTTTCCCGAAGAAATAGGTGACGTTTGCAAAAATCAGTATTCTCGCTGCAAGCTCTTGCATACCTGATCAATTGAGAAATATAGACACCGTATGAAGGAGAAGGTGGAATATTGCTGAATAGGTGAGGAAATTTTTTAATTTTGAAATTTCAATCGTCTCGTAAATTTTTGTGCTAAGATGACCGTTGGTATGATATTTGAAGTGTAAGTCTGTTTCTGTGGTTTCTTTAATTTCTAGTTATGAAGGATGTATTAACGTAAGCCACTCAGCAAATTGAGGGTTGTTAAAAAGAAATCATCAATATATCTATATATGAAATTAAATGACCTAGCGTCTGCTATCTTCTTGTCTTTAATAAGACGTCGAAGAAATTCAGTTTCATAAGAATATAGGAAAATATCCGTAAGGAGTGGGGCACAGTTTGTACCCATTGAAATTCCGATTGTCTGCTGAAAAATACATCCTCCAAAATTTACAAATATATTGTCGATATCAGACAATCCATCATACTATAAAACTGTTATTCGCTGTAGCATAATTGTCCTTTCAGTTTTTAGTAGAAAAAAAACGTATTGTCGTAACCTAAAACTACATATCTGTAGGCATATTTGTGAAGGCTCTATGTGTGATTTCCTTCAGACGGAATTTTAGTTTTTCGTGCGGCAAGGGGTATAAAGAGTTGAAAAGCCAAAGGTTCAAACAAATGAGATTTTAAATTTTCCAATAGTTCTTTTAAATCTTTAAGAATGCATATATAATTAATATTGCTTCGGGAATAAACAGTTTCACAGTTTTTTTGCTGTGATTCTTTCACTGCAGATGATATCTAAGTCAACCGTTGGTAGAGCATGTAGATGAGCCGGCTATGTATCTTTAATTGTTAGGATTTTTATGTAATTTGGGAATCCACTACAAGTATAGTAAGTCTTCAGACTTTTTGTTGTAATTATATTCAAAGAAGTCATGAAGGACTTATGGTTAGCCAATATTTCATCTTTGTCAAATGTGGAATGTTTGAATGTGGAACTACCAGAGTTATCCTTGATGCCTAGTTCTTTAATGAGGCATTCATAGTAATGCGACTTACATACAAACACAATGTGTTAGAAGACTTGTCTACAGGGACGGCAACATATTTGTCATGGAGGGAATTGAGCGTCAACAAAATAAGGATTTCTCAAGATCCGCACACTAGACCAGAAATATACAACTGTCGCAATCTCAGTTTAAGATATAAGGGACAATTTGAATGTACTTCCCCATCAAATTAATATAAATCATAAAATCGTTTGTAGGTATATATTAAAGTGTTGTGTTTTCCTATGCTATCAATGCGACAAATTTATTGCAGTTCAATATGATATACTAGCATCTATGTCCTGAATCAAATCAATATGGAAATCTTAAATCTATTTCCAATTTGAAGTCCCTATGTTATTTTATAATTCAGTAAATAAAGACCATTTTTCTCAATCCTTACTGTCGCCGCTTTATTTGTAATCTTAACCTCTGTTACGTTCAATAAATGCTGACGTTAATAACAAAGTCTTCATTTGAGCATCCAAAAGGAGAAAAACTCACTGCCAGATAACGTATATGTTCAGAGAAATATCTAAGCAAAGATCAAAATACAGAAATGGGTTTAGCTGACATTTAACGCTAAATTCCCATAACGGAATCAAAAGATAGAAACAAAAGATGGTACCGACAAAACACTACATTAACTGTAAGTTTGGTAATATTGAGAAAACGAAATTGTGTTTGGTGTGTATATTTTTATTCCGTGTCATACACTATGGTGAAAGATCTGACAAGTACAAAACAAGGACGCACATCCAAAATACATGATACTGATGGGAACTGTTTCACAGAAAACGCAGATAATATGGAGACCTTATAAGACAAAACCACTGCAAGGACAATCAAAAAGTCGAATACATATTAAGAATGAATTGTACAGTCGTTAGGAAAGGCATACATGGGAAACATATAATCAATATTATCCTAGTGCTGTAGAATAGCCAAAACATATAGCAGATCAATTCAAACTTGAAATTGAAAACATTTTGTATAGTTTCATACGTTGCTATGACAACAGCGACCAAGAATAGTAGCCTACAAATAAAATTTTGGTGTTTTGTAAAAAATATTCAAAGAACTTTTGAGGTTTCCAGTTTAATTTATTTTGTTTGTCATGAGGGAAAAAGCTTCAGAAAACTATAAAATGCAAGTAAATGGCAACGAGAGTAAGAACATTTATAATAGACCCCAAACGAATGACAGTTTAAATTTGGTTTAAATTAATTTAATGGAAGTATTTTTTAAATTATCACAGATGTTCAAGAAGACTACACATATATATTCGTAGTATTTGGTCACAGTATGTCCTTGATCAAATATAGTTATCTATGTAATGGTCGCCACAGTTTGCTGACTCAGTATTATAAATGATCACCACTGATGGTGATAAACTGCAATTAGAAAATCACCGCCTGATACACAGGTAAATGTAGAATTTGGAAGTCAGCGTGGTATACACCGATCTAAATCCGTACGTCGTTAATAACAAAGTGTAAAGACTGTGTTCATATGTATTTGAAACAACAAATTATGCCAACGTGGTCAATGTTGATGTCTTAATCCCTAGCCCTATGTGTAAGTAAAATGTATATTATAATGGTTATCAAGATATATATTAAGTGCTCTGCAAGCAGAATGTTTGTACTTTAAAGGCATTAGCGTTTGTCAAATAATGGTAAAAGAATTAACCAAGCAGATGACAATTGGAGAATCTCCATATTTTTATATTTTGATAAGTTATTGGAGTATGTTTTCCTCTATTACGGACCGAGTGGGAAACAAACAAAATATCAACTCCTTTATCGCATGTAATTGAAGATTATTATATTTCTGTTTATTTTCTGTCGTTGTCGCTTTCCATCGTTTTCTCCCTGCAAAATTAAAATAGTTATTAATTAACTAAACATAATATGAGTTAGTTATGAGTTTGTATTATTTGGATCAAAAATTCATATAATACATGCAAATCATAAAAAAGAGCTTGTTTCCCATTTTAATTCTAAGTACTACATTGACTATCACATGTCTACAAATTTCTACCTGTCTGTTCTCGTGTGTACTTAAAATGAGATTATAAAAAGATAAAAATGTATCCTTATTAAGGTTGGTTTGGTTCAGTAATCTGTTAAATCGAGATATATCACCTCTCATTTACCCGGATGGGTACATGGATTATTACAGATGCCTGTCTGCCAAAGGAAACCTCCACACTCGCCTCCTGCTACACAACCATTGTCATATTTACAATGTCTATTACATTCGTCAGAAGATCCAGTCCAGCACTCATGTCCAGCTTTTGATTCTGAAGCAACAAACGTGGTAAAATACTTGTTATGTAAAAATGTAAACAAAACGCTAAGTTTGGTGCATACAAAAGAAGTGAAAATATATTGAAAATAATATTAAAATTATTTTCAGAATTTTGTCATTATTACTGACTTTTTGCGAAAACCATCATCATATTCGTATCCTAATCCGTGTTTATAGGTCTCGTAGAAGATCTTCGACTAGATTTAATGTGTGATTTTCTTTAAACTCCAACTAGCCCAACCTTTAGCATTTGTTAGATTTATCATAGCTTAGCGTGCATTTTTACAACGGTTTGTAAGGCTGCGTACCAAGTTCAAAGTATACATATTTCGAAGAAAAATGGCTATGCTTTTTTATTAGGATTTGAGCATTATAAATGTTTTCTGAAGTAATGGTTGAACTCAAGACACATATCCAAACACGTCTGTGAATAATGGTAAATAATTACCTAATCACGACTTATGTGGATGAAATGCGTTAACGACTGGACTGAAAATAATGACTTCACGAAGTTGTATATATTAACACAATTTAAAAAAATACATGGAGGACATACTGCAGCACATTTTGCAACTTGTATAATATTTAACTTGCCATCATGTTTTTAATAAACGTTCATTGTATTATATGCTATAAACCGCTTTACTATAATTATAGTTAAAACCGTTTTACTTACTTAATAAGCCAAACGTCACTGACCTTCTACTAAAGCAGCAAACAAAACGATTGCGAAGAGACAACTGCTGTCTTCATGTCGATATAACTTCAATGTTAATCGGAGCTGTAAATTATTTTTTCAGACTATATTATATTTAAAATGAATTTTTACATATAATAATATATTCTCCTATTACAACATGGCATGACATAATTAAAAAGTCTATATAGCATACAGGCATTCAAAGAGATTCAAACCAAATTATCTTAAATGTGCTAAAGATCGATTTGAATTTCCACATCATTCTAAAGACATGAAACTATTTGTTGCACAATGTGGTCTGTTTAGTATTCATGCAGTTTATATCAATAATAACCTAGCTTATTTTTACTCGAAAATATTAGCAAAATATATATATATATATATATATATATATATATATATATATATATATATACATATTTATACAGCTACATTTAAGATATATATATATATATATATATATATATATATACCCGCGGATTCTTCAGTTGGGTGAATTCACATACATAATTTTTGTGTACTTGGGAGAAAAAAAAAATTGGGGGAAAAAATCGTTTCTCCCAAGTGTTTTTGGAAGCCTATTTCAACAGGTTAGAACTAACGCTGACCTTACCCAAGTTAACTGAAAGTAGGGTCAGGTGTAATCTTCGTAACTGTTTTTGGTTCAGCCCTTTTGGTTCAGTCGTTTACGAGATATCTGATCTCAAAGTGTTTCCCCCCTTATATTCGAAATAATCAAAATTTATTCAATATGTGGAAATTGTGGCGTTTGCGCAAATGTTTCTTATTTTAGGTTTATATTTTAACGGGAAAGAATTTTTTTAATGTAGAATGAGTTTTTCTAATTTTGCAGTAAATTTTTGGTCAAAAATATTTTTAAGGAAAAATGATATCTGAGATATTTATTTTTCACACAAAATATAAACTCTTTAGGGTACCTATCAAATTACAATTAAATCTGATTGGCTGTATCATGATAATTGACAGTTTACGTTGTTTGTTTATAAGAAAGTAAGCGTAAACATCCGAGAACGACGGACAAGATGGAGGAAGGCTTGATGATGACTTGCTTTTGATCTTGTTCTCTTATAGACGTATCGTTTGTGAACTTGATTTTCACAGACATTCATTGTTGTCTGCACAAGAATTACACCGAGGCGATAAACAGTATCAATAAGTATACGTTTTTCATTATCTTGAATCACGTGACTAAGCCAGTAAAGGTCAAACAATAAATTGAATTCATTTTTCGTAAGTAAAGTTGCATGTTAAGATAATTACCTTCCATGTATAAAATTTTGATGGACTATAATTTACATATATTATTTGTTAAAACGTACATTTGTATGTTGAGACTGGGTACCCTGTTACCCGGTATTCGAACAGGGACATTATATTAGGGGACTCCATGATTCAGTGTACAGAAATCTGCAAATTATAGATGATATAGAAATGGGACCAACCGAAAACTATAAATATAAATCAGTAACAACATTATATTTACGCTTTATACCCAACTTAAAAAAACATCGGGAACAAAAAAGTTTTGTGACCAAATGTGCAAATTAAAAGGGGGGGGGTCGTTGCAGGTATACAAGTAGATTTCCCATTTATCGTTCAGATAAAAAAGAGCTACATTATCGTTAGTTAGTGTTAAAAGAGTTTCTGCTGCTTGGTAAAAAAGAGGTTTTCTCTTTTACATGTTACTTCTTGCTTCCTGTAGTAGTTTAACATTGACATGTCTTAATTTGTATCTCATTTTAAGTGCTTTTCATTTCTTTTTTCTCTTATCTTAGCTAGTTATTTCTTATCTTTATATTTGGGGAAGAATAATTTATAAATAGAACTGGTGTTTGTTTTTACTTCCTCGTAATAAGATATTTTTAGAATGATTTCCGCACATTGAACAATAAATGAAAATTTAATTCAATGATATATGGATAACTTAATCATTGTTCATTTGGAATTAAGTCATAGCATGGTTCATAGATTTTCTTTGTGCTTTTATACGCTCGTTTATGACGGGCGTATTATTAATATGGTATACAAATGTCCGTCCATCTGTTGTCCACAAGTCACAATGTATTTTGAGAATGGGATCACAAATTGTCTTTACACTGCATATAGTTGTGAATTATGTTAGCCTCATGATCTATATACATTTTAGCAAATTTCTGATTTATTGTTATAGAATTCGGGACTTTGTTTGAGAAACAAGGGGGATTTTATCTCAAAAACACTTCATGAATTTTAATTAAAGGTTGGAAGAATTGTTTATTGTAGAAATTGACAGAATATTTATGATGCACAATGTACAAATATTGAACATCAATACTGTGCATTCTTAATGCATGCAGTAATCTAGGTCAAAGTTATTTTAATACATTGTGTCTGGTATTGCCCTTTATTTTTAATGTTTTAAAAAAATCATATATAATGAATATATGTACATTAAAATATGAGTTGGTGGCCTTGGTGGCCGAGTGGTTAAGGTAGTTAGTCTACTTATTTATCACTTGGTCTGTCAATACTTAGGTAGTGGGTTCCAGTCTCACTGCGGGCAGGGTGCACTCGACTCCAATTTTAATTGACGAGTTAGGTCATTTTTTCATCTGGATACTCTGGCTTCCTGAACAGGACGCCACAATATTGAAAATTGCCGAAAGAAGCACCAAACATCATTCAAACAAAAACAAACAATAAATATGATTTTTTTTTACAGATTTGTTTAATCGTCAGTATATGAAGAACAATATATGAAAACTAAGTGCACACTCACTGGAATAAGAATTTTGTCAGATTTGAAAATTAATGTTTCTGCATAGTTCTTCTTCCATTGTCGTGCACTTGATCAAAACAAAGAAGTCTTCAATGATGAACATTCGACAGGGAACAGAACCATTTCATCAGCGTGAATGTCACTAATGCCATTTCGTACATGTACCGTTTTGCAAGAAGGCTTTTGTATATAAGGTGTAAACAGGCACTTTTGGTATATAATGCATTCTCTAGCATCCTATGTTACACCACCATGATAGCTTTTGCATTAAAGGTGTACTATATCCAACACCATGTAATTTTGGTTTATTAGGTGTAAAATAGCCTCCTGTGTAACCCCGGCATGATATCGTTGGTATATAAGGTGTATAATAGCCTCCTATGTTACCCTGCCATGATATCGTTGGTATATAAGGTGTACTATAGCCTCTAATGTAACCCTAACGTGACTTTTGGAATAAAAGGTGTACTATAGCCTCCCTGTCTTCATATCTGTGGTATATAAGGTGTACTATAGTCAGTATGATGTTTGTATAAGGTATACATTGAGTTATACGAACTATATCTAATGCAAGTACAAGCCGTGCATTGTAAAAAACTCACCACACGTCAGTATGATGTTTGTATAGAGCAGACATCGCGTTATATGAACCACATGTATATATAATGCAAGTACAACTCATACATTGAGTAGTACAGCACAACAGGTCAGTCTGAGGTAAGTACAAAACGTACAATGTGTAAAACGCATCATATGTCAGTATGATATTTGTTTAAAGCAGACATTGTACTATACCCACCACAGGTATATTGAATGCAAGTCGTAGACAGACATTGCGTTAAACAGCAGAACAAGTCAGTCTAATGTAAATACAAAACGTACATTTGGTAAAACGCACCGCATGTTAATACGATGTTTGCATGAAGCCGACATTGTGTTATAGGCCCGACGATTATATTTTATGCAAGTACAATCCATACATTGTGTAAAACCCACCGCATGTTAATATAATGTCTATATAAAGCAAACATTCCGTTATATGAGCTACACGTATATCTTATGCAAGTGCAATCAATACATTGCGTTGTACAGCACAACACGTCATCCCGATATTATTCAAAACGTACATTGTTGTTAAACGAACCAGATGTCGGTATGATGTCTGTATAAAGCACACATTTTGTTATACCAACCACGATTATATTTGATTGATTGATTGGATGTATACTTTACGTCCAGCGAGCAGTATTTCGGCTATTTAGGACGGGAACAAGTTAACAAACAATAAATCAACTGAAAATGGGGTGGGATGGGTCACAGGAAATACAATTTTAACTGCCACTGTAAAAGTATGGAGTTTTGGGTAGAGACGGAGGACGTAGCCTTTTGTAGCGGCTACAATGAGCCTACTCTTTTTCGAGATCTACAAAAAGGTCTTTGTCGTGCAAGGAGCGTGGCACTCTCCAAACACGTTACTTACTACGGTCCGTGGTCAGGCTTTCCGTATTATGACCTAACAATCCCCCAAACGAGAGGGTCTTCCTTACTTGCCACCCGTGGACTCACTAGGCTGCTCTGTGGGTCGAGCACTAAGAACCTTCCCAATATTGTCCCAGCGAGATTATATTTGATGCAAGTAAAATCTATGCCTTACAGTGTAAAGCACA
Organism: Limnoperna fortunei; assembly: GCA_944474755.1. Classification (NCBI taxonomy): domain Eukaryota; kingdom Metazoa; phylum Mollusca; class Bivalvia; order Mytilida; family Modiolidae; genus Limnoperna; species Limnoperna fortunei. The sequence goes on from OX104118.1 coordinate 71,080,094, forward strand.
ACAGGTCAGTATGATGTAAGTACAAAAGGTACATGCACTGAGGTTGCGGGTTCGTGTCTCACTCTGGGCAGCGTATACTCGACTCCAATCTTAATTGCCAAGGATTGCCATTTTCCCTACCGAAGGTCGACCGTTTTCTCCGGGTTCTCCGGTTTCCTCCCAATAAAATCTGAACGCCATGACATAGTTGACAAATTCCTGACAATGGCGTTAAACATCATTCAAACAAAACGTATATTGTGCAAACGAACAACATGTCAGTATAATGCTTGTATAAAGCAGATATTGAGTTTAACGCAACACATATACATCTAATGCAAGCACAATCCATGCATTGTGTAAAACGGACAACACATGTCAGTATGATGTTTCAATAGGGAAGACATCGCGTTATATGAAGCAGATGTATATCTAATGCAAGTGCAATCTATGTATTTAGTTTTACAGCACCACAGATCAGTCTGAAGTAAGTACAAAACGTACAATGTGTAAAACGCATCACATGTCAGTATGATATTTGTATAAAGCAGCTATTGTGTTATAGCACCACGTGTATATTTAATACAAGTCGTAAACAGACATTGCGTTAAACAGCAGAACAAGTCAATCTAATGTAAATACAAAACGTACATTTAGTATAAAGCAGACATTGTGTTATAGGCCCGACAATTATATTGTATGCAAGTACAATCCATACATTGTGTAAAACGCACCGCATGTTAATATGATGTCTGTATAGAGCAAACATTGCGTTATATGAACCACAAGTATATCTTATGCAAGTACAATCAATAAGTTGCGTTGTACAGCACAACAGGTCATACCGATATTATTCAAAACGTACATTGTTGTTAAACGCAGCAGATGTCGGTATGATATCTGTATAAAGCACACATTTTGTTATACCCACCACGATTATATTTGATGGATTGATTGATTGATATGATGCATACTTTACGTCCAGCGAGCAGTATTTCGGCTATTCAGGGCTGGAACAAGTTAACAAACAATAAATCAACTGAAAATGGGGTGGGAAGGGTCACGGGAAATACAATTTTGACTGCCACTGGAAAAGTATGGAGTTTTGGTTAGATACGGAGAACGTAGCCTTTTGTAGCATCTACAATGAGCCTACTCTTTTTCGAATTCTACAAAAGGGGTCTTTGCCATGCAAGGAGCGTGGCACTCTCCAAACACGTTACCTACTACGGTCCGCGGTCAGGCTTTCCGTATTATGACCCCACCCCACCCCACAACGAGAGGGTCTCCCCAATAGGGGACGCGCTGGGCTGTTCTGTGGGTCGAGCACTGAGAACCCTCCCGGTATGATCCCAGCGATTATATTTGATGCAAGTAAAATTTATACATTGCATTGTATAGACCAACAGGTCAGTATGATGTAAGAACAAAACGTACATGCACTAAGGTTGCGGGTTCGTGTCTCACCGCGGGCAGGGTGTACTCGACTCCAATCTTAATTGACAAGGATTGTCAGTTTTCCTACCGAAGGTCGGCTGTTTTATCCGGGTACTCCGGCTTCCTCCCCAATAAAATCTGAACGCCATGACATAGTTGATCTAATGCAAGCACAATCCATGCATTGTATAAAATGCACCACGTGTCAGTGTGATGTTTGTATGGAGCAGACATTGTGTTATATGAACCACAAGTATATCTAATGCAAGTACAATCCATGCATTGTGTAAAACTCACCACATGTCAGTATAATGTTTGTATAAGAGCATACATTGCGTTATATGAAGTATATCTAATGCAAGTATAATCTATATATTTAGTTTAACAGCACCACAGATCAGTCTGAAGTAAGTACAAAACGTACAATGTGTAAAACGCATCACATGTCAGTATGATATTTGTATAAAGCAGCTATTGTGTTATAGCATCACATGTATATTAAATGCAAGTCGTAGACATATATTTCGTTAAACAGCAGAACAGGTCAGTCTAATGTAAATACAAAACGTACATTTGTTAAAACGCACCGCATGTTAGTACGATTTTTGTATAAAGGACACATTGTGTTATAGGCCCGACGATTATAATTTATGCAAGTACAATCCATACATTGTGTAAAATGCACCGCATGCTAACATAATGTCTGTATAGAGCAAACATTGCGTTATATGAACCACAAGTATATCTTATGCAATTACAATCAATGCGTTGCGTTGAACAGCACAACAGGTCATCCCGATATTATTCAAAACATACATTGTTGTTAAACGCACCAGATGTCGTTATGATGTCTGTAGAAAGCACACATTTTTTATACCCACCACGACTATATTTGATTAATTGATTGATTGATTGATTGGATGTATACTTTACGTTTAGCGAGCAGTATTTTGGCTATTCAGGACTGGAACAAGTTTACAAACAATAAATCAACTGAAAGTGGAGTGGGATGGGTCACGGGAAAAACAATTTGACTGCCACTGGAAAAGTATGGAGTTTTGGGTAGAGACGGAGAACTTAGCCTTTTGTAGCGGCTACAATGAGCAGACTCTTTTTCGAAGTCTACAAAAAAGGTCTTTGTCATGCAAGGAGCGCGGCACTCTCCAAACACGTTACCCACTACGGTCCGCGGTCAGGCTTTCCGTATTATGACATAACAACCCCACCCACAACGAGAGGGTCTCCCCAATTCGCCTACCGGGGACGCGCTGGGCTGTTCTCTGGGTCGAGCACTGAGAACCCTCCCGGTATTGTCCCAGCGATTATATTTGATGTAAGTAAAATCTATACATTGTGTTGTATAGCACAACATGTCAGTATGATATAAAAACAAAACGTACATGCACTAAGGTTGAGGGTTCGTGTCTCACCGCGGGCAGGGTGTACTCGACTATAATCTTAATTGACAAGGATTGTCAGTTTTCCTACCGAAGGTCGGCTGTTTTCTCCGGGTACTCCGGCTTCCTCCCCAATACAATCTGAACGCCATGACATAGTTGACAAATTCCTGACAATGGCGTTAAACATCATTCAAACAAATAAACAAAACGTATATTGTGCAAACGCACAACATGTCAGTATAGTGATTGTATAAAGCAGATATTGAGTTTTACGCAACACAAGTATATCTCATGCAAGCACAATCCATGCATTGTATAAAATGCACCACGTGTCAGTGTGATGTTTGTATAGAGCAGACATTGTGTTATATGAACCACAAGTGTATCTTTGAAAGTACAATCCATGCATTGTGTAAAACTCACCACATATCAGTATGATGTTTGTATAGATCATACATTGCGTTATATGAACGACAAGTATATCTTATGCAAGTACAATCTATATATTTAGTGATAGAGCACCACAGATCAGTCTGAAGTAAGTACAAAACGCACAATGTGTAAAACGCATCATATGTCAGTATGATATTTGTATGAAGCAGCTATTGTGTTATAGCACCACATGTATATTTAATGCAAGTCGTAGACTGACATTACGTTAAACAGCAGAACCAGCCAATCTAATATAAATACAAAAGGTACATTTAGTAAAACGCACCGCATGTTAGTACGATGTTCGTATAAAGCAGGCATTGTGTTATAGGCCCGACAATTATATTGTATGCAAGTACAATCCATACATTGTGTAAAACACACAGCATGTTAACATGATGTCTGCATAGAGCAAACATTGCGTTATATGAACCACAAGTATATCTTATGCAATTACAATCAATACGATGCGTTGTACAGCACAACAGGTCATCCCGATATTATTCAAAACGTGCATTGTTGTTAAACGAGCCTTTTGTAGCGGCTACAATGAGCCTACTCTTTTTCGAATTCTACAAAAGGGGTCTTTGCCTTGCAAGGAGCGTGGCACTCTCCAAACACGATACCTACTACCGTCCGCGGTCAGGCTTTCCGTATTATGACCCCACCCCACAACGACAGGGTCTCCCCAATTCGCCAACCGGGGACGCGCTGGGCTGCTCTGTGGGTTGAGCACTGAGAACCCTCCCAGTATGGTCCCAACGATTATATTTGATGCAAGTAAAATCTATACATTGCGTTGTATAGAACAACAGGTCAGAATGATGTAAGTACAAAACGTACATGCACTAAGGTTGCGGGTTCGTGTCTCACCGCGGGCAGGGTGTGCTTGACTCCAATCTTAATTGACAAGGATTGTCACTTTTCCTACCGAAGGTCGGCTGTTTTCTCAGGGTACTCCGCCTTCCTCCCCCAAAAAATCTGAATGCCATGACATAGTTGACAAATTCCTGATACTGGCGTTAAACATCATTCAAACAAATAAACAAAACGTATATTATGCAAACACACAACATGTCAGTATAGTGCTTGTATACAGCAGATATTGAGTTTTACTCAACACTAGTATATCTACTGCAAGCACAACCCGTGCATTGTATAAAACGTACCACATGTCAGTGTGATGTTTGTATAGAGTAGACATTGTGTTATATGAACCACAAGTATATCTAATGCAAGTACAATCCATGCATTGTTTAAAACTCACCACATATCAGTATGATGTTTGTATAGAGCATGCATTGCGTTATATAAAACGACAAGTATATCTTATGCAAGTACAATCCATGCATTGTGTAAAACTCACCACATATCAGTATGATGTTTGTTTAGAGCATACATTGCGTTATATAAAACGACAAGTATATCTTATGCAAGTACAATCTATATATTTAGTTTTAGAGCACCACAGATCAGTCTGAAGTAAGTACAAAACGTACAATGTGTAAACGCATCACATGTCAGTATGATATTTGTATGAATCTATACATTGCGTTGTATAGAACAACAGGTCAGTATGATGTAAGTACATGCACTAAGGTTGCGGGTTCGTGTCTCACCGCGGGCAGGGTGTACTCGACTCCATTCTGTTTTCTGCGGGTACTCCGGCTTCCTCCCCAATAAAATCTGAACGCCATGTCATAGTTGACAAATTCCTGACAATGGCGTTAAACATCATTTAAAAAAATAAACAAAACGTATATTGTACAAACACACAACATGTCAGTATAGTGCTTGTATACAGAAGATATTGAGTTTTACGCAACACAAGTATATCTACTGCAAGCACAATCCATGCATTGTATAAAACGCAACACACGTCAGTGTGATGTTTGTATAGAGCATACATTGCGTTATATGAACGACAAGTATATCTAATGCAAATACAATCTATATATCTAGTGATAGAGCACCACAGATCAGTCTGAAGTAAGTAGAAAACGTACAATGTGCAAAACGCATCACATGTCAGTATGATATTTGTATGAAGCAGCTATTGTTTAATAGCACCACATGTATAGTTAATGCAAGTCGTAGACAGACATTACGTTAAACAGCAGAACAAGTCAGTCTAATGTAAATACAAAACGTGCATTTGGTAAAACGCACCGCATGTTATTACGATGTTTGTATAAAGCAGACATTGTGTTATAGGCCCGACAATTATATTGTATGCAAGTACAATCCATACATTGTGTAAAACACACCGCATGTTAACATGATGTCTGCATAGAGCAAACATTGCGTTATATGAACCACAAGTATATCTTATGCAATTACAATCAATACGATGCGTTGTACAGCACAACAGGTCATCCCGATATTATTCAAAACGTGCATTGTTGTTAAACGAGCCTTTTGTAGCGGCTACAATGAGCCTACTCTTTTTCGAATTCTACAAAAGGGGTCTTTGCCGTGCAAGGAGCGTGGCACTCTCCAAACACGATACCTACTACCGTCCGCGGTCAGGCTTTCCGTATTATGACCCCACCCCACAACGACAGGGTCTCCCCAATTCGCCAACCGGGGACGCGCTGGGCTGCTCTGTGGGTTGAGCACTGAGAACCCTCCCAGTATGGTCCCAACGATTATATTTGATGCAAGTAAAATCTATACATTGCGTTGTATAGAACAACAGGTCAGAATGATGTAAGTACAAAACGTACATGCACTAAGGTTGCGGGTTCGTGTCTCACCGCGGGCAGGGTGTGCTTGACTCCAATCTTAATTGACAAGGATTGTCAGTTTTCCTACCGAAGGTCGGCTGTTTTCTCCGGGTACTCCGCCTTCCTCCCCCAAAAAATCTGAATGCCATGACATAGTGGACAAATTCCTGATACTGGCGTTAAACATCATTCAAACAAATAAACAAAACGTATATTATGCAAACACACAACATGTCAGTATAGTGCTTGTATACAGCAGATATTGAGTTTTACTCAACACTAGTATATCTACTGCAAGCACAACCCGTGCATTGTATAAAACGTACCACATGTCAGTGTGATGTTTGTATAGAGTAGACATTGTGTTATATGAACCACAAGTATATCTAATGCAAGTACAATCCATGCATTGTTTAAAACTCACCACATATCAGTATGATGTTTGTATAGAGCATGCATTGCGTTGTATAAAACGACAAGTATATCTTATGCAAGAACAATCCATGCATTGTGTAAAACTCACCACATATCAGTATGATGTTTCTTTAGAGCATACATTGCGTTATATAAAACGACAAGTATATCTTATGCAAGTACAATCTATATATTTAGTTTCAGAGCACCACAGATCAGTCTGAAGTAAGTACAAAACGTACAATGTGTAAACGCATCACATGTCAGTATGATATTTGTATGAATCTATACATTGCGTTGTATAGAACAACAGGTCAGTATGATGTAAGTACATGCACTAAGGTTGCGGGTTCGTGTCTCACCGCGGGCAGGGTGTACTCGACTCCATTCTGTTTTCTGCGGGTACTCCGGCTTCCTCCCCAATAAAATCTGAACGCCATGTCATAGTTGACAAATTCCTGACAATGGCGTTAAACATCATTTAAAAAAATAAACAAAACGTATATTGTACAAACACACAACATGTCAGTATAGTGTTTGTATACAGAAGATATTGAGTTTTACGCAACACAAGTATATCTACTGCAAGCACAATCCATGCATTGTATAAAACGCAACACACGTCAGTGTGATGTTTGTATAGAGCATACATTGCGTTATATGAACGACAAGTATATCTAATGCAAATACAATCTATATATCTAGTGATAGAGCACCACAGATCAGTCTGAAGTAAGTAGAAAACGTACAATGTGTAAAACGCATCACATGTCAGTATGATATTTGTATGAAGCAGCTATTGTGTTATAGCACCACATGTATATTTAAGGCAAGTCGTAGACTGACATTACGTTAAACAGCAGAACCAGCCAGTCTAATATAAATACAAAAGGTACATTTAGTAAAACGCACCGCATGTTAGTACGATGTTCGTATAAAGCAGGCATTGTGTTATAGGCCCGACAATTATATTGTATGCAAGTACAATCCATACATTGTGTAAAACACACAGCATGTTAACATGATGTCTGCATAGAGCAAACATTGCGTTATATGAACCACAAGTATATCTTATGCAATTACAATCAATACGATGCGTTGTACAGCACAACAGGTCATCCCGATATTATTCAAAACGTGCATTGTTGTTAAACGAGCCTTTTGTAGCGGCTACAATGAGCCTACTCTTTTTCGAATTCTACAAAAGGGGTCTTTGCCTTGCAAGGAGCGTGGCACTCTCCAAACACGATACCTACTACCGTCCGCGGTCAGGCTTTCCGTATTATGACCCCACCCCACAACGACAGGGTCTCCCCAATTCGCCAACCGGGGACGCGCTGGGCTGCTCTGTGGGTTGAGCACTGAGAACCCTCCCAGTATGGTCCCAACGATTATATTTGATGCAAGTAAAATCTATACATTGCGTTGTATAGAACAACAGGTCAGAATGATGTAAGTACAAAACGTACATGCACTAAGGTTGCGGGTTCGTGTCTCACCGCGGGCAGGGTGTGCTTGACTCCAATCTTAATTGACAAGGATTGTCAGTTTTCCTACCGAAGGTCGGCTGTTTTCTCCGGGTACTCCGCCTTCCTCCCCCAAAAAATCTGAATGCCATGACATAGTTGACAAATTCCTGATACTGGCGTTAAACATCATTCAAACAAATAAACAAAACGTATATTATGCAAACACACAACATTTCAGTATAGTGCTTGTATACAGCAGATATTGAGTTTTACTCAACACTAGTATATCTACTGCAAGCACAACCCGTGCATTGTATAAAACGTACCACATGTCAGTGTGATGTTTGTATAGAGAAGACATTGTGTTATATGAACCACAAGTATATCTAATGCAAGTACAATCCATGCATTGTTTAAAACTCACCACATATCAGTATGATGTTTGTATAGAGCATGCATTGCGTTATATAAAACGACAAGTATATCTTATGCAAGTACAATCCATGCATTGTGTAAAACTCACCACATATCAGTATGATGTTTGTTTAGAGCATACATTGCGTTATATAAAACGACAAGTATATCTTATGCAAGTACAATCTATATATTTAGTTTTAGAGCACCACAGATCAGTCTGAAGTAAGTACAAAACGTACAATGTGTAAACGCATCACATGTCAGTATGATATTTGTATGAATCTATACATTGCGTTGTATAGAACAACAGGTCAGTATGATGTAAGTACATGCACTAAGGTTGCGGGTTCGTGTCTCACCGCGGGCAGGGAGTACTCGACTCCATTCTGTTTTCTGCGGGTACTCCGGCTTCCTCCCCAATAAAATCTGAACGCCATGTCATAGTTGACAAATTCCTGACAATGGCGTTAAACATCATTTAAAAAAATAAACAAAACGTATATTGTACAAACACACAACATGTCAGTATAGTGCTTGTATACAGAAGATATTGAGTTTTACGCAACACAAGTATATCTACTGCAAGCACAATCCATGCATTGTATAAAACGCAACACACGTCAGTGTGATGTTTGCATAGAGCATACATTGCGTTATATGAACGACAAGTATATCTAATGCAAATACAATCTATATATCTAGTGATAGAGCACCACAGATCAGTCTGAAGTAAGTAGAAAACGTACAATGTGCAAAACGCATCACATGTCAGTATGATATTTGTATGAAGCAGCTATTGTTTAATAGCACCACATGTATAGTTAATGCAAGTCGTAGACAGACATTACGTTAAACAGCAGAACAAGTCAGTCTAATGTAAATACAAAACGTGCATTTGGTAAAACGCACCGCATGTTATTACGATGTTTGTATAAAGCAGACATTGTGTTATAGGCCCGACAATTATATTGTATGCAAGTACAATCCATACATTGTGTAAAGCACACAGCATGTTAACATGATGTCTGCATAGAGCAAACATTGCGTTATATGAACCACAAGTATATCTTATGCAATTACAATCAATACGATGCGTTGTACAGCACAACAGGTCATCCCGATATTATTCAAAACGTGCATTGTTGTTAAACGAGCCTTTTGTAGCGGCTACAATGAGCCTACTCTTTTTCGAATTCTACAAAAGGGGTCTCTGCCGTGCAAGGAGCGTGGCACTCTCCAAACACGATACCTACTACCGTCCGCGGTCAGGCTTTCCGTATTATGACCCCACCCCACAACGACAGGGTCTCCCCAATTCGCCAACCGGGGACGCGCTGGGCTGCTCTGTGGGTTGAGCACTGAGAACCCTCCCAGTATGGTCCCAACGATTATATTTGATGCAAGTAAAATCTATACATTGCGTTGTATAGAACAACAGGTCAGAATGATGTAAGTACAAAACGTACATGCACTAAGGTTGCGGGTTCGTGTCTCACCGCGGGCAGGGTGTGCTTGACTCCAATCTTAATTGACAAGGATTGTCAGTTTTCCTACCGAAGGTCGGCTGTTTTCTCCGGGTACTCCGCCTTCCTCCCCCAAAAAATCTGAATGCCGTGACATAGTGGACAAATTCCTGATACTGGCGTTAAACATCATTCAAACAAATAAACAAAACGTATATTATGCAAACACACAACATGTCAGTATAGTGCTTGTATACAGCAGATATTGAGTTTTACTCAACACTAGTATATCTACTGCAAGCACAACCCGTGCATTGTATAAAACGTACCACATGTCAGTGCGATGTTTGTATAGAGTAGACATTGTGTTATATGAACCACAAGTATATCAAATGCAAGTACAATCCATGCATTGTTTAAAACTCACCACATATCAGTATGATGTTTGTATAGAGCATGCATTGCGTTATATAAAACGACAAGTATATCTTATGCAAGTACAATGCATGCATTGTGTAAAACTCACCACATATCAGTATGATGTTTGTTTAGAGCATACATTGCGTTATATAAAACGACAAGTATATCTTATGCAAGTACAATCTATATATTTAGTTTTAGAGCACCACAGATCAGTCTGAAGTAAGTACAAAACGTACAATGTGTAAACGCATCACATGTCAGTATGATATTTGTATGAATCTATACATTGCGTTGTATAGAACAACAGGTCAGTATGATGTAAGTACAAAACGTACATGCACTAAGGTTGCGGGTTCGTGTCTCACCGCGGGCAGGGTGTACTCGACTCCAATCTGTTTTCTCCGGGTACTCCGGCTTCCTCCCCAATAAAATCAGAACGCCATGTCATAGTTGACAAATTCCTGACAATGGCGTTAAACATCATTTAAAAAAATAAACAAAACGTATATTGTACAAACACACAACATGTCAGTATAGTGCTTGTATACAGAAGATATTGAGTTTTACGCAACACAAGTATATCTACTGCAAGCACAATCCATGCATTGTATAAAACGCAACACACGTCAGTGTGATGTTTGTATAGAGCATACATTGCGTTATATGAACGACAAGTATATCAAATGCAAATACAATCTATATATCTAGTGATAGAGCACCACAGATCAGTCTGAAGTAAGTACAAAACGTACAATGTGTAAAACGCATCACATGTCAGTATGATATTTGTATGAAGCAGCTATTGTTTTATAGCACCACATGTATAGTTAATGCAAGTCGTAGACAGACATTACGTTAAACAGCAGAACAAGTCAGTCTAATGTAAATACAAAACGTGCATTTGGTAAAACGCACCGCATGTTATTACGATGTTTGTATAAAGCAGACATTGTGTTATAGGCCCGACGATTTTATTTTATGCAAGTACAATCCATACATTTTGTAAAACGCACCGCATGTTAATATGATGTCTGTATTGAGCAAACATTGCGTTATATGAACCACAAGTATATCTAATGCAAGTACAATCAATACGTTGCGTTGTACAGAACAACAGGTCATCCCGATATTATTCAAAACGTACATTATTGTTAAACGCACCAGATGTCGGTATGATATCTGTATAAAGCACACATTTTTGTTATACCCACCACGATAACATTTAATTGATTAATTGGATGTATATCATACGTCCAGCGAGCAGTATTTCGGCTACTCGGGACGGGAACAAGTTAACAAACAATAAATCAACTGAAAATGGGGTGGGATGGGTCACGGGAAATACAATTTCGACTGCCACTGGAAAAGTATGGAGTTTTGGGTAGAGACGTAGAACGTAGCCTTTTGTAGCGGCTACAATGAGCCTACTCTTTTTCGAATTCTACAAAAAAGGTCCTTGTCGTGCAAGGAGCGTGGCACTCTCCAAACACGTTACCCATTACTGTCCGCGTTCAGGCTTTCCGTATTATGACCTAACAATCCCACCCCACAACGAGAGGGTCTCCCCAATTCGCCAACCGGGGACGCGCTGGGCTGCTCTCTGGGTCGAGCACTGAGAACCCTCCCGGTATGATCCCAGCGATTATATTTGATGCAAGTAAAATATGTACATTGCGTTGTATAGACCAACAGGTCAGTATGATGTAAGTACAAAATGTACATGCACTCAGGTTGCGGGTTCGTGTCTCACCGCTGGCAGGGTGTACTTGACTCCAATCTTAATTGACAAGGATTGCTAGTTTTCCTACCGAAGGTCGGCTGTTTTCTCCGGGTACTCCGGTTTCCTCCCCAATAAAATCTGGACGCCACGACATAGTTATCAAATTCCTGACAATGGCGTTAAACATCATTCAAACAAATAAACAAAACGTATATTGTGCAAACGCACATCATTTCAGTATAATGTTGGTATAAAGCAGCTATTGAGTTTTGCCCAACACAAGTATATCTACTGCAAGCACAATCCATCCATTAGATAAAACGCACCACATGTCATTGTGATGTTTGTATTGAGCAGAAATTGTGTTATATAAACCACAAGTATATCTAATGCAAGTACAATCCATGCATTGTTTAAAACTCACCACATATCAGTATGATGTTTGTATAGAGCAAACATTGAGTTATATGAAACACCAGTATATCTAATGCAAGTACAATCTATATATTTAGTTTTAGAGCACCACAGATCAGTCTGAAGTAAGTACAAAACGTACAATGTGTAAAACGGATCACATGTCAGTATGATATTTGTAAAAAGCAGCTATTGTGTTATTGCACCACATGTTTATTAAATGCAAGTCGTAGACAGACATTGGGATAAACAGCATAACAAGTCAGTCTAAATGTAAATACAAAGCGTACATTCGGTAAAACGCACCGCATGTTAGTACGATGTTTGTATAAAGCAGACATTGTGTTATAGGCCCGACGATTATATTTTATGCAAGTACAATCCATACATTGTGTACAACGCACCGCATGTTAATATGATGTCTGTATAGAGCAAACATTGCGTTATATGAACCACAAGTATATCTTATGCAAGTACAATCAATACGTTGCGTTGTACAGCACAACAGGTCATCCCGATATTATTCAAAACATACATTGTTGTTAAACGCACCAGATGTCGTTATGATGTCTGTAGAAAGCACACATTTTTTTATACCCATCACGATTATATTTGATTGATTGATTGATTGAGTGGATGTATACTTTACGTTTAGCGAGCATTATTTCGGCTATTCAGGACGGGAACAAGTTAACCAACAATAAATCAACTGAAAGTGGGGTGGGATGGGTCACGGGAAATACAATTTTGACTGCCACTGGAAAAGTATGGAGTTTTGGGTAGAGACGAAGAACTTAGCCTTTTGTAGCGGCTACAATGAAAATACTCTTTTTCGAAGTCTACAAAAAAGGTCTTTGTCGTCCAAGGAGCGTGGCACTCTCCAAACACGTTACCCACTACGGTCCGCGGTCAGGCTTTCCGTATTATGACCTAACAACACCACCCCACAACTAAAGGGTCCCAAATTCGCCAACTGGGGACGCGCTGGGCTGCTCTCTGGGTCGGGCACGGAGAACCCTTTTGTTCAAATACAAATATATGTTATGCCAGTTCAATTCATACAGGACAACAAGTCAGTCTGATTTCAGGGTAAATCAGACGTAATATTCAGCCGTGCAGGTCTTTCAAACATTGCTACCAGGAGCGCAAGGCGTTAGACAGCACAATAGGTCAGCCTGATGTTATTACAAATAGTACATTGTGTAAAACGCATCACATGTCAGTATGATTTTTGTAAAAGCAGGCATTGTGTTATATGCACAACGGGTATGTCTAATGCAAGTCGAATACAGACAATGCGTTAAACAGCACAACACACCAGTCTGCTTTTAGTACAATGCAGACGTGTTATACATCACTACAAGTCAGTGTAATGTTAGTGCTAGGCGGGATTCGTATGATGCCGGATCATAGATGAATCTGATGTTTGTGCTAGAAAAAAAGGCCGATATTCATTCCAACAGGTCAGTCTAAATGTGATGTTATACGCACCACGGGTATGTCTAATGGAAGTCGAACACAGATATTGCGTTAAACAGCACTACACACCAGTCTGCTTTAAGTACAATGCAGACGTGTTATACATCACTACAAGTCAGTTTAATGCTAGTGCTAGGCGGAATTCGTGTAATGCCGTATCATAGGTGAATCTGATGTTTGTGGTAGGATATAAGGCCGATATTCATCCCAACAGGTCGGTATAAGTGTGATGTTATACGCACCACGGGTATGTCCAATGCAAGTCGAATTCAGACGTTGTCAGGTTGATGTTATTACAAAACGTAAATTGTGTTAAATGCCCCATATGTCAGTATGATTAATCCAGAAATTGTGTCTTACGCACCAAATCCATACATTGAGTTGTACAGCACAACAGGTGAGTCGGAAGTAAGCACAAAACGTACAACATTTTAGTATGGAATTTGTATGTTCGTAAAAAGCGGGCAATGTGTAAGTAAACTTAATGCAAGTACAATGCATACTTTCGTTGTATAGCAGAACATATCAGTCTGTAATTTTATACGCATTAAAGGTATGTCTCATGCAAGTCAAGTACATTTTTGCATGTCTTTTCGCAAGTTTCGCTCCTTTCGTGAAAAGGCATTAAACTTCATTCACTCGTGGAAGATCAACCTGTCTTTTACATTCCAGAAACTATGTAAGAACCAATTAGTCTCGCCAGACGAGACAGCTTTTTATGACGTCATTCGCGTCACAGTTACGTACACAACTTGATACGAAACATAACTGTAGAAATGCCGTACAAATCTGGAAATGCCAGTTTTCCAGACGAATGGTAGTAAGTTATCACCGAATAGTCATTAGTCCACCCCTAATAAAAACTGGAGGCGTGATATACATATGTACATATTATATGTATATGTTCTAAAACATGCAATTTAACTTAAGATTGTCATAACTGTTGTCATTATGAATATTATAATTAAATCTTTTCACAACTGTTGTTATTATATAATGTTTATTGGGCCTGTGCCATTATTATAATGTGCATGTGTAAATAAAATTATTATTATTATTATTTTGCTGAAAAATTGCTAAAAGTGATCTAAACCAGGGACAGTCTATACTGACAGTACTATTATACAATTAATGACTTTGATATAGGTTGCAGCCAGAAAAAAATGTAATATTCACCGAGCCGCTATACATTTTTAAGGAATGAGAAATCCTGATAGAGACTGTATATTGAAGTCAGTAATTGTTTTATTACATGATTAAATCACCACGTTCCTTCATCAGAAAAACAAAGGATGTTTGTAATTGTTGTAACGCTGGTTACCCTTTATATTTCCTGTTAATACTGCATTTTGATATTGATTTGCTGACAATCCTGAAATTCCAGTTTCATCACATTTCAAATATTGAAAAGAGTATAAATAAATTATTAATTTTATTCTTTACATTTATAACAGTATATTTTATAACTACAGATGATTCAATGACCACTATTAAAGTTGAATTTATTGTTATGTTTGAACAGTCATGAAAAACATGCTTGAACTAGTCAAAACCAGGTCAATAGCGCAGTCGCGGATACAGAGGGTTGCGGGCCGGGTGCGCCCCACCCCCACGAATCCGCACCTGTCACCGGAAATTTAAAGTACAACGTAGCACCATAGACACGAAGAAGGTAATAAAAAAGGCATGTGTCCCCGCCCAACGTGGGTATTTGGGTTTTTGTTGTTTTTAGACAAATCAAAAGCACACAAAATTATATTCATATAATAAACTTTATATAGTATTCTTTGCCAGTTTAAACCAACCAGGGCCGTATCTACCATTGAGGCAACGGAGGCAACTGCCTCCTCTAGGTTTACCACAACAAAGAAATAAAGTGTGTATTTATTTAAAAAAATCCAATAAATTACACAAAGAATCTGCCACAAAATAAGGAAATACTCCAAAACTTATTGTTTTAATTCAACATGTTAAAATAAGGGGGGGGGGATGTGTAACTTGCTTCTACATTGATTTTTGCTTAATTTTCTTCCCGCGGGGGACAGCCCCCCTGGACCCTCCAAGCCCCTGCCTCCTCTATTTTCTGACCCTAGTTACGACCATGTCAACAAAACGTAATGCAGAATTGGTAGCGAAAAAAGAAGACACCTTATTCAGAATAGAAAATTTCCATTTAATAGTAAACGTGTATATTTTACACTATTTTTGACAAATACGCCAGATAATTGGATGTCGGAGTTTTTGGCTTAAAACCACACACACTACACAAATATAGTAATAAGGGTACTTCATTGTTGCTTTTGTTTCTTAGAATGAAACGCCACCTATGTCAGGGACGTCAAGCTCTTGGCTTTGCTTTATACTTGCTTTTATATTTAAAATTAAATAGACAATATTTATTTGCATAAACACATTTACATTAAATGGTTATAGCACAAAGAATGAGCGAAAATGTCAATAAACAGTTTATAATTACAAACATAGCAATATTAACATGGCGTGACAGCGGTACTAATTTATTTATTATACTTTAATTGTGTTTTCTCATCTGACAGCATTCTTGTAGAAATGTACTAAAAATTTTAATAATTGGATAAGAATTGTTATTTAGAAGAAATTTAATTTCTTTCATTGTTAGAGTATGAAGAAGCGGATATCCTAGTACTTAGCTTTTAAGTTTTTCAATAAGGTTATTTCTTAGATTGTTGTAATGAGGACAAGTTGATAGAAAGTGGAACTCGTCCTCAATGTTTTTATTAAATATGAAAAAAGATCGAAAAATTAATACTAAAATATTTCCATTGAATGTACCATGCAATCATATTTGAATTATTTAAAATCTAGAATATTCTTAACAGATTAATTTGCAAATTTTGACAATAACATAGTGTGCCTGAAATTTCCGAATTTTTGACAGGATTTTCCGAACACGGCTTGCTATTAAATTTTACACGAGGTCTTGGATAGATGATCTAAAGATGCCCCTGCGTAAGTTCAAATTTTATAGCTTTTTAGGCAAGAGATTATGGCGCTACTGAGTACTGACGATTCATAAAGTACGACGATAGTCCGCATTCTATAGATATGGCCAAAGCTTATTAAAAACGAAGCATATACAGGGGTATTGTGTGTGTGTAGTGGGGTTTGGGGGGGGGGGGGGTTGAGACTTTTTACCACAAAATACCACAGAACTCTAAAAGAATATTATGATATGCTTAATTGTGAACAATTGACGACTTTCCAATTTAAAAAACGCCACATAGCGTCCACTTCCGGTACTAAAAACTGCAGCCGCAGTTTGTCCTGTTGAAACCTTTTGAAATGGACAATTGTTTTTGATTAATTTTCACGCTTCAGTTGAATGACAGGTGTCAATATCTGAGTGAGGAAGGTTATTAAAACGGCCTGCTGTGTAAACGTGATCTGAATTAATTAACCAATGTTCATTACTCTAGTCTAGACTAGTTACCTGAGCTGATGCTAATTGGAGGTAGAACCCCAGCTGTTTTATAGCTTGAATAAACATATTTACCAGTGACATCCGTGTTGTATTCAAACTTACCTGTTGCCTATGGCTATAGTAACATCTATTTATAAGGTTAATTAGATGAAAAATTTAATTGGCATAGACAAACAATATAAAAACAATAAAAAATCTTTATTTCAATATCATAGTCCTTTAGTAATGATAGCAGTAGCTTTTTTAACAGGAAGTAAAAGGGGAGATAAATCATGTAAAACTGGAAATGGGTCAATTTGTCTTAAAACCTCATTTTTGTTACTGCCTCCCATCCACGACCATGGTCCCATCGTACGCAGCTGGGCAATACTTCACTCCATGACCACAGAACGAAACTAAAAATAAAATTGACGACTTTCCAATTTAAAAAATGCCACCTAGTGTCCACTTCCGGTACTAAAAACTGACAGCCGCAGTTTTTTCTGTTGAAACCTTTTGAAATGGGCAATTATCTTTGATAAATTTTCACGCTTCAGTTGAATGACAGGTGTCAATATCTGAGTGAGGAACGTTATTAAAACTGCCCGCTGAGTAAACGTGATTGTTAATTAATTAACCAATGTGCATTACCCTATTTATCTGACGCTAATTGGAGGTATATCCCCAGCTGTTTTATAGCTTGATTAAACAAGCCTACCAGTGACATCCGTGTTGTATTCAAACTCACCTGTTGCCTATGGCTATAGTAACATCTACTAATAAGGTTAAATCGCCGATTGCGAATTAAGTGATGTTACCTCCCTTAAAGGGGCGGGTATCCACGATTTACATGTGTGACTCGCACATGCAGTATATGCTTACCACTAACTTTCCTTGAGAAAATACTTATTTCCAATGCATTTGAAACCATAAAACAATGTTTTGCAACATATATTTGTCGTCGCTATTGTAGTTTTATTTTTCGGTTCACACAATAGTTCATTTGACAAATAATTTTATTGTCGGAAATTCAACAACAATCGGACTTGCATAATGCGAGTATTCAGTGTCAATTGTCATTCTTTTGAACGCCTGATGTGATTGACTCAATTGACAGGTGGGTGGCCCCTGTGTATCAAATGCAACACATATTTTACAATCTAATCAATAGGTGTGGCGGGAAAAATTCACGATGGGAGGAGCATTCCTTCATAGACTTGAAATATCACGTGTTATTTCATATCAGTGAAATTATGTTTGTTTTAATTGCAAGGATAAAACAAGGTCAGCTGGTATTAGTTAATTTGCAGTAATTTGACGTGTGGGCATTATCACGCCGTGATAACGCCCACGTCGTGGTAATGCCCTCTCCAGTAACAAGCAGCATAACACTGTTTATTTATAAAAAAAATATATGTACATGTACAACCCAAATGAGGAAAAAATGTCATTCAGTTTAGAAAACTATACTATGTATTGCCTAAAAATGCCAAACAATGATATATCCTGAGGCCAAACATTCAAATCATAATGCAAGCAGCTACAAAAACGTAATACAGTCTTAAACATATGGTTTCTTATTCTTTAATAAAATAAATATAATAGTTGCTTATATAGCTGGCATTGTCATGATACTTGACAGCACTCGGGACAGTGGTATTGCCTTTAACATTGATAATGCCCTAGCCTTTGGCTCGGGCGTTATCAATGTTTCAGGCAATACCACTCTCCCTTGTGCAGTCAAGATATCATGACAATGCCCTCTATATAAGCAACTATTGTATAATTAATACATCTCTCTACATCACTGCACCTTTCTGGGTTCCTTCAAAAAATAAAAAACGAAATAATCTTAAGCTATTTTATTTTCAATATTTTCCCTAAACCTACAACTGCAATTTGGAAAATGCTTATCCTAAAACAGGTGGGTACAATATAGCTTGGAAAGTTGTATCGGATATGAGCAACACATTTTTCCATGGTAATTATTACAAATTGCACGTGTACCTTTCCCAATTAACACCAGTTACATGTAAAGGAGGCTTCTCAGTGTGACATTTTTTAATTATAGGTATATGTATTGAAAGCCATGCTCACACATATCAGAGACATATAATAATTACATGTACAGAGGGAACAACATGTTTTTTATAAAAAACACTAACCCACCATGGAAGTTAATCCTTTCCTCTATCACCCACGTGCACCATGGTATATCCCCGCCTACTATCGTGGTTAATAATCTTCTCGGGTAATCTTACCACGGTGGATACATATGAGATAGTTCAGTCTACCATGGCATGTCGCCACAGGGGTCCGGCCACGATATCTCACATGCATTTTATTTGTTGATGATCAATAATGATTTAATTTGCCGGTAGACTTGAAGATCGAATATTTGTTCAACTGGTTGCATGTGTTATGGATTAAATATCATCCTGAACAAGTTCGGTAAATTATCCGGATTTGAACTGTCACATTAGGTTTTTAGTGTATTACAACATAGAACTAATTGTCCTGAAGTTGTACGCGAACTCTCTTTAATCAATTATAAATCCTTTTCAACAGAAAACAAGCAGTTGAGCAGGGATCTTTTTCTTTTTTTGGTATTTAAAACCAGAGTTGTTTTAACAAACGCGGACAAAAGTTTACATCATGTATCGTTATATAAAATTCGTTAACAGGATAGGATACAACAAATAAATTACTAAAATGAATCCAACATGCAGCAAGAATATTAAATGTGTGAAAAGTTTATAAACGAGAATCGCCACATACAATATAGTTTAACTACGATATAGTACAGGCGCCTGTTTCACAAGGTTGAATGAAGTCTTACGTGCGCATAATTCTGAATACACATTTACCTTGGACAATGGCGTTTTAAACTATAACAATTAATATAACAGGTTTATATAAAAAAAAGTAGTGCTGTGCTTCTGAGCTAGTTATACCCTATGCAAAACTGACAATTTTTCAAATGGACGCAGACATGTTATTTGTATAAAGTTCCCTTTAAAATTAACTTGCAGTTTCGGTGTTTTTGCATGACATAGTATTAATTGGGATGAATGTTCTCGAGATCAGACCCCTTTAAGACTTGCCTTAGTTCTCTAAATACAAATACTAATTCTTTATATTTTGTTGTATTGTGGTACATTGATCAAACAATAAAATATGCATAGTTACTTACTAGTACGTCTGTTATAACATTAACAAAACAAATCCGAACAGCATGTTTGTTTGTTTTGTTTTGATCTTTTTTTCTTTTTTCTTTTTTGTTGTTTTTTTTTGCGCACCGATACGAACGTCTGTTTGCGGACAGAAGGTTTTGTCGTAATATAATAGAAATTATAAGGATGCTACTAAAGTCTTTTCTACAACAAACGTTGATGATGTGTCAGTCTTTTTACACTGAAATGACTATAAGGGTTGATTCTATATCACGATTGTATTTTTTTAACACACGTGGTTCAACACCGAATACGAATCAAGTATAAAATCATTCGTGGAACGATATATTCTGCGACATTAATATTAAGTGATAATTTCGAAAATTTGAAAAATCAAAATGTAGCATTGCAAGTTGTATTGATTTTAATGTTTTTAAAACGAATTTCTTTACAAGTCTCATATTTATTGTGAATGTGCTATTTGACCGTTCAAAATGTGAAGCCGCGTGTTCACCTGTTAATTATAAAATTATACAATGCTCAAGTTTATTGAAATGTTTGAGAGCACGTGCTTGATTAAATGATGACTGGACAATACATGGATAATAGATCGATTAAAGGTGTGACACAATTTACATCGGATAAGATCAAACGGTTGAAACATTAATCAGAGGCGCTGACATTGAAATTTTGACGATAGAATAGCAAAGATTTTGACAATTTTAAGGCAAAATGCAGTGTTCTAACCTTTTAGAACACGTTATGGGAATAATTGTCAATCTAAATCAGTGACAATAAACTATAAGCTGATAAGGTATTCTCGTATAATGAATAGATTAGCAAGAACGCAGATTAATTTTGTTTTCAAACAAACGTATTAAAACAGCATATTTTAACACAAATGTCTTAATTAAATCGCAACATTTTAATTTTTTCACTGTGTAAGCATGAAAGGAAATTGAAAATCCACCATGGTCAACACGGTGGGTCACAATATGTAGTGGACAGAACACGATGTATCGCAGAATTTTTGGGTTATGATAGTTCCTCTGTAACTACGCATGGTAGGATGACAATATTTGGTATATAGGTTGCTGATGAATAGTACATGACTGTCTGGTAGGTTCCACCTGACCTTGACCTCAATTTCACGGTCCAGCGACTATGTTAAAGTTTTTGGGTTACGGCTGTTCCCCTGTAACTATGCAGGGTATGGTGACAATATTTTGTATCCAGGCCGCTGCTGATATTTAATGCTATTTACGTAATGCTTATGACGAAATTTATTTTCGTTACTGATGCGGAATGCAGGCGAGACGTTTTTCTGTGTCCACACTTGTTTTTATATGCATATAACAGTGGTTCCCAAGTTGTTTTAGTATTTACTGGACATTTGGTCCAGTAATAATTGAGATATTACTGGACCGACACAACTATTACTGGACCAATTTTTTTTTTTCCTTTTTTGTATTATAAAACACTTTTTCAAAAATCAAATTTTATTCTCTGCCAAATTCAAACACCCTCCACCAACTGTCCACTTCTGATAAAAAGTCAAGATACCAAGGTCAATGTCGGTCAAAGTCGAAACATATTTCCGTATTATCAATTATTTTCTGTATAGCTTCAAAACGCACGATTGATAAAGATTGGGAAAAAAAACCCGTGCGAAGAAAAAAGGAAACCCCGATTCAGAAAACATCTATTTGCGGAACATTAGTTTACTAAAAATAGCATGGTGTTTTCCATAAATAGTCTGGTTAATACTGCATCGCAACAAAATTGTCAATCGGACACTCGGTCCGATTCTGGGACAAGTTTTATCGGCCCGAGGCCGTTTTCATCGGACTTTTGCCAATGTCCGACGAACCTTCGGAATCACTGATATAACTTAAAGTTACTACAATCCTATAAATATTCATTATTATTGTGATATTCATATGTAGATTTATATATAATTGTTGTTGGAAAATAAAAAAATTAAATTAAAAAAAAATTTAAAAAAAATTACCAGGTTAAAATGCCGTTTGAAGTGGCATGTTTTGATCTGAACTCGGCACTCTGCGGACAGAATACTCTTAATTAAAAATATAAATACAGTAATGGTGACAAAATCGCGACCTATAAATTATTACAACAATTATCTAATATTATGTCTTCGATCCAATTTTCAGCTTTCAAAACATCTGTCGCCTGAATATAGCTGAAATATTGCTGCTCGGGCGTTAAACACCATTAATCAATCAATCAATCAAAACATCTGGGAAAAAATTTGTGTCAGCTTTTTCAGTGACAAAATGCCGAAAAGGGGGGGGGGGGGGTGTTGGAAGCAACTCAACTTACGCTTCGAAAAATATTTAGCATCTCTCTACCAAAGTAGAATAGCATATCAGTACTTATTAAATATATAATATATTAGTATTGTTTCTTTTGTGTAATGTGTGGGTCTCAAAGCCTCTTTGAACAAATTTGTGTCAGCTTTTTCTACAAAAAGGGGGAAGGCTAAAATACATTTGAAATGTAATGGTAAATTTTTTAAGCTGTGTGTGCATTCGAGAAAAAAGTGTGGTGTGACGCTGTTAAAAAATTTTTGTTTTACTTACGGGTAACTTTTACTGCGTTAAATTTCTTTATCTGTCAAGTCTGGGTCTTTACTGTCCTACTGAATAATCGGAGAGTATCAAATATTGTTTATGAATATTCATGAAGGATTGCATCACATTTACCATATATCCAGGGCTCGCGTTGGAGGGCGATTCTGGCGAAGAAGCCACTTTATTGTGTTCCCACTTCGCCTTCGATCATCTTCCAAAGCGAAGTCCCCCTATCATTTTGTAGAATCGCCTAATGTCGCCTTTAACATTTTATTTCCATTTTGGTAAGAATCGTCTTATTTTTGATACCGCATAATGCACGAAGTCAACTGGTACGCATTTAATTTGTATTAAGTATATAAAGCGTAGGTTTAAAATACGACTGAAACCAGTATTAAATTTTCTGGAGCGGATATGAATTTGGTACCGGAGATTGCAAATGTACTACGCTGAGAGGTATGAAATGAGTATTGCAATGACAGAAACGTAGTAAAAAAGTATTTTGGCAGTAACTTTAATCAAATTTAAGTGAAATATTTCAAAATACTTTTAAAAGTGAATTTTACCATTTTACATAATATATTATGTGTCACAATGATGTAATTTTCTACTTCTAGTTCTTATAGTACTTCATTATAATTCAATCGATTTGTGTACCAATAACAAAGAAACATTTATTTAAATCAACAGTTTTGTGACAGTTCATTCTTTTTTTTATTGTTATGTTTAATACATGTATTTATGAAAATGTATGAAATAAGTAAACTGAATAGTTAATCAAATGTTTGATACTTTATCCTCAATAAATTAAACTGCTAAAAAAAACCATATAACAATAAGAATGCAAATGCCAACACTTATTTAAAAGAAAACAAAGAAAACAGGATGCTTTCGCGACATATAATGCAACTCCCTGTTGTCCACCCACTTTTACCTCTTTTATCCTCACTTCTCCCTGTCAACCACCCAAAAGAGAAGTGACTTCTCCCTATAATTTTGACCCAGCGTGAGCCCTGATATATGCTACAGTTTGTTGCTATGATTAGGTTGAGAAACCAGAATTCAAAATTTCGTTTACAGTTAGTTATTTGCACAGTAAATTAATGACGCTTCTACACAACAAGGTTTTATATACATGTACTAGTATCTTTTAAAAGATTTGCTTATAAAAATTAATTTAACCAACCGTTTTCATATTTTAAAAAAGTTATAAAAGTCTAAGTCCCCATTTTGTCATGACGCAGTTACATTTTGTACTTCCCATGTAATACATGATCATGCATGATAAAATCGCTCTTCAGTGTGAAAACAACAAAAAGACCGCTTATGTACATGACAATCTTGCAGACAGATCAAGACGATTGTTGTCCAACTACTTGCCATTAAAGCATTTGGAGTTGATTTTTTTGTAGGTTAAGTTCATCTTATTCAAGCCAAACATAAATTTAAGCATGTCAAGTATTTCTTGAAATATAGTGAAGGTAACAGCCAATTTTTTTTACATTTCCAGTTGTCTCGACCGCCAACAATTGCAAAATAAAATAGAAATAAATGTATTCAGTAGCTTTTCTATGTAAGAGTAACAAAATATGTTGTAACTATTACAGAAGAACTTAAATTCATTTTATATAATTTTACATTTTTTATAATTTAATTTGCTTTGTAAGCTGAAATCTGTTTGGTTAATTCAAATCGAGCAACCCATATTATAAATACTAGTATAACTTGCGTGACCTTTGACCTATTCTTACGCCGTTGAAATTCAAATAGTTCCATGACGTCATCGATGTTTTTTACTATAAAAATTGTTAAAATTTATAGTTAAAATTAATTATAAGAAAAATTTCAAATTTCTGAACAGGTTATACGATATAATATGGTTGAGGTCTAGCTGTTTACACCATTAGGCGTAAACAAACCCAAACCATATTACTACATGTAGTATGTCGTATAACCTGTTCAGAAATTTCAAGTATTCCTTAAATATTGATTTTTTTTGTGGAAACAGTTTTGTGCCAAGATCAAATATTTTGAAAAATTAAAATGTATATTTCTTTGATTTAAAAAGAGATATTTGAAAAAATTAAGCTGTTTTGAAATTGTCATGAATATTTTCAAGGGTCAAAACAAGAGTAAACAATACCACAGCCTTAAATTACATTTATAGAGATTGTAATATAATTTCTGCATGAATTTATACTTACATGTAAGAAATAATACATGCATATATATCTGATGTATAAAAAAAATGGTGTTTTGTTTCATGTTTTATTTCCTAATACAAATGACTTAATTATAAATAATTGTTTATTGGAAAAAGAACTTGATAATATAATACATATGTATCCAACCAGAATTAAAAAGAATGCATGTCTTTGATGGGAGTCATTGACTTATCTTTAAACACAGCAAAGATAAGGCTACAATTAACAAAACTGTTTGTTTCCCCACTCCCCTACCCACATTTTTCAAGATGGGTAGGTACTAGTAGGTAGGTGTGTTTTATTTTTGGTAATTTTCTAATGCATATCTGTTCTGGCACAGCATGCGGGTTATAATAAGCTTTGGGCAGTCAGTAACCACCATTGAATAGACTTCATACCCTCATGAAATGTTTAACACAAGTATTGAAAACAAAGTTTTTTTGAATACAAGAAATGTTTTAAACTGAACAGACACAAACATTTGACTAGAATAGACTCTTGTCTAACATGTCGAACATAACTACTAGTACCGGTATTTAAAGGCAATTAAGATATATAACTGTCAAAAAACACAGGAAAATTGTAGTATGAAACATGGGGACTAGTATCTGTGATAGGGTTGGATTCTTGTTGATGGGTACTCTTGATAGGGAGGGGATCCTGTTCACGGGTATATGAGATAGGGAGTGGGTCTTGGTGCTGTCTATGCATACCAGGAGGGGTCCTGTCCATCATGTCAATAGGTTCCTGTGATCGGGATTGGTCCTGGCTGCCCATGGTTATCTGTGATATGGAGGGTGTCCTGCCATAGGTACCTTTGATAGAGAGGGCATCATGTCCATGGTAACCTTTGAAAGGGAAGGGTGGCAGTCCTAGTACAAAAAGGATAGCATGTTTGGTTAAGATATTTTTTACAAGCATGCATTTAAAAACATAATTCTTGGGGTGTTGCAACATCGAACAACTGTTCAAAACACTATCCCCTCTACCGCTGGCCAACAGTTTGACTGTTTCCAAATCACATTTGAAATAACTGTATGTTTTTGTTTGTTTGAAGGAAACGCCAATTTCAACAATTTTTCAGCTATATCATGACACCCTACTGGGGGAGGAAGAGTACCAGGAGACAACCCTAACCTTTGGTAGGAAAACTGCAATTCTTTATTGTCAATTAAGATTGGAGTCGAGTGAACCCTGAACGCAGTGAGACTAGAATCGGCAATCTCAGTGTTGACAGGCCACATGATAAATAATAGACAAACTACCTTAACCAAGAGGCCCCAAATAGTACTAAGAAGCATGTAGATTAATCATTACTTCAATGATGTACGGGGAAGACAGGATGGTCTTTGTTAAACAACTTTTGTAAAAGAAAGGGCTTAGGCCTAAATTAATAGTCCGGTTCGAAGATGTTCGTCTTATAAGTCAGCGGCAATTTCTGGGTCGGTCAGGGAATGGGGAAACAAACAACTTTTTAATTTAGGCCTAAGATATAAAAACTTTATTTTTAGTTTTCTGGAAGAAGAAAACTACATAAGGCCTGGACAGCTATTGAACAGCTGAAAATAACAACAACTTTTGAAACTTAAATTCTGTGCAGGAACCACAAATTTTAATTTCTCCACCCATTGCGGCTGGGGTGAAGAATAGTGGAGAGACAGTTTCCTCCACAGTCACTTAACTCTCCTTGGTGGAGTCGCGGTTTTTTGTATTTGTATGTATTTCATAATAAATAAAGTGATGTCATGATACAACTAAAAACCAAAAATCAAGATAAACTAACTAATACATACATTGTATATGCTACAGAATTGGTTTTTACATCGATTTGTTACTTTAATTTACAAACCATATTCATTTATATTTTGTACTTTAGCTTTCATTAAAACTCTTCTATTAAATAATACAAAAATGAATACATTGTATTTGTAAATTTCCTCATGTTTGTCTTTTTTTATGGTTTTTAGTCATAACAAATTCAGGGAGATAATTACGTTTACATTATCAAAAGACATATACACTAGTGTAAACAAACCACTTACGATAAATGACAAGCCATATTTAATTCATAAAACACGAGAAACAAATAAGAAACAAGAAGTCTTACTGGTATAATGATTTTCATTCACAAATTTAGAATGTTTATTTGATTCTGACCTGATGTCAACATGTCTGTCTGTAGACCGACTTATACGAGGGTCAACAGCAAAATACCAGATTTTAAAGCCCAAAAAGATTCCCTGACTTATATGCGGATAGTCTTTTTAGCGAGCATCTACGATGATAATTGACACTTCCTGACCATTTTTAATAACACAAGTAAGGGTACACAGGTAATGCTGTCATTTTATAACCAATTAGTGTTAATTATGTTTTTAATTACAAGATATTTGACAGCCTGAGCTACAGTTCAAAAACGAACTCACAAGCTGAATTATATTTAAACAGTGTCAAAGCTGTCTGTTCTACTGTAAATAAATAACAGTATCTTTTTGGATTTTTATAAACATCGCAGAATCTCGGTATCAGCATGTCTACGGAAAAACAAAAAAAACTCCATCGGAAAAAGAAAATCTCATGCCAATAATGAAGGGGTGGACAAGGGGTACCTTTCTCCTTTCTCCCTCCCCTCAGCTCCTTTCTCCCTCCCCTCTACTCCTTTCTCCCTCCCCTCGGCTCCTTTCTCCCTCCCCTCTTTACACTTCTCCCTCTTTAAAACCCTATAGCAATAGAAAAGATCACTAAAGTTTGACTCAAAACTGATATAAATTTGGGATATGAAGCATATACATGTAAACGACTTTTACAAACAAAGCATGACTCATGACACATTATCAAATGGATTTAATTGGTGTATCGTACACTTTGGTAAAAAAAAATATGAGGAGCATAAACTGTGACCGGTATATTTATGAAATCATGACACTGAAACCTAATAGCAATCATACAGCCAGACCTGTAGTCCACATAGACCCATAGTCCACCCAAACTTGTAGTCCACACAGATCTCTAGTCCATACAACCTATATAGTCCACACAGACCTATGGTCCATACAGACTTATTTTCCACATAGATTTATAATCCACTTACATTTCTTACCAACACCCACAGTCCAGTCGGAACAGTATACTTTTTAAATAAATGTGTTGATTCCAGTAAATAAAGCTTGAGCTATTTTTAGAACTTGGATAAGATTCATGCCTTGTTGGTACATGTATATAATAAGGAAAAATTTATTATATTTCTGAGGTCAATATTTCACAATGAGACATGTCAGACTAGTTACCAAACGAGTGAACACACACTGTAAACTCATTTATTGGCTTTTTATTCCATAAAAAAAAAATTGTCCTAACCCCAAGTGCCTGTGATGTACTAGTAAAAAAACTACATTATTAAGTTTTCCTCCTCAACATCCATTTGAAAAATGTGCCAAATTTTTTGATTGGGTAATGATTTTCCATTTTCAATGATCAATAATTTAAAACTGATTAATGCATTTATTACAAATTTAATTTAGTGTTTTGTATTGACAGCAAATAATTATTTCAATTTATGCATTTGTAAAACTTTGAATATCTTTAGGTTTTCAGAGCTAATACTTATAAACTAGTTTAATTAATAAATTGAATGTTAACATGTCACTGTCAAAGTTTTTAATAAACAATAATTGCTGTTTGGTGACCAATGTTTATATTTTCAGCATAATTTTATTAACCAAAAAGATATTCTACTGAAATTCTAACATATTTAATGCAATTGTAAATCCCCATATCATTGAGCATAAATATTAAAGTCCAACTTTTCCAAGCTAAAAAAAATGACAAGAGTCCAAATTTCCTAGCTAATATATTCCGTGCTAAAAAATATTAAAGTCCAATATTCTGCACATTTTCCAAGCTAAAAAATGACAAAGCCCAAATTTCAGAGCTACTTCCGTGCTGAAAAATATTAAAGTCCAACTTTACCTGCATTTTTCAAGCTAAAATAATGACAAAGTCCAAAATTCCAAGCTAATTCCATGTTGAAAAAAATTAAAGTCCAGTTTTCCGCACATTTTCCAAGCTAAAGAAATGACAAATTCCAAATTTCCGAGCTAATTTTGCACTTTAAAATATCAAAGTCCAAAATTCCAAGCCTTTTCCGTGCAAAAATGCGGAATTCTGAGCAAAACAGTGCAGAATTCAGAGCACAGGTCAGAATCTCCAGCTACGGGTTATTAACAAAACTGAATAATAAATTTTGACCCCTGAAAATTGTATTCGACTTGCTCAACTCAGCTGCAGGGGGTCATCATGACCCCTGGATTAGAAAAATTTCATAAACACTGACTATTAGACGAGGTTCTGGCAAGGTTACATTTAATATCCCTGATCAAAACAAATACCTCAACTTGTGTTACAAGTAGTTCCCAATTAAAGACTTCTTCATGTACTTACACAAGGGCTCAATTTTGGTATGCAAAGATTATTGAATATCATAAAGAATTTTGATAGGAGGATAGTGTATGGTGATCTTCATTTAGGTGACATCATTTTTTTATAAGCCTATCATAGATGTGTCGTACAATACAGGAAAACGAGCAAGCAGTTGATGGGCTGGTAACGTCCACAGTCATGTCCACCATCTAAGTCAAACAGTTACAAGTTGTCTGATCTTCATGAAACATGGGGAAAATGATTTTGGGCATAATATCTCGACTGACATTGACAACCAGCCAAATTGCTTCAGCCACTTCAGAGTTATGAAAAATGAAATTCAGTATTTCAAGACTCTTTTGGAGCCTTCTCCTGAGAGTCCCATGACTTTTGTCAACTGAACCTTTCTGCTGTCCAAATGATTTTTAATTTCATTAAAGATGTTAAGACCTGTTGCTCCATTTATTCTAACATCTGACAAAAACAATGGTAAGACTACCACATGAAGCCCCCAATTAAAAATATGCAATGCATTAGACTTTCACAAGATACATGGAAATATCCCACGACTTGCACATGCCTTATTGGCAATGCATGACTGTGTCCACTGTGTGGTTCACTAGTGGCTGCCACCCAGTGCCAAATTCTTTTATTTTTGTTAGAAATAATGCATTTTTAGTGGGGGGTTCTAATGGAAGTCTTTCCAAAATGTTTTAGGATTGAGTGTCAGTGGTTGAACAATTCGTGCATTAATGACCCACTTGTGACAAGTCGCAGTGTCCATACTTTCATCCCATAAAATTGTTACCACAGGTGACTTTTCTAAAGTGGTGTTGTTATCATCAATAACTGAAGCAAGAGCTGAGCATAAGTCAGTTGCTGTTTTGTAACAAGTGTAATCTGTTTGCTCATTGACCTTCAGTTTGTCAATATATGGAGTGTTTAAATGTTTAAGAAATTTTATATGACTTGCGTATTTTGACAACAGCAGGCATTCTTGGGCCATCCAATAAACGGTTTGCATTGCCACCATGATGGCATTTTCTTATCGGTTTAAAATGCCTTAACAGCTTTTTGAAAGTTGAGATTTTCTTTTAGTGCTTTCAGAGCTCTTCAAATGATCATCTTCTTTCAAATATCTGGTAAGCATACTAGTTTTAAAATTATTATACAGCCCTTTGTCAATTTATTGGTATATTTACTTGGTACTGGAAGTGTATTGCGGGACATACTAAAATTAAAACTTAATTATTTTAGTAAATATTTAAATTACATTAGTCATAATTTAATCATGTTAATAGTTTTTAAATATAAGAACATGACAATAAACCCGGTAATTAAGGATCATTTGATTGTTTTTATTTTAAGAGACTTAAAAATTAATAACATAATGACTAAAAAATGGGTACGTTCTCGAAATTATGCTCCTACTAGTAAATTTAGATTCTAATTATAATGGCATCCAAAAATGACAACGCTGTTGCGATCAACCTTAACGGAGTACATGTACTAAAAGAACCAGCTCAAATAAAATGTCAAAGTTCCTATGTGATTTTGACATTCTGATGACGCTGGCCACGGTAGGCAGTCATCTAGTACGGCATTTCAGAAAAGTAAGGGTCCATGAAACACACTGTCACATTTTAAGCTCTGCAATTCCACGTCCCAGAAATATCTCCGTTTTTTATTCATTTTTTTTTTTTATTTTTATTTTTTAATAGTCAGGGTTACATCACCACCTGACCAGGGTGTCTTGGGGTATCAAATTACAAACATGTTCATGTCGGTGACAAGACATCTCCCAAGTTTTAAGATTCTTCAAAAAGTAACAACATATTTTTAAACTTATTTATCATATTTACTGGATAAAGTATACTTTTACGTCAAAACATACAAACTCGTGGTAAATACTGTCAATATTGTGGCCCCAATAATCAAAATTTTACCATCTATAATCCACGCTAGAAATGTAATGGTTGAGGATATAATAAAACATCAAAAGGCAAATATATTTCTTTCTATTGAAGAATAAAATTTAAAATTTTCATTTTTTTCCCCAAGATTCTTTTTAAGCAGACTTGACTTACCCCTGGATTGGTGTGTTGCTAGTTATAAACCGCTTTTGCCCTTGTGGTTTTTTTAGGGGGGGGGGTGTGTTGTTGTATTTCCCATGGTATTGTAATAATTAGTGTTTTTGACTTCCAGATTTGATAACCACTTATTTCTTCTCTTATTGCACTCATTCAATAATTATGAGCTGTTGGTGTGCACCTTATTGTGGGAATAAAGTTACAGGCATAACAGTAGTAAATGTGTACCAGTAACAAGTTACCAGATTGTGTACCCTACATTAAGTACAGTACTGAATACTTCGTTGTGTTCTGATTTGGTAAATAGTGGTTAGATGTGTACAATTTTTTAGCTGTAAGCTCCTGCATAAATTAAGTTTTAAAAAGTGGTAAAATTTTTCTCAGATCTTGCAAGATAAAATTGTGGTAATTTTTTAAACAATGTAGTATTTTTACATTCACTGCATTAGAAATTGCATGTAAAAGTGGGAGCGTCTCAAAATGTTCTAACTAGCGAAAAAAGGAATTGGTCACGGATATATATGGCATATATTTTTTAAATGGTAAATGAAAGTTTATTAATTTCCTAGTCCAGGTAAATGCTGATCAATGTTAGAAAGGTATGCAAATCACAGTAATGTTAGTGTTTTCGACTATAGCCAAAACATTTACTACTGTGCTACCTAAATGTCAGATGATGTTTTGTGGATTTTTATTTCTGAGAGTACATCAAGGTTATTTTTTGCATAGATTGTGGTATATCTTGTTGAAACTAACTGAAGGCAGTACTCAAAAAGAAGGTATTGTCTAATGGACACTACAAAAACTGCTAAGTCAGCACTTTTTGCATTTTTCTATATACACATATTAAAAAACCACACACAATCACAGTAAAGTGTTCTCCTGTCTTTATTCCATTTTAACTTCCTTTCTGTATGGTCATCTTAACTTTTCGCAATGAATTGGGCATATTCATGGGCATAAAATTAAATTTCGATAAAAAAAATTAGGCCAAAAATAAGGTAAATTTTAAAACGTACTGATCAGTTTGAACTTTGGATCCATTTCTCCCAAAGTTTTGATATGACAATTAAAACCTTTGGCTGAAAACTAGATTTTGTCCCCAATTGCTGAATGTAGGGCCACAATAAAGCAAATTAATAGGAACAAGTTCAAATTTTTTAAAAATTTTAGTCCAAAATAAGCAAAAATTAGCCAAAAATGGTAATGTATTGTCTATAAAAGTGATTATTGTGCACATGATTTAACAAAACCTGTTGAACAGATGGTTTGTAAAGGCATAATTAGGGTCAAAATATCCAACTTAAAAGAGAAAACAGATTTCCTTTACTTAAGTAGAATTTTTTGTGGAATTTAGTGTTATCAACAGCCTTTGAGTGAAATATTGGTACTTTTATTTCGCACTAATTGAAGGTATAAAACAGGTTAAATTAAAATTTGTTCATTTATTTGTACTTCTTTAATTGGTTTCTTGTCTACAAGCACCATCTTGTTAATTTGAAGCCACTTTGAAACAATTTAGGGGTCAATATGGCATAGTTTAAAAGATGGAGTGGTCAGCTATTGAAAGCCACCCTATCTTAGTGGGCCAGCATATATTGGGCTGGCCAATAGTATAATATAAGGCTAGTGCATTTAAAATGCATCTGTTATAAAACTTTGATATTATTTTCTTGTTTAAAAGTGCAGGGGCAGTGACAGTTAAGCAAACTTTATTCTGAAGATGTCTTCAAACACATGTTAGATACATATGCAATTTTTCTACTTGGGTAGGGCTAAAGAATAGAAGAATTTTTCAATAACACTTTGAAAACCAATATATCTTTTATTGATTTTTATTCAAATATGACCTATGTACTTGATGTAGAAATATTGGCTAAATTGGTTCTCTTGCAAACTTGGTATAGGCATAACAGTAGTAAATGTGTACCAGTAACAAGTTACCAGATTGTGTACCCTACATTAAGTACAGTACTGAATACTTCGTAGTGTTCTGATTTGGTAAATAGTGGTTAGATGTGTACAATTTTTTAGCTGTAAGCTCCTGCATAAATTAAGTTTTAAAAAGTGGTAAAATTTTTCTCAGATCTTGCAAGATAAAATTGTGGTAATTTTTTAAACAATGTAGTATTTTTACATTCACTGCATTAGAAATTGCATGTAAAAGTGGGAGCGTCTCAAAATGTTCTAACTAGCGAAAAAAGGAATTGGTCACGGATATATATGGCATATATTTTTTAAATGGTAAATGAAAGTTTATTAATTTCCTAGTCCAGGTAAATGCTGATCAATGTTAGAAAGGTATGCAAATCACAGTAATGTTAGTGTTTTCGACTATAGCCAAAACATTTACTACTGTGCTACCTACAAGATGAAGTGGGGAGGTGTTGGCTGTTCTTTTAAAATCTCCATAAAGACAGAAATTTATCAAAACTTTTAGGAATTAATTTTTATGAACTGCTGAATGCCACATGATATTACATTTTCTTTAAAAAGGGAAGGGGATTTCTTTTGTTCATAATTCCTCACTGCTAGCATGGCTAGTACCTGTTGGAAGGAATTTTTGCAATCTATTGTTTGTTATCTATTGGTTTTCCCCCAGCTATTTATTCAACTCCCAAAGAATTGTTATTGGAAAATAATTGTTATCAACTGAAGGTGACAAGGGAGAGTCTCAGATTATGCCTTTGTTAGAATTAAACTCATCCATTTTATAGTTTTCGACTTTGGCCGATTTAATAATTTTTTTTTGTCAACTGTTGACTGTTTTCATATGATACAAACTAAAAAACATGTTAACAGATTTTGTTGAGACATTGCACAGCTGTTTAGTACTTTAAAATTAAGATCAAGTTGAATTTTCAGCACAATCCCATTTGTAGTTAATGTGTTTGGCCAATTTAAAATCTTAATCATGTTAATTGAATAGGATTGCCAGTTTTCCTCCCGATGTTCAAGGGTTTATTTTTCTCTATATTCCAGCTTCCTTCCCCAATAAAAACTTGATGCCATGATATAGATGAAAAATTGCTGAAAAGGGGTGTTAAAATATTCAAACAAACAAATAAGCAAACCAATTTAAAATCAATTTTATAGGTCCAGGGTCAAGGTATAAGATCAGGTGAGGTGGACTGGTATCATGCTCAGCTGTTCTTGTAGGTTGGTGGTCTGTAATTCAATAAAATGTGTTCATGTACATGTAAATATAGTGTATTCAAACAATGCAGTGTGGCAATGTATCATTTAATGTTCCTTTTTTTTTATTAAGGGTGGATTCTCTGCAATTGACTCCTCCATACCTGATAGAAGGAAATAATATACACTTGTACTAATTCATTGTAAACTGCTGATGAGTATATGCTGGTTACTTTTCCATAAGAAAATGGAATAAAATTAAAAGAAGGAACGTGTATTAGTTAGCGATAATCAAAAGGACATAATATAAGAATAGGCATTAAAAAGCATGGCTTCTCTTTACCGCAACTTGCCTGTATGTACTCCATGCTTAAAATTTGTATTACAAAGTCTTAATGTGGTTATTTAACATATTTAAAAAAAATGTTTTTATTTGGACCAAAAATCCTTGTCATTTCATACAAAAGTGTACTTGGATTTCATCCTGCTTGTTATTTTAATTCTACCCTCCCTCCCCCCCCCCCCCCCCCCCCCCCCCCCAAAAAAAAAAAAAAAAAAAAAGAAAAACGAAAAATCTGAAAACAAAATGAAGGAAATTAAAAACCCAAATGTTAAAATATGTCGAAAATTTTTTATTTCAGTATGAGGAAAAATTTATTTTGCAATGTGCAACCCCCCTCATCGAGTTTAAGGTTAACAAATTCAGATAAGCAACCATAATATTACATTTATACTAATGCAGATTTGTACAGTGTGCAGGTAGAATTGAAGACAAGAAATTTAAATTGTATTGTGCACTAGTTGACATTTTCTGTTAAACTATTCAAACTGTCATCATTAATTTCAACAAAATTTCAAGACTTTATTGTTTTTAATGTTCCCAAACTATTATGAACTTCCATAATGTTCACTTTTCTCATCAGACTGGTACATGTACATTGTTGTATTTATAATTTATTTTTATTTACTTTCAATTAATTTAGTGATTCTACTAGTATGTACATCTCCCTATCTTACAGAATGCCTAACGATTTGAGCACTTATTACTGTACAGCTGTAGTCCCCATCTTCTTTGGTTGGTTGTCTATACATCTGTAATAGCTGTAAATTTCTTCTTATTATGAAGGCCTAGGCAGCCAATGGCTAAGGTAATTACACATGTAGTTATCTGATTTTGATCACATGAATGTAGTCTATTAGAGTGCTGGTTTGAGTATTATTGTGGGCAGGGCAGGCTCGACTTCAACCTTACTTGACAAGGATTGCCAGTTTACTGTTTTCATGAAACCCCATTCAAATACACAAAAACAATCAATTTGGTTATTTTGCAGTGCTCACATTTAAGCTGTGTCTTTCTTGTCACTAAAGTCAACAAAATTAGTAGAAAATTTTATTAAATTGAATTACAATTATTGTTTTTACCCATTTATAGATCTTTTCATTGAAACAATGTAATAGACTGGAAGATGTGGAAGATTAAATTAATTGTGGTAGAAATGGACTGTTGTTGAGTAAAAGTAATTAATATTCAATGGGGAGGGTGTGCTCGATTCTAATCTTAATTGACAAGGATGCAGTTTTTGTCTCGCCTGCGACGAAAGTCGCTGGAGGCAAGACATATGTATGAGAATCCTGCGGCAGCGGCGGCGGCGTAAACACTTGACATCTTGCTTCATATATTTGTAAGCCCAAGCCTTAGGTCCATCAAATTTGGTCCAGAGGTAGCTTATGATGAGTACTTGCCAGTCAGTCACCTGTCACCTGACCTTGACCTCAATTTCATGGTCCAGTGACTACGTTAAAGTTTTTGGGTTACGACAGTTCCTCTGTAACTACGCATGGAAGAATGACAATATTTGGTGTATAGGTTGCTGATGACTAGTACATGACTGTCTGGTAGGTGTCACCTGACCTTGACCTCAATTTCACGGTCCAGCGACTACGTTAAAGTTTTTGGCTTACGACAGTTCCTCTGTAACTACGCATGGTAGGATGACAATATTTGGTGTATAGGTTGCTGATGGCTAGTACATGACTGTCTGGGAGGTGTCACCTGACCTTGACCTCAATTTCACGGTCCAGGGACTGCGTTAAAGTTTTTGGGTTACCAGGGGTTGAAAATTCCTAAAGCCCGATGCCCGGGGCTTAAAAAACTGAAACCTCGGGCTTGCCGATTTTCTATGATAAAAGCCTCTCTGGCTCAATCTTTCTTCAAAAAATAAAATGTTTTTATTTTCAATGTTTCTTAATATATAAAGTATATATCGTCAGAACTGTCCTATAAATACTCATAAATCTATTTTAAATTCTAAAACAAATCGATTTAAGATAGATCTTAATCTTATCAATAACAATTCAAGTTTGTTTCCTTTCCCTGTACAAAATAACCCCCAATTAATTTCGGTTACAAAGTCGAGAAATGTTGTTGTTAAACTTTAATTTTCAGGGCTCAACACTTGGTGAAGTGGACGACTTTGTCGCCCTACTGTACTGGGACCTGAAGTTGCCCTACGGCACCTCAAAAACGAAATCGATGTTGCCCGGTTATTTCCCTCAAGTTCACCGTTCTAAGATACTTGTATATGATCTAGTCCAAATAATTAATCTCTAGACTACAAATTTAGCAGTAAATGTGTAATTCCAATGAAAACGTAAAACAATATGCGTATTTAACATTATTTCAATGGATTCATGCCTTTCAACTGGATTACGCGCCATTTTTTTATTTACCGGATATGTTTTATTACCGGAAGTGAACAACGAAGAAAAGTAAAGTACAATGGCCCATACTGAAAAATTGTATTTTTTTCATAAACAAACACTTTAAATTGGTTTCAAACTCAGTTCTTTCAAAGTGTATTGTATTTTAACAATTTTCTTTGATAAATATGTGAGCTGCACTTGAAAAAATAAAGATGTAGAGTAATTATTGACATTTCATCTATATTCTTTAAAAACTGCTCAGATAAACATGGCATGTTCATAACAAACTGTTAGAAATATATGTATACAAGAACTCAAGGAATGGTGTTTATGTCTCAACCTATACAAATATTTTTAGTTGACCTATTTATAATTCAGTAATTCCATGATGTAGTGTCCTTCAGCTAGTTCTCGGCTCTAATAAGAGCCGAGAAAATAGAGCTCTTTTTAAAAGAAAGGGGGGATCCCCCCCTTTTTAACTCACCTGACCCGAAGGGTCATGTGAGCTATTGCCATCACTTGGTGTCCGTCGTCGTCGTCGTTAACTTTTCTTCAAAAATCTTCTCCTCCAAAACCACTGGAGGGATTGCTTTGAAACTTTGCATACATCATCAGTAAAATGCCCTCTACCAAGTTTGCCCAAATCATGGCCTCAGACCAACCAACATGGCCGCCATGGCTAAAAATAGAACAGAGGGGTCAAAATACAGTTTTTTGCCTATAGTTCAAAAAGTATAACAGATACAGGAAAACCGAAGAGACCTTCCTTCTTCAGCATCTAAAGCTCTACAAAACACTCCATTGGGTCAAAGTTGTATGATGACTCCTTGAAGGAGTTATTGCCCTTTAATTGATAAAATTTATGATTTTTGCCATTTTTGCCTCAAAATCTGTTAATTGTTCTGCTCTATGAGGGCTACAAAAATGACTTAAAGGTCAAGATTGTCTGATTAACCATTTAAGAGTTATTCCCCTTGAACTTTTTTTTTAATCGGTTTTAATTGATTTTTTAAAATCTTCTCCTCTGAAACAACTGAAAGTACTGCTTTGAAACTTTGTACACATCATCTGTCAAATGTCCTCAACCAAGTTTGCACCAACCATGACTGCAGATTAACCAACATGGCCACCATGGCTAAAAATAGGATGGGGGGGGGGGGGTAAAATACAGTTTTTGGCTTATATTTAAAAAAGTGTAACAGATACAGGAAAACCGAAGAGACATGCCTTCATCTGCATCAAAAGCTCTAAGAAACACTCCATTGGGTTGAAGTTGTATGATGACTCCTTATAGGAGTTATTGCCCTTTAATTGTCAAAATTGATGATTTTTGCCATTTTTGCCTCAAAACCTTGAAAATTATTAGAACTAGAGAAAAAGTTAGCATTGCTTAATTGTTCTGCACTATGAGGGCTACAAAAATGACTTTAGGGTCAAGATTGTCTGATGGACCGTTTAGGAATAATTCTCCTTGAACATTTTTTTAATCAATTTTACTGGATTTTAAAAAATCTTCTCCTCTTAAACCAATGAAAGGACTGCTTTGAAAAATTGCACACATCATCTTTAGGATGTCCTCTACCAAAATTGTGCAAATCATGACACCTGACTACCTACATAGCTACCTTGGATTAAAATAGAAAAAAATGAAAAAAAAGGGGGGGGGGGGGGGGTTGTAGAGAGAGTTTTCGACTGATAGTTAAAAAAGTATAACAGGTACAGCAAATTTGAAGTGAACCTCCCTTCTCCCTCTAACCATCAAAAGATCCTCCTTATAGGAGTTATTTCCCTTAAAAGGTCAAAATTAATGATTTTTGCAGAAGTGTTGGGCAATTCCTTATAGCAAAGAAAAGCTGGATAAAAAAGGATTGTTTGGTTTCAGGTTCAGGTGAGCGATACAGGCTCCTGGGAGCCTCTAGTTTTACAATGTACAATGTACATGATCTTGTATGCTTGCTACAATTGTAGCAAACATACAAGATCAAGTACATTGTACATGTTGCATGATTTCTTTAGGCATAAGGGATTCATATTATTTCATAGAATATGCAGTTCACATGCTTCACTTGTAATCACAGGTAGGTTTGTCATTTAATACACTACTCTCCAATTAAAAAAACAAACCATAATTTAGCCTAACAATTGATAAAATGGTGTTATTCCCTATTTAACTCTTTCCCTTTCAAGTTTTTTTAAACAGTTTTTTTCTAATATATTTATGTTACTTAAAACACTTAAAATCTTCATTTAAAAAATTTGTTGGATTTACTATTATATACTAGTACATGTTATATACCATACTCAACACTGCTAAAGATAAAGTTGTAAACTTTAATAAATGTTTAAAATTTTTGATTACCATGGCAATGGAGATGTGGTAAAGGGTCATAGACGTTAAAAAATATAAATTTTAACATGTTTCATACAAATGCAGTTATGTTGAAGACCAGAACATTTCTACTAGGGGCAAATAGAAGTTTTGCTTTCCTGCAGTAATAGCCTTAGGTGTCAATGTTTAAAAAGAACCCATGTACATTTCCTGAAATCTTATTGACATGTTTTTTTGGGAGGTTACCAGGTAACATGTGACCTACATGTATATTGATATATTTGACCTGCTGCTCCTTGTCTTTAAATGTTGTTGTATTATTAATTATGACCTGGTGTCAGCATAAAAACAGAGGCTAAGCACAGTTAGTTTAAACCTATATATTTTGTTTCAAAAATATTTCAGATTTGTTTGCTATGGTTACCCTTGACATACTAGTAAACACAAGAGACAGATATTTATGCATGTTTTGAAATACTGTGTGTGTATCTTTACAGTATACTAGTACATGTATATGTACTTAGTGCTACTGTTGGAATTCAAGTAAAAAGAAATGTGTTCAAAGGTTCTAGATATGTTTATGCATGCAGTTGGGGGTATATATACATGTATTTTAGTTGTTGTTTGTCCATCTTTCCATTTGGTCATGTGTGTGTCTACAAGTAAGAAGACCATGATCTTGTATTTTATAGTCCAGCATTAGTGATCTTATTTTAATTAATTTACACATTGATAGTGTTTGAAATCTTACAGATTTAACCATATGTAGGGGTTCTCAAATTAAAATCATGCACTATGATTGTAGTACAAACTGGGGGAGGGGGGTAATCCTACAATGTTTCATATGGAATACATATATGCTATATTAGTCAACTTATTGCAGCACAACTTTTTGGAAAAGTTCTGGGTACACCGCCATTGAACAAGATCTACATGTGTATAACATTTCAAGACTATATTTGCACTTTATAGTTACAAAACAAGCCCAAAAAAAATCCTAAAATGGAACTTGATGAAGGAATAAATAAAAATATCATTATAAAATTAAAAACAATTACTGTATTTCTATGTTAAAAAAACTTAAAACCATAAAATGTAATAACAAATGAGTATTCATGTGGTCTTTCATTCTTCTAAATGTTAACTTTTTGTTTATATGTTTACAAAGATCTAATGTCATCTTCATTTTGTGATCTATTGGTATTTATCCTAAACTTGTGACCACCTGCTATGAAAAAAGAATGTTTCACAAAGCAACAAAAACACCAGAGATAGAACAAAAATTCTTAAAAGGTTATATTTTTTTAAATGAAATCTGTATGTGAAACGGGAATATTTTATTAAAAAAACTAATTTCTTGATTAAGCCATTCTGAATGACCTATTTTATTTAAGTGGTCAATAAATTAAAACTTTATAAATATGGTGTTATCCTTTGCATTAAACACAATATTACTCCAATTAAACACAATAATATTGCAATGAAATACAATAATATTGCAATGAAATACAGTAATATTGTGATAAGACGCAAATGTATTATTGCGTTTAATCACAATATTTTTGAGTTAAATTGCAGTAATTGCAATTAATCGCTATAATTATTTGCATTTAATTATTATTGCATTCAATCGCAAAAATTATTGTTTTTAAACACATAAATTTTTTGCATTTAATCTCCAAAAGTATTGCATTTATTCTCAAACTTATTTAAATTAAATTTAATTGCAATAACTTTTGAGTTGAAATGCAAAGCACTACATTTATTTGCAATAAGTAATGCTTTTAAACACAATAAAAATATTTTGTATCCAATAAAGTGGTCAAAATAAGCTTCTGTAATCCTTATTTTAAAGTTAAAATAAAACCTGCTTTTCTCAGACAAAAGCAAGAAAGGTTAAAACTTCATTGTCTAGTATATGGTATCATTGTAGGTTGTGTAAATTTATTTAAGTTTTATTTAAATTGATGTTGACAGGTTGAAGAGTTTTATCTAACAACTTTTACACAATTTTAAAGTTGATTTTTGAAACATTTAATCTGATGCAGCAAAAATTGAAATAATTAGTGTTTTGTTGAATAGATGTTTATATGAATGTTCACAGTAGTGAATTCTACTTGTATATCTTTAGATAATAATTTAAAATTTAAATACTGAAATCCTTGGGTTCTTTTATCAAAGACAGCTTAGAAATAAGAACTTCCTAAACAGCAAAATAACACCTCTATAACAGACTTGTATATGTACTTGCAGTTATGGTATTGTGTAATATGTTACTGAATATACTCATGAAAAAAGAATAGTTAAAGACATATCCTACTATTGTTTCTGCACATTTTGATTTTAGACGTTATTGTTTCGTAATTCGTTTATGACGTCGTCGTCGTCAAAATTCCGCGAAATTTCCATTTCAATTACCGTACTCTTTATGGATCAACTTAGAGGTTTTTTATGAGTAAAAAAGCAATACAGCCTTTTAGAATTTGGGAAAAAACAAAATTAATCACTTTGCAATAGCAAACATACACAAAAAGAACTATTTCACTTTCGTGATTGTATTCTGCGCTACAAATCTAGAAAAGATATTGCAGTTTATACGAAGAAAAACGCGGTGGCAGCGTAAACACATTTTACTTCATATCTTTGTAAGATTAAGCCCTAGCTCCATCAAATTTGGTCCACTGGTAGCTTATGACAAGTACTTGCTAAGCAGTTACCTGTAACCTGGTCTAGCGACTAAATTAAAGTTTGTGTATTAGGGCAGTTCCTCTGTAACCATGCATGTTAGGATGACTATATTTGGTATATACCTGGTAGGTTGCTGATGAAAAGTATATGACGGTCTAGTAGATATAACCTGACATTGACCTCAATTTCATGGTCCAGCGACTATGTTAAGGTTTTTCTCGCCTGCGACGAAAGTCGCTGGAGGCGAGACATATGTATGGGAATCCTGCGGCGGCGGCGACGTAAACACTTGACATCTTGCTTCATATATTTGTAAGCCCAAGCCCTAGGTCCATCAAATTTGGTACAGAGGTAGCTTAGGATGAGTACTTGCCAGTCAGTCACCTGTCACCTGACCTTGACCTCAATTTCACGGTCCAGCGACTACGTTAAAGTTTTTGGGTTACGACAGTTCC
The DNA here is from genome assembly GCA_944474755.1 of Limnoperna fortunei. Classification (NCBI taxonomy): domain Eukaryota; kingdom Metazoa; phylum Mollusca; class Bivalvia; order Mytilida; family Modiolidae; genus Limnoperna; species Limnoperna fortunei. Next base: position 71,123,096 of record OX104118.1, read on the forward strand.
TCTGTAACCACGCATGGTAGGATGACAATATTTGGTATATAGGTTGCTGATGACTAGTACATGACTGTCTGGTAGGTGTAACCTGACCTTGACCTCAATTTCACGGTCCAGCGACTACGTTAAAGTTTTTGGGTTACGACAGTTCCTCTGTAACCACACATAGTAGGATGACAATATTTGGTATATAGGTTGCTGATGACTAGTACATGACTGTCTGGTAGGTGTCACCTGACCTTGACCTCAATTTCACAGTCCAGCGACTACGTTAAAGTTTTTGGGTAACAACAGTTCCTCTGTAACCAAGCATGGTAGGATGACAATATTTGGTATATAAGTTGCTGATGACTAGTACATGACTGTCTGGTAGGTGTCACCTGACCTTGACCTCAATTTCACGGTCCAGCGACTACGTTAAAGTTTTTAGGTTACGACAGTTCCTCTGTAAATGCCCATGGTAGGATGACAATATTTGGTGTATAGGTTGCTGATGACTAGTACATGACTGTCTGGGAGGTGTCACCTGACCTTGACCTCAATTTCACGGTCCAGCGACTGCGGTAAAGTTTTTGGGTTACTGCTGTTCCCCTGTAACTATGCATGGTATGGTGACAATATTTTGTATACAGGCCACTGCTGATATTTAATGCTATTTACGTAATGCTTATGACGAAATTTATTTTTATACCCCCGCTCAACAGAGTCGGGGGTATATAGTGGTCCTCATGTCCGTCCGTCCGTCCGTCCGTCCGTCCGTCCGTCCGTTCGTTCGTCCGTCCACATTTGGTTTCCGGATGATAATTCAAAAAGTTTACAACTTTGGGATATTGTTATATATCAGGTTGGTAAGAAGCCTATCGATTTTGGGGGAAATCCGTCAAATTTCAAGGTCACAGTCCACGGAAAACGTTAGAAATTTTATAAAGTTGTTTCCGGAAAATAACTCAAAAGTTTACATCCGATTTGAATGAAACTTTGGAATATTGTCATATATCAGGTTGGTAAGAAGCCTATCGATTTTGGGGGAAATCTGTCAAATTTCAAGGTCACAGTCCACGAAAAACGTTAGAAATTTTAACATAAAAGTTGTTTCCGGACAATAACTCAAACAGTTTGCATCCGATTTGAAAGAAACTTTAGGATATTGTTATATATCAGGTTGGTAAAAAGCCTTTTGATTTTGGGGGAAATCCATCAAATTTCAAGGTCGCAGTCCACGAAAAACGTTAGAAATTTTTACAAAAAAGTTGTTTCCGGATGATAACTCAAAAAGTTTGCATGTGATTTGAATGAAACTTTGAGATATTGTTATATATCAGGTTGGTAAGAAGCCTATCAATTTTGGGGGAAATCTGTCAAATTTCAAGGTCACAGTCCATGAAAAATATTAGAAATTTTTACAAAAAGTTGTTTCCGGAAAATAACTCAAAAAGTTTTCATCGGATTTTAATGAAACTGTAAAATATTCTTGTATATTTTGTTGGTAAGAAGCCTATTGATTTTGGTGGAAATCCATCCAATTTCAAGGTCACAATCCACGAAAAACGTTAGAAATTTTCACAAAAGCGGGGGTATCAGCGATCGCTAGATCGACTTTGTCTAGTTGTTACTGATGTGGAATGCAGGCGAGACGTTTTTCTGTGTCCACACTTGTTGGATTAGGGCAGTTCCTCTGTAACCATGCATGATAGGATGACAACATTTGGTGTATAGGTTGTTGATGTAAAGTGTATGACGGTCTGGTAGGTTTCACCTGACATTGACCTCAGTTTCATGGTCTAGCCACTATGTTAAAGTTTTTTAGATTAAGGCAGTTCCTCTGTAACTATGCATGACAACATTTGTTGTTGCTGATGACCATGAATAGTTCATGACTGTCTAGTAGGTGTCACCTGATCATGACCTTGATTTCACGTTCAAGTAAAGACCTTTAAGTTTTTGGATTAGGTCAGTTGATATTGATAATATGTGATTACATGTATGTCTTACTAGTGCAATACAATAATGGGTCCATGAAATGCATGTCTCTTAATTGGTCCTTATCTAAAGCTGGGCCTGCCATGGGCTCTTTGTGAAGCTGTTTATTTTACATGTATAAATGTAACATTGATTTGTGTCATGAAATAACAACTGAAATCCCAGTCTTGAAATTTTTAGTAGACAATTATGTGAAAACATTGTAGCTAATACCAAAGCTTCCTCTTTTCAGTTTGTCTCAAAGGTACTAGTACAGGAAATTAAATATCACTTATTTAAGCAAATATGAGTAAGTAATTATTCCTACATTTCCCCCCCCCCCCCCCCTTACAATTACAATTTTGGGTATATTATTTTCCCATTTGTGTTGAAGTCAAAATGAATTTGTTAACAATTGGAGGGGGGAACTTTCTTTTGATCAAATAAAAATCAATGTCCCCGGCCCAGCATGAAAAAAAAAAAGAAATAGAAGTTCATTCAAGTTGCTGCGTGCAGGTTTGTGTACAGTCCTTTTGCCTGTAAATTACAATGAATTTGCTAAGTTTTATATTGATTTATACTGTGAATGTTGCAGCTGTAACAAACTTTTGTAAATGTATCTGCTGCATTCAGGTATGTGGTTTGTACATTTAATTAGGTGTGTGAATTACAGATTTAAATCCTTCTGTCTGATTTACATTTATCTGACTAAGTACTTTATATTTCAGACAGTTAATTGTTAAATACTTGTTGCATATAGCAGTTGCAAAAATTATTATTGTCAGAATTAGGTTGTCAACATAACACAGGTTCAAATTTGTTATTTTTGTGACTAAATCTGCACCATTTTCAATGAATTGTACAAAATGTGTGCATAGGCATCTTAAATTAATTAATCGTGTTCAAAAGATTATATCTCTAAAGAAAAATCTTCCTTTTATTGGATAGGTCCCACGGAGTACATGCCTGGATTTTATGGTGAATCGGGGATTGTGGTCGGGGAAAATAGGGTAGCAATTTTATGTCATAAACTTTTCCTACAGTTTTCAACCCGTATCTCTGAAACATTTTACAGAAAGATTGCACATGTGGTGCACTGGGTTTTGTGGAATTGTTTGAGGAATTTGTTCCCAAATTTTATATCCTGCCATACAAAGCGGCAGTTTATGTTATACCCTCCCTATGGATATGAGTGTCTGTCCTTCTGTCCATCCATCTGTCTGTCTGTCTGCCCCTCCATCTGTCTCTCCATGCCACTGTCGTTTCCAGATGATAACTTGAAAACATGTCAATAGATTTTATTTAAACTTTGCATAGCTGTTAAATACTATAAATACTATAAATGAAGTTCAATTTCTAATTTCTGCACAATCCCATTTGAAGTTTTTGACTTAGTCCAATTAATTTTTTTTTTGTCATCGTTGGTGGTTTCCAGATCTATAATAACTTGAAAACGCATCAACAGATTTTGTTTAAACTTTGCACAGCTGTTAAGTACTGTAAAATAAATATCAAGTTCAATTATCAGCTCAATCCAATTTGTACTAGTAGCTTTCAGCTTAGGCTAATTTTTTTGGTCAACAGTTGACAGTTTCTAAATTGGCTTTTTTCAAAGATTACTTGAAAAACAGATTTTGTTAAAACTTTGCAAAGCTGTAAAGTACTATAAAATGAAAATCAAGTTGAATTTTTAGCACAATCCCTTTTGTAGCTTTTGAGTTGTGCCAATTTGAAATTACTTTTATAGTTCCAAGGTCAATGTAAAAATTGTGTCCTGAGTTGGACTGTGTTCCTATAGCTGATTTGTAATTCAGAAAAATGTGTTCATGAATAATAAATACAAAACATGACAGGGTATCATTTAATGTCCCATTAAATGCCCTATTTTATAGACAACCTTTTAGTAATTTTTAGCACACTTTATACATGATGGTTTCTACTTTTTCGACAGACATGAGAGATCCAAAACTTTCTTCCAACAAATAAACCATTCACCATTTTTTAAGCTACATGCTTTGCAACACTGCCATTTCAGACTTTGCAATTTTTCTAGATTTGGAAGAATAATGATTGAGAATTGTATGTGTTTCATTAATCTTGGAACTTAAATACAACATAACAGTTCAATAGATTTTTGCAACAGTAGGCTGAAATTAGGACTACACTTTCATTGGTGCAGCACAATTTCATTTTGGTAGTAAAGCTCCCTTTGTCCTAGTGATATCAGGCCAAAGTTAATGGTACACAGTTTCTATTTTTTTGCTAGGGTGTCTGTCTGTTTGTCTGTCCTTCCATCTCTCAGTCAATCTGTTACATTTTCGCTTATCTGCAACTCCTCCTACACTACTGAATCAAATTTGATGAAACTTACACAAAATCTTTGTCACATACTAGTAGTCCCATTGTGCAACTGATATTTAACATTTTGATTGGAATGATATTTGAGGTTTCCCATAGCAAAACTGTCATTTACTTAAGGGGGTACCCATCTCTTATCCCCCTACACCACTGAATGGAATTTAATAAAACTTCCACAGAATCTTTGTCACATAGTGCCATTGGATACCAGATATTTAACATTATGATCAGATTAATATTAGAGATGTTTTGAAAATTGGGAAGCTGGGGTATCAATTAGTGAGCATTGCTCACAGTTTGTCTAGTTATATGTTTTCTAATTAATATCAATCACATATAAAAATAGACTTAGATAAAATCATGCACTACAGTCAGTTTACAAATATATTATGTATATAAGAAATATTTAAACACGATTAATACACAGTGAACAATTTTCATAATTTACACTTCTTTGCAAAATTTTACTTTTCATAGTTACATGTACAGGTTTAGCTATTTTATTAATTATAGCAATATGTGACATCTCTTTTGCTATCATTGAGAGTTTATTATTTGTGTTTTTGTCTATTTGTAATGTTCTCATTTCTGTTGGAATTTCTAAAAATGCATGCAAATCCGAATTCTAAGGAAATCCTACATAGATAAAGTTATCATTTTTCTGAAAAATTGATACATGTATGTGAATTTCCAAAAATATGCAAATTCAATTTTTTTAGTTGTTAAAATTTTCCCCAAACAACTTTCACTATTTGGTTAGACTTGGTATGGGTTAACAGGTCTGTTATCAAACAGCATATGAGAGCCCGCTTGTGAGTCACTGATTTTTTATAACAGGGGTACTGGCTGTTTAGATGTTTTTCATTAATGTTCTCTTTACATGGAAATTCTAGTATTTGTACTGAGTAGAGCCTGGGAATATTAATGATGACCCCAAGACACACTTATAATCCTGTCTGTAAACAATTCCAGTGGACATGTATATTACAATTTTTGCCAGTAAAAAGTGCAGATTTTTGCTGTTGTTTTTATTATGAGATGTACCAGTTATTACAATGAAGTTTCATCACTTTTATTTGTCCACAAAAAATTGCCTACTGTCAAAGAACTGAAGTTATTATCAAATACATATATACATCTGGTCTGTCACACACCTGAAACTTTTAATCCTCTTGTTAATCGGTAGAAATAAAAATTTTCATACTATACACCCATGTCATTGGCAAAGTAAAAGTAAATAGGGGATCAAAAGTGGATATACAGTGCTTTAGTTTTAGCACACCTGACCCGAACCGAAGGGTCAGGTGAGCTATAGGCATCACATGGTGTCTGTCGTAGTCGTCATCGTTTTTAACTTTTCTTAAAACATCTTCTCCAAAACCACTGAAGGGATTGCTTTGAAACTTGCACATATCATCAGTAAAATGTCCTTATCCAAGTTTGCACAAATCATGGCTGCAGACCAACCAACATGGCTGCCTCAGCTAAAAATAGAACGGGGGTGGGTGGGGGGGTGGGTCAAACTTGCAGTTCAAAAAGTATAACAGATACAGGCAAACCGAAGAGACTTACCTTCTTCAGCATCAAAAGCTCTACAAAACTCTCTACTGGGTCGAAGTTGTATGACGACTCATTGTAGGAGTTATTGCGCTTTAATTGTCAAAATTTATGATTTGCCACATGGTCCTCAAAATCTAGAAAATTAGTAGAACTAGAGAAAACGTTAGCATTGTTGTTAAGCTCTATGAGAGCTACAAAAATGTATTCAGTGTCAAGATTGTCTGATGAACTGATAAGGAGTTGTTCCCATTGAACTGTTTTTTTTATCAGTTTTGATTGATTTTTAAAAATCTTGTAATGTACAGAAAGGAAAAAACTGCACACACTCAAGCTCAGCAAATGAATATAAGTGTGAACTTGTAAACTTTTATGGATTCCAGTTCTCAATTTTTGAATAAAGAGCAATTCATATTGTGTACATGGTTAAAAAATGCAGCAAGAAAATGTACATGTACGTACCATAATGGTGGGTTGTATTCGACACCCTGATAGTTGTGCAATGAAAGACTTTTATGACTGTTTAAATAGTCCTTATCCCAGGACTACCTTAATAATTGAACGTTTTTTTATTAACTACAAAATGTGTTTTATAATTTTGGCTATAATTAATTATCATTACAGGGCATGTATCATTGTCAGTCCTAAACTTTTCACATTACAGTCTTTTTCTCCAAAATCAATTGACCAGTTGCAACCACAGGAATGTAATCTTGGGTGGTTTTTAGCAAAGTTTGAGTTTTTGAAGCTGACAAAGTATTCAACATGGTTGCCAGGACCAATAGTGAAGTGCAAAGATCTTCTCACAAATTGCTAAGAAGATTGATTCGAAATACTGCAGAAATGTACCTTAGATAGTTCTCTATAATGTTCAAGTTTTTTGTGTCAATCCAAAATCCAAGATGGCCACTATGTAGAACATAGCGTAACATAGGAACCTATGGGAAAAATATACAAACGACTTCTTCACCTAAACTATTCCACACTTTTTTACCAAAATTACTATGCAGAAATGAAGTTATATATTACTATTTTGTAGTTTATTGAGCTGATTGGAATTTAACATGGCTGCCATTAATGTGTTTCCTGACAAACTGCTTGGCACATTGATTTGTTATATTGTAGAAATGTACCTTAGATGGCCCTGTACAAAGTTTGCTGGTTTTGTGCATATCCTAAATCCATGATGGGTGACAAATTTGAACATAGCTTAATATAAGACACTATTGAAAAAAAAAGACACAGGGCTTCTTCTCAGAAACGCATTAAAGCTATATCATGCAAAAAAAATTGTTTCCTGTAGACTAGACATTTTATTATTTTTACTGGCATTGTGATTAAAATACCATGCATTCATTTTACTGGTATATGAATTTGTGTACTTCTTATAATTAATGTTTTATTTTACTAAAAGCTGGAATATTTTGTCTCTCATATGATTAAACTTAATCAAATTAATGTTTTATAGATAGTGTTAGATGAGGCATATATAGCAGAAAAAAAGAAAGTGCAATAAAGGCCCTTCATGTAATTTGACCACTGGAAATCTATGCCAGAAGCTGGTATGTTGAAACAGTACTTCTCTAGACTTAAAATTTTTCCAATGAAAACATGGTTTGTTCGAATATTTTAACTCATTTGGTCACCCACTTGAATTTCATTGATTTTTGTTTATTCATCAATGTAACAATTAATCCAAAGTAAAGTGTTCTCTTAAAAAATAGCATTTATTTCTCTAAACAAATGATTCCTCAGTAATAATATACATGCAGGTGTTTCCAGCAAATTACCATCCACTAAACAGCTCAAGACATTTTCATCGTCAAAATTTGAGTGTACTACCATACATGTTTGCGTTTAGATGTTGAATTAGTTTTACAACTCAGCAGGCTCTGTTCATTCAAGCATTTTTTAACAACACATTACTTTATTTACAGTCAAGACACCCACAATTGAGCAGACAAACAAACAGAAAAAAAATTATTACAACGATTTTAACAAAAAAATAAATTAAAAGATTTTTGTGTTAGGATCCCAACACACAGGTGGGTAAAAATTCCCGTGGATAGTATTTCATTGAAATCAGTCCATTAAAATATGCCTAGAAATCAAATTTCTTTGAAATCAGACAAAAATGTTTTAATTTTTTGGGGGGAGATGTGGGAAAATGGCCACTGATACACAATGGCAGTGTTTGCATTAAATTATTTTCATTAAAAAATGGTCAGGATAGTCAATTGCATCAATGTACTAATTATCGTTGAAATCACTGCAGCCATCCCAGAGGTCTGGGAAATGTAGTTTTATTTTAAATGTTGCCATTTTGAAAATGGCTGCCATCTTGTAATTTTTTAAGTTGATTGCATACCTTTAAGTGACCCTCTATAACCTTACCAAGTTTCAAAGTAATCAGTTAAAGTGTTTTCCTGTAATTGTGACAAGTTCATCATAATTATTTTAAAAACAACTTGTTATAACTGTTGGGATACAAACAAATGTCTCCCAAACGAACCCTTATTGCCACTATAATCTTGACCATGTTTAAACCCCCCCAAATAACAATATTTATCAAGATAATGCAATGTCCTATATAATGACCCCTTTGACCTCTGTTTCCATAGAAATTGCAGCCATTTTGAAAATTCCAAAAATGGATTACAAAACTTCAGGTCATCCTTAACAGGTTCCCAAAGTTTCATATTTATTGGACATTACATCTCAAAGAAACTATTAACAAGATTGAACAGAAAGAAAAAAAGAAAGAAAGAAGAAGAATAATAATAAGAAACTGGACAAAAACTATATGTCTCCCAAAACTTCCTTTGGGAGACATAATTAAACTGACTTAATTTGTTCTGAGAACAAATGTGAAGGTCTTTTCCACTATTGTCAGAAAATATAACACTAGCTGTTATGAACTTTTTGTCTGTTGCTAAGCACAAAATGTCACTTCCATTAATGAAAATTAGTTTTTTGAGTAAAGAAAGTGGTCCAAGGGAATCAATATAGGGTTGTTAAGGATTTTACACCAGTTATAAGGGACAAAATGCCAGTTTGGGTTTGTATTATGACCTATTTCAGTAAAGTATATCATCCTGTTTTTCAAAGTATATGGTTGTTCAGGACTTTTTATAAAGGCTACCCTGTTGCTATGGTATAACCTTGGACTGTAAGCATCTTGATGAGAAGAGTATTTTTAATACCCCCCGCTTGAAAAGCGGGGGGTAAATAGTGTTCATGGTGTCCGTCCTTCCGTCTGTCCGTCCGTCCGTTACACTTTCTCTTATGTGCAACTCCTCCTACACCACTGAATGGAATTTGATGAAACTTACACAGAATCTTTGTCACATAGTGCCATTGTGCAGGAGATATTTAACATTTTGATCGGAATGATATTTGGGGTTTCCCATACAAAAACATGGACTTTGTCATTGACCTAAGAGGGTCCCTATCTCTTATGTGCAACTCCTCCTACACCACTGAATGGAATTTAATGAAACTTACACAGAATCCTTGTCACATAGTGCCATTGTGCAGGAGATATTAAACATTTTGATCGGAATGATATTTGGGGTTTCCCATAGAAAAACATGGACATTGTTATTGACCTAAGGGGGTCCTCATCTCTTATGTGCAACTCCTCCTACACCACTGAATGGAATTTGTTGAAACTTTCACAGAATCCTTGTCACATAGTGCCATTGTGCAGGAGATATTTAATATTTTGATCGGAATGATATTTGGGGTTTCCTATAGAAAAGCATGGACTGTCATTGACATTAGGGGATACCAATTTCCTATGTGAGACTCCTCCAACACCACTAAATGGAATTCGATGAAACTTACACAGAATGTTGTCACATATTGCCATTGTGCACTGGATATTAAACATTTCGATTGGATGATATTTGGGGTTTCCCATAGAAAACATGGACTTTGTCATGGACATAAGGAATACCCATCTCTTATGTGCAACTCATTCCTACATCACTGAATGGAATTTGTTGAAACTTACACAGAATCCATGTCACATGGTGCCATTGTGCAGGAGATATTGAAGATTTTGATTGGAATGATACTTGGGGTTTCCCATAGAAAAACATGGACTGTCATTGACATAAGGGGATACCCATCTCTTATGTGCAACTCCTCCTACACCACTGAATGGAATTTGATGAAACTTACACAGAATCCATGTCACATAGTGCCATTGTGCAGGAGATATTTAGCATTTTGATCGGAATGATATTTGGGGTTTCCCATAGAAAAGCATGGACTTTGTCATGGACATAAGGGGATACCCATATTTTATTTGCAATTTATCCTACACCACTGAATGGAATTTGTTGAAACTTACACAGAATCTTGGTCAATATTGCCATTGTGCACTGGATATTAAACATTTTGATCAGAATATTATTGGAGGTTTCCCATAGAAAAACATGGACTTTGTCATTGACATAGGGGATGCCATTCTTTGGGGGATTAGGGAGGGTTACATGTTTTATCTGCAACTTCGCCTTCACGTTTAACTAGATAAAGTTTCAATTTCATAATTAAGAAACCCTGAATTTTTAAAGTAATTGTGAAGCGGGGGGTATCAATGGTGAGCATTGCTCACAGGTTTTTTTACTCTAGTTTCCCATTTATTGTCTGCCTGTATCTTTTAGTTTTTTGAAATACAGTGCTAACAAGACCAAAGGTGACCTTTGACCTAATACCTTGAGATTATTAAATGTAATATATGTCACTTAGGATCAATGGTGGTGGTCCCAAGTCTCTAGGACTTGGGGTCAAAAATGTGTAAACAGGAAGTGGATTGAAAAAAAATGTCTCCAGGTATTAAATCATTTCCATAGGTCAACCAACTTTTTTCACTAAAGATTTTGAGAATTGGTTACGGTTTCTGAGTTTATCTGCTAGCAAAGGTTTATGATGTTTTGGCAGGTAACTCTGTTACTAAAAATAGATCGGTTTTACTAGATGAACTAAGTTGTCTGACAGTATGACCAATTAATGATACCATGTCCCGAAATGATTTGTCATGACACTTTTTTGCAAATGACATCAGGAAAAAATAGAAATGATAATCTTAATCAGTGAATTAAATTACTAGAAGTTGTTTCACACTGACAGGTATCTTTAAACATCCAAAATTGACCTCCTCTCTTTCCCAGCAAACCTTTGAAGCATCTTGATCAACTGATCAAAACCTCATTGTTCTGCATTTTAGGTCTTGTAGTATAGCAAATGAGAGTTTTTTGTTGTCCGGCAGAACGATTGCTAACCTGGTAGAATTGCACCACATACCTAGAAACTTTAACCGCTGCATGGGAATCAGAACACATTTTTTTAGATTTAAAAAATACCCCAAATGAATCAATACCTGGCAAACGGTATACATAGCTCTTGGTGCCAAATAATACCCACTCTCCAACTTGTTAACCCAGCTCCATTCACACAACATCCTATCATCAATACATGTATGTGGCAAGGCTGGGACACCCAAAAAAGGACAATAGCTTATTATCTTCAGACCTGTAGTGTGATAAATGAAAGCATTTGCCTTAAATTGTGTAACATACCATGTACCAACAGGCAAATTGAATCCCAAAAAATGTCCTACTATCTGGTTGGAGAAGAACGTGGTCATAACCTGATTTGTCATCCAAAGAGGTCATAAAGCATTTTTCATGCAAAATACTCTGAACCTCTTATAAAGTGTCCAACTGAAAAGGATTATCTTTTTATACACAAATTCAAATAACTTTTATCCTGGCATAATCTAGGCTTCAACTGCACACTGACCAATCCTTCTAAGCAAAGAAATAGACCCATTCCCTATCCTCCCCATCAAGGTTTCCATGATAAACTCCACATATTTCTTACAAGATGAAAAAATTAGGAAATATTGCAGGGGTTAGAATATCTGACTCGTAACTTTCCTCTTAAAATTTCCTTAAAATTTAAAATATTTACACCTTACTTTACCCATTTCATCATATTATCCGGAGACCCAAATTTCTCCAATTCTGTTACAATTAACAACTAAGATTTCCTGCTACTAACACAGCAGGGACCCTAAATGACATCTCGGAAACATTGTATTCGGAACCTCCCGCTACCAATTCTGCAGTCCTAGGGGATGCCAATCCATTCAACATCAGCAGATGTCCTTATTCTTGCATTTTTAGGGATACAAATATGAAGACATTTCCTAATCATTAATATGATGTACGAACCTAGCCTTTTTTACTACTGTAGAATTTTTCCTCTCTTAAAAAAACATACAACTATTGAATAGAAAACAAGACACCCAATCCTTAACCAGCGTTAAAGAAATCACTAGGCGATCAGTGCTCCTTGGGATAAGGGGGAGGCGCCTAAAACCTATATTTACTTGTTCTCACAGGAATCCACATTTATTTTTCGTCTAATTAAAATTAGCCCATGCGTGTTTACTATTTACGTTGTGTCGCAACTTAACGTAAATAGTAAACACGCATGAGCTAATTTTAATTAGACTGTTATTTTTCCCACAGCAAACTTGTTTTGGGGGAGAATATAGGAATCACCCTGTCTGTCCATCTGTCCACATCCCTTGTAAGCGCTTCTCCTCCTAAACTGCTTGACAGATTTTGATGAAGGAAGTACATCATATGTAGATGTGCATGAAGAATTTTCGTCGCTGTCAGATATTATTCAGGGGAGATAATTGGACTTATACTTTTAAAATATAGTATTCAGTGTGTGACCTCATAAGCGCAACTCCTCCAAAACTGTTTGACAGATTTTGATGGAACTTTACATGAAAGAAGTACATCATATGTAGATGTGCATGAAGAATTTTCGTTGTTGTCAGATATTGTTCAAGGGAGATAATTGGACTTGAAGTGAAAGGGGTATCTGTCCACATATTTAAATACAAAACCAGAACTAAAAGTTTTAGTTTTAATAAACTTAACTTTATTTAAAAATTACATCTCAAGAACAAAAGCAAATTATAGTGTTTTATACTTAGTTTTCATGATTTTCAAGACATGGTTTTTATTTTTTATTATGCATTTATTTTGAGATTTTCCTGCATCTTCATAATAAAAAGATCTCTTGTAAAAATCGATACCAGCTAGATTTGTTTTGAAAATGAAGAAATTTTAATCATAAAAATGTTCAAAACAATAGTTCACTTCTCACAATGTTGATTCTAAAAATTCTTTGTGATACTTAATCATATTACATAAAAAACCTAAATATAATCAGTATCTGTCAAGTTCTCCAACAGTATGCGGGTCAGTAGAGTGGTTAAGGTAGTTAGTCTACTATTGATGGGTGGGTGGGGGGGGGGGGCGAGGCTTGTCTACAGTGAGGTTGCGTGTTTTGAGGGTTTGAGTCTCACTGTGTGTAGGGCATGCTAGACTCTAATCTTGCCAGTTTTCTAAGGTAATCCAGCTTCCCCACCCCCCCAGTAAAAACTAGATGCCATGATATATAGTCATTGTAGCTGAAAAATTGCTAAAAGTGACATTAAACACCATTCAGGCAAAGAAACAAGCAATCCAGCCACATACAGGTAAGTGAAGCAGTCATCTTGCAGTTAATCTTTAATTTAGCCCCATATTTCATTTTCATACTGAAGTATTGGTTTTATTGTAGTGTCAGGTAAATGTAATAATGTTTTAATTTGTGGTTTATAATTTTCAAAACACATATTGTATTTAAAATAAGCGTTTAGACCTTTTTGGTAAAGATCATTCTTTGCACATATATAAACTTTCATGAATAGGACGCATTGCTCCCTATGCAGCCTGAAATGATGTCTATGCATACATAGTTTCGAACCAGTACTTATGAATTCACATTTATAAATTTGTTGAAATATTTTCAGCAAGGAAAAAAGAAATTCATGGATAAAAAATTCAGGAAAACTATTGACCCAACTTGCATTTTCTAAAAAAAAAAAAGATTCTTCAATAATTTATGATATTTCTATATAGGCTTATTTTTGTACTTGTCCCAATGGACTTGTGATCACTGAGTTTTCCTTGTCCATTGGATATTTCTACTTCTTCCAGGCAATCGGATGAGTGTTATTGTTGAACCCTGCTTTATATTGAATAGCAACCTTCTTCATCTGCTAACACACAATAATGGGGAAAACGGTACAGGATCCAAATATGACTAGTGTGGATAGCAACCCAGGCAATGACCCTACAGCATCTGAGCACTTGAGGTGGACAGACAGACCCCTCAAGGAATTTTGTAAGACATGATGTTATTAAAGGTTAAGATTTTGATCAGCTTTACAATATTGATAGCCATCTTTAATTTTAAGGCTAGATAGGAAATGAAGGTAAATATTACTGTGAATTCCTTTTTTAGCTCACCTGACCCAAAGGGTCATGTGAGCTATTGTTATCACTTTGCGTCCGTCGGCGTCGTCATCGTCGGCATCGGCGTCTGTAAACTTTTTACATTTTAATCTTCTTCTTTGAAACCACTTGGCCAATTGAAACCAAACTTGGCCATAATGTTTATTGGATGGACCTTTACAAAGTTTGTGTTTTTTATTTTGATTGGTAAACCAATATGGCCGCCACCTCAAGACTTAGTTTAACATAGGACCCTATGGGAAAAAAGTTAAAAAGGGCTTCATCTCTGAAACTGTTTAACCAATCAAAACAAAACTTACTAGCAATATTTTTTGGATGGTCCTCTATAAAGTTTGTGTTTTTGATGGGAATTGGAAATTCAAAATGGCCGCCACCGCAGGACTTAGTTTAACATAGAACCCTATGGGAAAAAGTTTTAAAAGGCTTCTTCTCTGGAAATGGTCAACCAATGGAAACAAAAACTTACTAGCAATATTGTTTGGATGGTCCTCTATAAAGTTTGTGTTTTTTATGGCAATTGGAAATTCAAAATGGCGGCTACCGCAGGACTTAGTTTAACATACGACCCTATGGGAAAAAGTTTTTAAAGGCTTCTTCTCTGAAACCAGTTAATCAATGGAAACAAAAACTTACTAGCAATATTGTTTGAATGGTCCTTTATAAAGTTTATGTTTTTTATGGCGATTGGAAATTCAAAATGGCCACCTCCCCCACAGGACTTAGTTTAACATAGGACCCTATGGGCAAATAAAAAAAATCTTCTCTATACAACTGGTTAACCAATGAAACAAAGCTTTCTAGTAATATTGTTTGGATGGTCCTATTTAAAGTTTATTGAAAATTACAGGACTTACTTTAACATCAGGGAAATGCCATCTTCATTGCCTATAAAATCAGGTGAGCGATACAGGCTCTTAAGAGCCTCTGGTTTAATGTTTTTACAGCATATTGAAAATTCAATACTTTTTCTTCTTCACCAACCTTCTTCTAAAGCCCAATACCATCTTAGGATGTTACAGAGGCTCACATATAAAATTGAGTACACTATGCCATAGTAAAAAAAATGGAATTTTTAGAAGTAGTATGTATTGTAGAGCTGAAATTGCTTTGTGCTTTGTACTACCCTAATTTAATTTAATGTGTATTTTGTTAGGAAGAAAAAAGCTATGAAGGGTATTGAAATTGTTACAACTAAATTGTGAAAAAAGTTCAAAAAGGATCTATTGGTCAAGCTAGAAACCATAGTATCAATACAAGATCATTGCCAGCTGAGCAAATACTGCTTAAGGTATGATATGGTAATAAATTTATAGATGTATGTATACACAGTACATACATTATGTGTAGGGACATCTACCTGTATCATATGGAGACAATTGTGTACATTCATATCACTATGAGACACGCAGCATAGAGTTGTGATGCGGACTGTATGCAGTTGTTGAGTTGTGATACAGGTAGCTGTACCTACACTAAAATGTATGTAATAGGTTTATCTAAAATTAAGAAGTATAAGAAGGACAGAACAAAACTGAATATTCAAAATTTTTAATTTAACATTTAAAAAAGCATTTGTTTATAAAATATAGTCCCTAATGTCACATGTATTATGACATCAACAAGTCATTCAACGAATCATTTGTTATATCATTAATTGTGACGTCAAGAAGTAGTTTCGACAAAAGTACATCTTGTATCACATGCATAGATGATACAAGGTTTTGTATCACAACGTAAACACTTGACATCTTGCTTCATATATTTGTAAGCCCAAGCCCTAGGTCCATCAAATTTGGTCCACAGGTAGCTTATGATGAGTACTTGCCAGTCAGTCACCTGTCACCTGACCTTGACCTCAATTTCACGGTCCAGCGACTACGTTAAAGTTTTTGGGTTAAGACAGTTCCTCTGTAACTACACATGGTAGGATGACAATATTTGGTGTATAGGTTGCTGATGACTAGTACATGACTGTCTGGTAGGTGTCACCTGACCTTGACCTCAATTTCACGGTCCAGCGACTACGTTAAAGTTTTTTGGGTTACGACAGTTCCTCTGTAACTACGCATGGTAGGATGACAATATTTGGTGTATAGGTTGCTGATGACTAGTACATGACTGTCTGGTAGGTGTCACCTGACCTTGACCTCAATTTCACGGTCCAGCTACTACGTTAAAGTTTTTTTTTGGGTTACGACAGTTCCTCTGTAACTACGCATAGTAGGATGACAATATTTGGTGCATAGGTTGCTGAGGACTAGTACATGACTGTCTGGTAGGTGTCACCTGACCTTGACCTCAATTTCACGGTCCAGCGACTAGGTTAAAGTTTTTTGGGTTAGGACAGTTCCTCTGTAACTACGCATGGTAGGATGACAATATTTGGTGCATAGGTTGCTGATGACTAGTACATGACTGTCTGGTAGGTGTCACCTGACCTTGACCTCAATTTCATGGTCCAGCGACTATGTTAAAGTTTTTGGGTTACGGCAGTTACTCTGTTACCACGCATGGTAGGATGACACTATTTAGTATATAGGTTGCTGATGACTAGTACATGACTGTCTAGTAGGTTCCACCTGACCTTGACCTCAATTTCACGGTCCAGCAACTACGTTAAAGGTTTTGGGTTACGGCTGTTCCCCTGTAACTCTGCATGGTATTGTGACAATATTTCGTACACAGGCCGCTGCTGAAATTTAATGCTATTTACGTAATGCTTATGACGAAATTTATTTTCGTTACTGATGCGGAATGCAGGCGAGACGTTTTTCTGTGTCCACACCTTTCCTACTGAAGGTTGGTTGTTTTCTCTGGGTACTTCGGCTTCCTCCACCCAACAAAAACTGGACACCATGAAAAAGCTGAAAAATTACTGCCAGTGGCATTAAACACCATACAAACCAACAAACTTATTTTGACTCAGACAAAATAATGAGATGAAACCCAAAAACTGTCTGTGACATTAGAAGAAGAGCTTATTGATCTATTGTAGAAGAAGTAGGTTCACCAACTATCTACCTGCGGAGACAAAATATATTGTGAAATTAAAATTGTTTTCCTTTTTTAGCTCACCTGACCTAAAGGGTCAGTGTGAGCTATTCTCATCACTTTGCGTTTGTCGTCGTCGGCGGCCGTAAACTTTTCACATTTCAATCTGCTTCTCCAAAACCATTTGGCCAGTTGGAACCAAACTTGGCAGGAATGTTTATTGGGTAGTTCTTTACACATGTTACAAAGTTTGAGTTTTTGGTGCTGATCAAATATTAAACATGGATGCCAGAGCTATTAATACCTTATGATTGGCTGAATTTCAAAAATCTTCTTCTTATAAACCGCTTGTCAGATAGATTTGAAATATTGCAGAAATGTACCTTAGATGGTCCTCTACAAAGTTTGAGTTTTTTGTGCCAATCCAAAATCCAAGATGGCCACCATCGCAGGACATATTTTAACATAGGACCCTATGGGAAAAACATACAAACAACTTCTGTTCAGAAACTGTTCCACACAATGAAGCCAAATTATGAAGAAATGAAGGTTGAATAGTGATCTTAATATTTTAAGTTTTTGGAGCCAATTGCAAATTCAACATGGCTTCCAGGGCGCTAATGCGTTCTGATTGGCTAAATTTCAGAATTCCTCTTCTCATATACCGTTTGGCAGATTTATTAGAAATATTGCAGAAATGTACCTTAGATGGTCCTGTACAAAGTTTGAGTTTCTTGTGAAGACAAACACAACACAAAAATCAAAAACATAAAATACAGAAAGAGAGTAACCCGAAGCCAATAAAAACCATGGGTGCACTCAGGGGCTCCGGACGAGTAAGCAGTGCCTGCCTCTAATTAGACACCCGTCAAGTTACTCATTGTCTTGTCTAGGGAAAAGTCAAATCCAGTAATAGGAAGCACTACCTATGACTCAGCGAAAATGTTAGATCGTATTTGAGACACTGATTTCCCGTAACAATCAATTAAGTCGTGGTGCCGACCATAGACCTTCTCGAGAGATGACATCAACCTAGGTACAACAAACCCTTGTTTGAGTTGTTTAGCAGTCAACAGCAGTGATCGGTCTAGAAAATCTAAATAACGATTGCAGGATCTAAAATAACCTATAAGTTGTGAAATGTACACACCATATGCTGGAGCTGCTGGAATGTTGCTGTCGATGAAAGGGAAGTTGACAATTGGAAAGTTGAAGTCATCACGCTTGTTGTAGAGCCTTGTTTGTAGTTTTCCTGAGTCTATTTCTAGAAGTAGGTTTTAAAACAAAGTTTGAGTTTTTTGTGCGGATCCAAAATTCAAGATGGGCTTCACCATGGAACACAGCTAAACATAGGACCCTTGGGAAAAACACACAAATAGTTTCTTCTACAAAACTGTTCCAAACAATTATGGCAAATTTAATGCAGAAATGAAGCTTGGATAGTTATCTTATTATTTTGAGTTTTTTTTTAGGAAATCAGAAATTCAACATGGCTGCCAGGGCTACTAGGGCTACTAACTTCTTCTTGGAAACTATTCCACACAATGAAGCCAAATTAATAAGAAGATGAAGGTTGGATAATTATCTTATTATTTTGAGTTTTTCTAGCCAATTGCAAATTCAACATGACTTCCAGGGCCATAAATGCATTCTGATTGGCTGAATTTTAAAATTCTTCTTCTAAGAAACCGCATGGCAGATTAATTTGAAATATTGCATAAATGTACCTTAGATGGTCCTCTGCAAAGTTTGCATTTTTTGTGCCGATCCTAAATCCAAGATGGCCGCCATCACAGGACTTAGTTTAACAAAGGACCCTATGGGCAAAAAACATACCAACAACTTCTCGGAAACTGTTCCACTCAATGAAGCCAAATTATGAAGAAATGATGGATGGATATTTATCTTATTATTTTGAGTTTTTCGATCCAATTGCAAATTAAACATAGCTTCCAGGGCCACTAATGGGTTCTGATTGGCTGAAATTTCAAAAATCTTATCTTTACAAAGTGCATGGCAGATTGATTTGAAATATTGCATTAATGTACCTTAGATGGTCCTCTACAATGTTTGAATTCTTTGTGGTGATCCAAAATTCAAGATGGCCACCACCGTGGAACACAGCTTAACATAGGACCCTATGGGAAAACTATTCAAACAGCTTCTTCCCTGAAACTGTTCCTCACAATTAAACCAAATAATGCAGAGGTGAATCTTAGATAGTAATCTTATTATTTTAAATTTTTCAAGCCGATAGGAAATTCAAAATGGCTGCCAGAATGGCAGATGTGTTCTGATTGGCTGAAATTTTAAAATTTGTTTTCTCACAAACTGCTTTGCAGAAAGATATGTGATATTGTATGGTCCTCTACCAATTTTGAGTTTTTTGTTTTGATCCAAAATACAAGATTGCTGCCACCATGGAACATGACTTAACCTACTAACCTATGAAAAAAACATAAAAACTGCTTCTTCTCAGAAACTGTCCGCCAAATAGCTGCTGATTGGAAATTCAAAGTTTTTTTGTAATTCATGTGCGCGATACAGGCTCTATAGAGCCTCTAGTTAATTTGTTTACAGGAATAATTTTTTGACACAATATAAACATTTATTAAACCATCATGGACAAAAAAGAAAGACTTATAGTTTCAACATATATGTAGTTTAAAAAAGTTTCTAAACAGAAAAAAAACATTGTTATTTCTATAACCAAAAACTGGAAAATTACGCCATTACACTTTATCCTGTGGTACTGGTGCACTGTCACACTTAAGCCTGACTATAACCTTGCAGTTTAGGGCATAGGACATCACACTTGGTTGTAAACTATCACATTTTGTTGTCAACTAACTCACTGTAGAGTGATCATCACACTTACGCGTCACATCATACTTTGGATTCTTGCATACACATTCAGCAATACAAAGGACAACTAGAAAAACATTAAATATTATTACAACAAAAAATCTGCACTAACAGATATCAAACAACAATTGATCTCTGTTTTACAAAAAATCAGTATTTATGTCTCACTTTTGACATTTGAAATTACTCTGAGGACTTTTGTACATTTTTTTCACTAGTATAAATATACATTGATGTTACTACTTTTATTTTGTTGTTAAAGCAAATATTTGTAATTGTTAAATTTTGACAAATTTCCAAAGTGAGATTTGGACCTTGCGATGAAGATTGAACAGACCTCGCTGTGCTGTGCTAATCATGTAAGTAGATTAAAATTTTATATTCACCCAGTCCGGTGTATGTGTGGAAAATAAAACAACTAACAAAACTGAAAAGAAAAAGACAAATAAAAACGATGAAACTAAACAAAATAAAGGTCCAATGGACCAGTACCTCAACAATGCAGAGACCCCACAACAAAAAAATGGTAAGAGACACGCAACGACCCCGGTTGACAAGCTACAAAAGAGAGAAAAAGCAATTAATAAGTCAAAACACAAACGATAGCACTGTTAATAAAATATTATACATGTATTATGTATATAGTACCTTAACCAATGCTTAGTACAACTTTCAAACTTTTATTTTTTAAACAAGTATATAAAACCAAGCAAAAAATGTTAAATCAATTTCTATGTTTTTTGTATATTTTTACAATTGTAAATATTGTTTCCTTTTACCTATATATGACAATCCTAAAAAAAATTATGGTATAGCAGTGTGTATGATGTAATATATGATTACATATATATACCCTACGAAAACAAATATGAACTCAAAAATATGTAAAGGAAACAACAAAAGGTGTAGATATATAATGTATTTATGTAGCAATATCTATATTGTAGAGTATTACATTGTAATTGCTTATCATTTGTTATCCAACATTGAAGTTTACGTGGTATTTATTCTTAGATTCATGTACATGACAAAACATCCTTGTTTCAAACTAAAATCGTACAAGATATATTGTACATTGTTACTCCACTTAACATTGTTTGACGATGTCACGTTTATTTACAAATCCGAATTTCCGATGGTAAATGTAGGTCACTCTTTGGGAAACTATACTGCGTAGGAACTGAACTTGTTCAGATAACTCTTACAGACTTTAATAAACTTGCCCATGAGGAATCGTTCACTTTCTAATTATTGTTGTTGAGAAATTCCATGTACATAAATATGTAAGCAAATCTCAGTCTATTTTTATCGAGGTTACCAGTACTCCAATAACACTGAACGTTGCGGAAGTCAAAAATTCCAAACTTAATCATTGCGATGAAAAAAATCCAGATTATAAGTTATTATTGCACACATGTTAATGATCTAAAATTGACTATAACAAGTTATTTCATATCAGTAAAATTGTGTTTGTTTTAATTGGATAATACAAGGTCAGCTGGTATTAATTAATTTGCAGTAATTTGATGTGAGGGCATTATCACGTTGTGATAACGCCCGTGGGCGTTATCACGTCGTGGTAATGCCCTCTCAAGTAACAATCAACATAAAACTGTTTATTTTTAATTTATAAAAAAATATATGTACAACCCAAATGAGGAAAAAAAAATGTCATAAAGTTTAGAAAACTAACTGTGTATTGCCTAAAAATGACAATGATATATCATGAGGCCAAACATTAAAATCATACAGCAAGCCGCTACAAACACATAATACAGTCTTAAACACTTGGTTTCTTAATTCTTCAATAAAATAAATATAATAGTTGCTTATATAGCTGGCATTGTCATGATACTTGACAGCACTCGGGACAGTGGTATTGCCTTAAACATCGATAATACCCTCGCCTTTGGCTGGGGCATTATCAATGTTTCATGCAATACCACTGTCCCTTGTGCAGTCAAGATATCATGACAATGCCCTCTATATAAGCAACTATTGTATAAGTATACAAGCCACAAAAATGAATTAGCGAAGTTTCCAAGTAAAATGTCCTTGAGAAATCCTCCGAATGAAGGTCAACACATCATTATTGTTGATTGGTCCATTCTCATGTTATTGATGCTAGTTTTAGAAAGCGGTAAATACCTGAAATGGATAAAAATGTAAACAATAGGTATATTTATGACAAACATGTAAAATGGTCAAAAGTTTGCATATTTGTTCTTTAAATTGTCAAGGGTTGGGTCAAAAAGAAAAACAACAACGATTGTGGTACTGGAAAAACCAACAAAAATGTGACATTCTGTTTATACAAGAGTCCCATTTAACACAGCAAGAGGAAAGAGATTTAAAAATTGATTTTAAGGGTAATATATATCATAGTCACGGAACAAAACATTAACCCGGGGTATCTCAATTGCATTAAAAAAAGAGTTGGATTATAATATTATTGACCTTTTCGAAGATATAAGATGGTAGGCTTTTAATTATTAATGTCGAAATTGAAAATAACATATTTACATTAGTAAACATCTATGCACCAAATACAGAAAAAGAAAGAAATGTCTTTTTTAAAAAAACACTAGAAAATATTGAGAAAAATTGCATGGGAGTGATTATAATTGGGGTAGACTTTAACGAAACAGAACCTAGACAGAAAACTATCAAATGGTAAAAATATTAATAAAAAAAACTATACAGTCAAACCTCGATAAGTCGAAGATTGCGGGACCGTAAAAAATATATCGAGTTATCGTCATTGAGTTATCCGAAGTTCGAGTCAACCGAGTTTAGGTTGTGACGTCATTTTCATTATGTGATTTTTTTTAAAATCTAACGGTAGTTATTTCATGTACATTGGTTTCAAACTTCAGCATCGCTTGATTTGTCACTGTATTTGTAGCGTGCGATATATGAAGTATTTTGGCCATTAACATAAATCGACAATAATTAATAAATAGTGTAATCATATTTTATAAACTTTATTACGAAATTATGGAAATACATACCAAGAAAACACTTATCAACTTACAGTTCGATAGAACTAATGAAAAAATACAAATTGTTTTTTACGTAATTGACAACACACAAGTCAACAAAAATAACAGAATGTCTTTATTGAAACAAAACTCGACCACATACATCATTGATCAGATCAAAAGTAATTTTCAATAAGTATCATTTTTAATTAAATATGACAAAATAATTCGGACAGTAATTAGCGGATCATCAATTAACCTTAATAATGCATGTCCTGCGCTTGGATTACCAGTTCGTTTTATTAAATTGCCTATTCAAATTGTAATTGCCAATCAAAAATCGTGTTTGCTGTATGACAGGTGTTTAAAATAAACAGATGCGTATGAAGTAACAATACAAAATACAAATGAAATTGTTAGTTTTGACATCGATATCGAGAGAAAAATTAACTTCGAGACAACGAGGTTAAAATTACACTAATTAATATTGTCCGGACTGCAAAAATCCATCGAGTTAAGCGAAATATCGAAACAACCGAGATCGACACATCCGAGGAAGAAATGCATTGTTGATATGGGAAAAATGCCGGGACTTAAAAATTATATCGACATAACCGAGGTATCCAGTCAACCAAGTTCGAGACAACGAGGTTCGACTGTATGTAGTAGCCTAAAAACATTGTTAAAAAAACTTATTGACATCTGGAGAGTTTTAAATCCTAAAACACTGCAATTTACATGGAGAAGAAAAAATAACTTCAATAGTGCAAGCATAATAGACTTTTTTCTTGTAAATGAAGATTTAAGACCTAGAATATTAACTACAGATATTAGGCCAGCCATGATATAATATACTGACCTTCAAGCAATTTCATTAAAGGGAAACTTCGCGAAAAAATGAAAATTTGATATGTTATTCTTCAACTAAAAAGAAACACATTTGCCTCTTGATGTTTTATTATATTTTCAGTGGTTAAGTTTCTGCATGGAATTTACCGTGTAAAAAATGCACTAATGGAGGTCCGCCATCTTGTCACCATCTCGTCACTAGATGGCGATACTAGACATCCAAGTACCTTAAAAGTCGTCGTATGATAATAACGCGAAACGGTCAATAAGAGAAGGCTGTACTATAAGACAAGGTTGTGGAAAGATTATGTTTTGTATTTCTGATCTATATATAAGCAAAAAAAAAAACGACTTGTGTAAAAAGTAGTTTCTTAATTGACAAGGATTGCCAGTTTTCCTACCGCAGGTCGGGGGTTCTCTCCGGGTACTCCAGCTTCCTCCCCCAATAAAAACTGGACGCCATGAAATAGCTGAAAAATTGCTGAAAGTGGCGTTAAAACACCATTCAAACAAACAAACAAATAAAAAGTAGTTAACCATTTAAAGACTTCTACTTAAGACTAATTCCACAGCAGCAACAACGGTAAACGGAAAGAAAGTCACAGTTTTGATAGGAAAAAAGTCCATAAATATTCATTAAATTGAAAATTATTCGTGATTATTATTTTCAACTTAATCAGATTAAGCAACTTATTGAACGAAACTTTTTTATACAAAATATTTGCGAAGTTGACTATTTAAGAAATAACAGTCATTATTAAATGAAATATTTTTAAATACTCTGGTTTTCGCGCATCAAAATTTCACTTCACGTTTAGTACATTTATAATTATTATTACTGTTATTATTATAATTATTATTACTGGTAACATTTATTGTGCGTGTGCGTAACACAGTTTCCTAACTTTTACATGTTGTGTATATTTGAGTTAACCTGTAAGTTTTACGTTTCCTCTGACTTGGCATCTAAAGGTATTCGAAATCTTATATACATCCTTTGTTCTGACACTTCGGTGTATTCAAATCATACCTGTCCTTGGCAGGAGGGGGTGTGCCTTTCTAATTTCGAATTACATGATTAACCTTTAATCTGGTTAGCTTTTGAAAAAGTCCGAATATTCATACTTCAAAGTTGGCTTCAAATAATCTAGTCATTGCAATAAACATCCTGTTTGTTTACCTGCTAATTTTGTTAATTACCCTTCATAAACGAGTAACATTACCTGTAACATTTTCACGTCCAGGTACAACTGTCGTTTCAAGACGTGCAAAATTATCAACGGAATTTTATTTTATATATAAAAATAATCATATATCTTTTATTACAATTATTATTTAGGTGAATTATATCTGAGTTAAATAAAGACAGGTTAAAATTTGTGTCTAAAAATAATTTTATTAAAACAAAGATAATTAAAACATTAAGACGTATTTGGTAATCTTATATTCTCAGCCGGTCATTAGTCATCGCCACAGTTTGTATATTCTTCAAAGAGCTAAGGCAGAAAAACATGTTTTTAAACTGGATTATTTATCATATTTACTGGATAATTACATTTATCACGTCACAAACGCAGTCACGTGATAAAATACTGTCAATATGGCGGCCCCCATACACAAAATTTTTTCCACCTTTAATCCATTCTTGAAGCCTAACGGTAAAGAATACAATAAAACATCAAAAGGCAATTATATTTCTTTTTATTTGAAGAATAACATATCAAATTTTCATTTTTTCGCAAAGTTTCCCTTTAAAAATAAATTATATTCAACACAGTAAAGGCAAAGGATACTTTAAAATAAATACTAGTATATTGGACGAAACTGAATATGTTGATTTGGTAAACAAAGTTATACAAAATTTCAAAGCAAATAAAAAAAAAATATAAATATAAAAACCCTATGGGACCTTTTTAAAATTGAAATTAGAGAGTGTACAATTGCATATTGTAAGAAATGGTCAAAAATAAAAAAAGATGAATGAGATCAATTAGAAAAGAAGCTAACAAAACTTAAATCTAAGGATTACATGAATGTTAAAGAAAATGAAGATCTTAAGAAAGAAATAATCTCAACAGAAGTACCTCATAACAAATTCAATTATTCAATGTTGTATGAGTCTTCCTATTGGTCAGATGTTGGCCAGTGAGAATAAGAAAAGTAACTATTCCTCTTCTTAGGAAATAATGGATTCAGTCAAATTGAGGAGTCCAAGATATGGTAAATATTGAAAATGTCATCCTAAAAACCTGAGGAGTCAGAGATGTGCTTTTATCAGACCTCTCAAGTTGACTCCACATGGATGTCAGTGGTTTCTCAGACTCCTGAATCTAATTAACATCAATAGTTAACCTTGGAGTTTCATGTAAGTTCCATTTTGTTTTGAAGAATTCCTTCAAAGTAGTTATACCATACCATAAATTCTTTGTAAATTGTAGTGAAATACACAATCGGTATCATGCAGTGAATGCTTGAAATTGTCATAAAATATGATTGCTTACAAACACTGAGATGACAGTTGAATATAATTCAAAACTAGTTCGAAACACAGAGACAAATTTGTTAGGATTTAGGGTCGCCAAACCCTGATAGATAAAGTCGCCAATACACAAATTATGTCGCCATTGTTGACCCTTTAAATAGACAAAATGAGGGCTGCAGAGAATTGCTTCCTGTTTCTCAAACTTGTTATTTTTTTTGACAATGTGCATATATTTGTATGTACTTGCATAGTGAACTAAAATATTGCAAAGCTAACAAAAATGCAATATGAATGCAAACTTATTTCATTTCATATGGGTGTTCTTCACATATTTAAAAGGAAAAAATTTCTATATTTCTGTATGTTTGGTTGTTTTTTCTTTTGCTATAACCTTATTATTAATTTTTTTTTAACAATTGCTTGGTTACTTTGTAGAACGACATTCTATTACCAAAGTGATGGAGAAAGAAAACCTAATTGAAGAGGATGTGGAGGAACAATTCCATAAAAATTACCTTTCATAAAGATGTATTGATGAGTAAGGACTTAATGTATCGATTTAAATAGAGAACATACAGTTAAGTCTGACTCTGGTATTTAAAACTTAAAAATATATATATAATACAATGACACACACAAAACACTTACTTATAAAGAAGATAATGAATATTTATCACTATTTCACTAGCATCCAGCAGTAGGATTATTAACTCTCATATGTGGAATTTGTTCATTCATTCTGTTAGCATGCACTTTGTAAATTAAGCATGCATAATGAATATTTAAATATATGTACATTCAAGATTTTACACAATGTATTACTTAGCAATTGTTAATCGGGTGAACATTATATTTTATTCCGGTCTTAGACAGGGTATATAATGTCACATTCACGGCTTAGGATTTATATTCCATGAGCCGACGGCGAATGGAATATACGTCCTAAGTCGTGAATATGACATTATATACCCTGTCTAAGACCGGAATAACTATTATACATGTATGATAGCTCACATCTTACATTAGGAATATTTTACGGGAAAAACAAATATTTAAGAAAGAACTATGTAGTGTAATTTCGTTTGGATACATGATCAAGTTATCCGTATTTGTTTTTCAAAATATACATTTTAAGTGAATGCATAATATTTAAAAAAAAATGCATTTTTATTAATAGTTTTTATAAAACAAAATTACACTCTGGAATTGGGCATATTACGTTATTATTGATAAAATCAAAATATATTTAATAAATATTGGCTCTTATGGCACCCCATCATTTCTTTTATGACGCTTACACGATCAAGGCCCATTCGCGATTTATAACCAAAGTTTATATAAAAACAAACTATATTTTTGTTGAACATCAAATTAATAAAAATAAGAAAACATTATTACATTTTAAATAACGAAAATTTATCTTTTTTAAATATTAGTCGTCTTCTGTTCAAAATATAACTCAATTGTATCCTTAAACTGGGAAGTGTCAAGGTAAAAGTTTGCGAAGCACTAAATTCAATATTGGTGGAGCTTGTATTGGTTTTGATTGATGTGTGGATGTCGACGTTGATAAGTGAATTAAAAAAAGAAAACTTCTTATTGACGGTAATGTTACTTTGATGCCATTAAAATGAATATCATTTGATTTTGGACGATGGAAATCATAATGAATATCAACTGATTTTGACAATGTCTTGACTGAAGAATGCATGATGATACAGTGCAGGTACATGTTTATTAACTTTTAGTGCGCTTGAGATCAAGTTTCTCGTTTGTTGATTTTGTACATTGACTCACTTTTATAGAGGACACAACAAAATCATACGGGATTTGTGACCTGTGACTGACATTATTTACCCAGAACCACCCCCCTTTTTCCAGTCTTCTTTCGCTGATATTTGAGTAGATTTGTTTCTTAATTTACTTCCCTTCTGTTATTTAAAGAAATATATTACATATCATTTTATTTACGTCGTTTAAAACAAACGTCGTTCGGGTAAGACATTGTTTCACTTGATTACTTTTTCAATCAAAGCGGAACAAAAGTGCCATGATGATTTTTCTTTCCAGGGGCCCCATACGGGATAAAACTATGCTTTATGTATACAGCTGTAGACGTATACATAGCCTGATGTATACGGCTTGCTAACCAATCAGAATGCAAGGTTTTTATGTGAGCTATAATATACATATATATACATAAGTACTTGTATCTGTACCTACCAGTATCTATATTTTCTTAGGGCCCTATTGTAATCGGACTGTCCATCCACGCCTATAACTTTTTGGCCGGGTTGCACTATGTGCAAACTTGGGTTATAGTATGGTGAAGTTTGGACTGCGGGTGGGCGGAGAAAATAGGGTACCTATATTGTGTAATCAACTCCTCCTAAAGTTTTCAACCGAGATCTCTGAAACTTCACAGAAAGATTGCACATGTATTGAAGGTTTGACCTTCTGTTATGGAAGTGTTCAAGTATTTTTTTCCTAATTTTCCAGACTTGGGAACTTAGTTAATATTTACAACATTTGCACAAGATGGTACCTGTTTTGTGTAATCATTTCCTCCTACATTTTTTTACACAGGCCACGAACCTTGTCAAATAAATTGTAAACTATTTTCCATTTATTAAGGCACTTGCTTGGCAACAAGGCAATTTCAGACTTTGTCAACTTTTTTTGTATTTTGATATTGGCTTTTGATATTAGGTATATGGGTAGATAATTTCGAAGCGATGTATCTCCTACCAGGGTTGATGACCTTTGAACTTGAACTTTGACCTCAAGGTATCATTATTATTTTCTGTATCACAAATTCGTGTCAGGGCTGTAAATTTTTTCTCTTTTGTGGTAAGCTTTTGATATTTGGCATCTTGGTAAATCATTTCAAGGCGAGGTACCATGTTTGGTGACCTTTGACCTTGAACTGACCTCCAGGTTGCATTATTGCTTGTTGAATGTGATAGTAACCAGGCTGTCATTTGTTTTCCTTTGAGGTAGGCTTTTGATATTTGGAATGTGTGTAGATCATTTAAAAGCAACATGCTAAGTTCAATGATTGGTGACCTTAAACCATGAACTTTGACCTCAGCTTTAAGGTGTATTACTGTCTGAATGACCAATACATGTCCGGACTTGTATGTATTTCTCTTTTGCTTTTGATGTTTGGCATGTGGGTTGATCTTTTCAAGGCAGTGTATTGCATACATTGTTGATGACCATTGACCTTGAACTTGGACCTCAAGGCCACAATACTTTCTGAATGACAAATTCATGCCTGTGCTTTAAGTGTTTTCTCTTTAGAGGTAGCCAAAAATAGTTGTAAAACTAAATTGACATCGAATGAAAAATAAATAAAAAATGTTAATGGTAGCTTACTCGACTTTCGGCAATGAAAATGTCTTTCTTGGTGTAGCGCTTGATTTGATTGAAACATCTGTATATTATTTTTTGCGGAATTTTTCCTTTACAGAAATAAATGCAAGATATTTTAAGTTGTCACTTTGCTTTACATTACTGAATGAAGGAAAATCGACAACATTTCAGTGGGTGGCCACATGAGTCAAAATATTCGGACAAGTGATGTTTTCATTCGGACAAGTAAATTTTGATAGATACTTTTCCAAAGGAAAAGTTTTTAAAAAAATATTCTCTAATTTTTGCGTTATATTCAAACCCCTTGACTGGTGTGGAAAATGTTCTCGACACTAGTGAAAATGCGGTTCTCAGCAGTCGATTAGTTTAAAATAAAAATGAGGGGCCTCGGTGGCCGAGTGGTCAAGGTAGTTCGTCTACTATTGATCACATGGTCTGTCAACACTGAAATTGGGGGTTCAATTCTCACTGCAGGCAGGGTGTACTAGACTCCAATCTTAATTGACAAGGATTGCCAGTTTTCCTTCCGCAGGTCGGGGGTTTTCTCCGGGTACTACGGCTTCCTACCCCAATAAAACTGGACGCCATGATATAGCTGAAAAATTGCTGAAAGTGGCGTTAAACATCATCAAACAAACAACAAACAATAAAATAAAAACGTCATAATAAAGAACTAATGACGTCATAATCAACACACTTTTCATTTACCTTTTATTCAAGTCATGAAGGTAAAAATGGGATTGGGAGAATTTATATTAAATTTCGCAAATTTACTACTTTTTAAAAAATTAGAGAAACAAAATCTTACATAAGTACTCTTGGATTATCGGATTTCTCCGATCTCGATAGCTAAATTATGGAAATTTAAGTACTCGCCAAGGATCGGACTTAAAATTCCATAATTTAACCGTCTTGATTGTAGTAATCAGATAATCCACTCATTCCAAAGTAAGATCCTATATTTATCAAGACCTGCAATAGGCTGCTTCTAAAAAAAAATAATAGCTGTAGATAATTAAAATTTAGGCCAGTTTTACCAACAAATGGAAAAGGGAGTGGTATAGTGTAGATAGGGCAACTGTTTGAAACTACAAGACAGTTGCTTTGTCAAGTAAAATTTGTCCTGGTTTTTGTAGCTCATCAAATGTCAATATGAGCTATTGGCATCACTTAGTTTCTAGAGTCTGGTGACTGTCATCTGATGTTTGGCATCTGTGGTGAGATAATTTTTATATTTTTAATCTTCTTGAGAACTACTGAACAGAATTGAAAAGATTCATGTACTATTGTTCATGTACCTGTCAACACTGAGATTGCAGGTTCAAAATTCACTGTGCAGAGTGTTCTGGATTTTAATCTTATTTGACAAGTAGTGCCAGTTGTTCATTTATTCAGTTAAAGATGATTTTTTATGTCACAATTGTATGTAGGTAATAACCTTTTTTCAGAATAAGACATCAAGGAAATTGAAAAAGTTGTGAACTTGGTATCGAAAGGAGAAGATTGGAGAGCTTTCAAGTCAGGTAAATGTAATTTGAAATTGGTATGAACCACACATTTGTATACCCTGCCCTCAGTATAGTCCAGCTGTCATTCCGTCTGTCTGTGCCTCTGTGGTTTCCAGATGATAACTTGAAAGCGCATCAACATATTTTGGTTAAACTTTGCACAGCTGTTAAGACCTATAAAATGAAGATCAAGTTTGATTTTCAGCACAATCCAAGTTGTAGTTTTCGACTTGGGTCAATTAAAATTTTTTTCAGTCATCAGTTGGTGGTTTCCAGATGATAACTTGAAAATGCTTTCAACAGATTTTGTTTAAACTTTGCACAGCTGTTAAGTACTGCTATAAAATAGATATCAAGTTCAATATTCAGCACAATCCAATTTGTAGTTTTTGCAATTTTTTTCATAGGTCCAAGGTCAATATAAAAATCGTCTTCTGAGAAGAGCTGTGGTCCTATAGGGTGATTTGTAATTAGAAAAATGTGTTCATCAATAAAAAAAACAATGCAACGTGGTGGGGTATCATATAATGTCCCATTAAATGCCCTAGGTGGGGTATCATATAATGTCCCATTAAATGCCCTATTTTTAATTACTTGTTGCCCACAAGTAAATTTGGAAAGTAAATCCAGAATTGCCTACCCTTACGATTTTGGCGTAAGGCTCTCGATTTTTAAGGCCATTTTACCCAATTACGATTTTTACTATATTCCTTACGATTGTTCAAAAATCCAGATTTTTTCATTTCCGTTCCGTCATGTTTTGTTTGAATCTGTTTATTATCTTTACATTGCCATTTCCGCTTCCTGTTTCATCTCCCATAGGTTACAATAAACCAATTATTTGTTTACATTACACCGGGAAATTTTTTATAGTAATCAGAAGACAGTAATCAGAAGAAAATACATGGATGCATCTGATTGGATGTTTGGGTTCTAAAAATAGCAAAATTTAAAAATAGAGACATAATTGATTGAAAATCTTCTATATTTGGGGGAACATTTATAAGACCTTTTATTTAAAAAGGAGGGAGGTTAGACAGTTTGTTAGCTTCATTCAGTGCTGATTTTTCATCCAAAATTTTCGGTCATTTTTGCCGCATTACCTACATTTTTTTATTCGTTAATAATGTAGTCTAGCATTTCAACTTACACAAGCAACTGCTTTCTTGGGTTTAATTTGAGAGGATTTTCACAAATAAAATCTTAATTGCAGGTACCCCATATGGAAGATGCAATGTACAGTTGGTTTATTGTAATATATAGGGAGACTGGATTTTTTTCATTATACT
This sequence comes from Limnoperna fortunei, assembly GCA_944474755.1. Taxonomy (NCBI): domain Eukaryota; kingdom Metazoa; phylum Mollusca; class Bivalvia; order Mytilida; family Modiolidae; genus Limnoperna; species Limnoperna fortunei. The sequence continues at coordinate 71,155,694 of OX104118.1, forward strand.
TGATTCATTTATCCATTGTTAATTTTCACATGCTTTTTCGTCACATAATGACAAGTTATATGTACAGATTGCTCATTTAAAACTACGTGTTAAAAAAATTTAGTCTATGTCTGAAAATATGCATTTCTCAATAGGAAAACTAGGGGGGGGCTACAAAGAGGAGTTTGTAAGGCCTGTTAAATAACGATTGCTACTGCTTTTTAGCAATAAAATTGTACCACACATTTAAAAGCAGCGTTTGACACCAAAAAGAATAATTTTACGCTTTGATTAAGTTTGTAAGCCAACTTTTTGGCCTTCACTAATTTTCGGCCGAATGTAATTTTCTGAGTTTCAAACGTTGTATGCTGTGTTTACGATTGACACCAACTCTCTAAAATTGTAATGCAGTTATCTTCAGCAGGACTACTTGTGACAAACAAACATATAATTAGACCCATCAAATAGTATCAATGTTTGTTATAGTCTGTTTCAAAAATGTTGATGTTCACAAATTCCATGAATTTTCGTTTTCGGCCTATAAATATTTTTCCGAGGAAAGATGTTAAAGAAGAATATTATCCCAGGCGTGATCTGTGTATCAAATAGACAAATAACAACTGAAAACAACAACGATAACTCGCATAGTACTAAACAGCAACAACTTATTGCAAAAAAAAAAACCTTGAAAAAAGCGTGCTATTTTGAGAGAGGGTGGCCTCCTGAAAATTCAAATAGACTAACAACCCTTGAAGATAACTTTATTTCATTTTGGTAAATACGTGGATATTGTCCAAGGATGATGCCTCAACGTTTTGGACTGATGCGGACTATTTTAGTGCTTTCTATAGGTTACAATAAATCAATTATTTGTTTACATTACCATGATTACACCATAAAATTTTTGAACCCAAGGTAGTAATCAGAAGAAAATACATGGATGCATCTGATTGGATGTTGGGGTTCTGAAAATAGCAAAATTTAAAAATAAAGACATAATTGATTGAAAATCTTCTATATTTGGGGAACATTTATAAGAGCCGGGAAAATATAGTGTTTTTTTTAAAAAAGGGGGGAGGTTAGACAGTTTGTTAGTTTCATTCAGTGCTGATTTTTCACCCAAAATTTTCTGTCATTTTTGCCACAGAACCTACATTTTTTATACCCCCGCTCGACAGAGTCTGGGTATATAGTGGTCCTCATGTCCATCTGTTCGTTTGTCCACATTTGGTTTCTGGATGATAATTTAAAAAGTTAACATCTGATTTAAATGAAACTTTGGGATATTGTTATATATCAGGTTGGTAAGAAGCCTATTGATTTAGGGGGAAATCTGTCAAATTTCAAGGTCACAGTCCATGAAAAACGTTAAAAATTGTAACAAAAAAGTTGTTTCTGGACAATAACTCAAAAAGTTTGCATTCAATTTGAATGAAAATTTGGGATATTGTTATATATCAGGTTGGTATAAAGCCTATTGATTTTGGGGGAAATCCGTCAAGTTTCAAGGTCACAGTCCACGAAAAACGTTAGAATTTTTACAAAAAGTTGTTTCTGGACGATAACTCTAAAAGTTTGCATGTGATTTGAATGAAACTTTAGGATATTGTTAAATATCCGGATGATAAAAAGCCTATCAATTTTGGGGGGGGGGAATCCGTCAAATTTCTAAGTTGCAGTAGGCAAAAACTTAAAAAACATTTTAGAAAAAAAGTTGTTTCTGGACAATAACTCAAAAAGTTTGCATCCGATTTGAATGAAACTGGGATATTGTTATATATTATGTTGGTAAGAAGCCTATTGATTATGCGGGAAATACGTCAAATTTCAAGGTCAGAATCCGCGAAAAACGTTAGAAATGTTTATAAAAGCAGGGGTATCAGTGATCACTAGATCAACTTTGGCTAGTTTATTTGTTAATATTATTGTCTAACATTTAAACTTTCACAAGCAACTGCTTTCGAGGGTTTAATTTGAGAGGATTTTCACACATACAATCTTACTTGCAGGTACCCCATATGGAGATGGAATGTTAAATAGTTGGTTTATTGTAAATTTGAAAATTTTGTGTTTAAATTCAAGCTTGAGGGACTAGTTTAAAATATACAGCTTAAAACACATTGAATTTGATTTGTCCATTAGGTTAGTATTTGTTTAAAACTAAAGACAACAAAAATATGCAGTTTCTACAATATATATTACTAGCCTTTTAACACTCAATATAAGCTTTACTATTTTTTACCTCAAATTACTATTTTTGGGGGAGTGCCTTACTATTTTTGCCTGAAAGGGGTAGGCAAGTCTGCATTAGCTGTCAATTAGTCTGTCATGGTGATGTCTATTTATTTTCATTAACTTGAGGCATTTGTGGAACTGTTGTACCTTTTTTTTCATTTTATGGGCTTGTCAACCCTTATTGGGGATAAAATATGTCTCAACTTAATGTTACTCGGCACACCATTTGCTATTATTTCTGAAAGTTGGAAAGGCAAGAGTTTCTCATATTTTTCAAATGTACATATCATGTCAAAAAAATTTATGTCGAGAAATTCCAAATAGGTAGATTTATGTTTTCGCTCATAAGCCAAGATATTGTAACAGTGCAGTAAATCAAGTATTATCATTAATTTAATGGTTCCTTATTAACACATTCTTGTTTTGACCCATATTGTAGCCTTAATTAATAATATTATAGCTGGCGACAATATATATGCAGCCCTTTACAATACTCAATAAAAATTTGAAAATTAATAGGTCTCTAGATCTTTGCACTAAGGCTAGGGGTGAACTATCGTTGGTTGCAATCAATTAAACATGTTAACTAGAGTATTTATATTGTCCTCATGGCTTAATTGCTACTTGACCTTTGACCCGCGGTCTTGAAAAATAAAACCTTTCTAGGCATTTACCAAGTCTAGATGTGTACCAAATTTGGTTATAATCCATTGAACCATGTTTGCTTTATAGTGTTAAAAAGAATCAACATTCCAAAAAGAATACTATAAATTCAAATTTAACCATGACTATTGCACCTTAATACTCAATAGGCTTTGGATAAATAATAGGTCTATATATTTGTGTACAAAATTAGGTTAAAATCCATTTAAAGCTGTTGACTAAAATGTTCAGAAGAAAATGTTACAGTTGAGTTACCCTGGTACAATATCCATTAGTTGCCGAGTGGTTAATCTACTTTGTCTGCTATTGATCAGGTGGTCTGTCAACACTGAGATTGCAGGTTCCAGTCTCACTGGGGGCAGGGTGTACTCGACTCCAATCTTAATTGACTAGCATTGCCAGTATTCCTACCAAAGGTCATGGGTTTCCTACTGGTACTCTGGCTTCCTCCCCCAATAAAAACTGGATGCCATGATATAGCTGAAAAGTTGCTGATATACAAACATACAAACAAACAAAAAACAAACAATATATCTCTTCTCAACTTTAGTGGATATATTGCACTGTGTTACCAAGTTTTCTATAGAAAAAAATCAATTTCTAAATCTCTTGGGTTTTGTTGGCATGTGTCGTTTACCAAATATCAATATACTCTATTTTTGTTTATGCATAGTATGACAAAATACTCCCTTGCTTCAACCAATTTAAAATAATGTCTGCATTCTCAGGCTACCCCTTTTTTCCTGCATAACATTTCTTTTTCATTCATAGCCTTTATTGTGTTGCATTGATGAGGGCAGATAAAAAATTCTGCACTGGTTCATATGTGTCTGAATAGGCAAATAATAGTCTCACGGTAGAAAACAGGGAAATGTGTTAAATCTTTGCCTACTTATATTTGGCTCATATGTACTTTGCACAAATTGTTTTTTGTTAAAATTTCGGGAAACAGTTGAATAATAAACCTAACCGACATCAAGAAAAATATATTACTCACACAATCACAACCCTGGTTTGTCAATAAAAGATAAAATTCTCATGTAGATAGTAAAATTCCTTTAACCACATCCTGTAAAAACCTTTTCAACCTGGAACAACAAGAAATCTCACTCATGATTTACTTGTCATCACATTTAGTGGAGCATTATTGAGAATACCAGCTGTGTGTCTGCATCTGTATTTTTGTAATTTGAGAAAAGGCCTATTTTTCAATGTTTAAACAGATTTAATTTTCTATTTTGAAAATAAACATTTAACACTGATAAAATCCCATGGGTTTTAAAAGTTTAATGTATTTTATAGATCAATTTTCAATTGAATAGTTGAAAACTCCAAAAATATCTTTCTGTAAAAATTTGTGGAGGCAAATTTTATCTATTATTATTTTTGTGCAAAGCATGCACAAATGAAAGTCTCTTTTGTGTTTGGTGCTAGCTTCAATTTATTTAAAGTGTATTTTCTTCAGGAAGAGGACAGAAAAAGGATGGATAAACTGCCACAAATACATTGCAAAAAAAGTTTGTACAGGATCTACAGTGAAGCTAGTAATCAACAAGTAGGACAAATTGCCAGCTGAAGTAATGTTTACGGGAATAAGTATATATACATGTTGTTTCCACTTTTGCGTCTATCATTTATTTATATATATTTAACATATAGACAAAAATGTTTTGCTTGTTCTTAATTTTTATGATTGGATTAAATTTCAGAATTTATGGTATAGATGAATATGCAATAAATTTACTACATGAAAACTCTTCATTGAACACAGTGGGTTAGAGCAATAGGGCATCTTATCAGATATTTCACAATAGCAAACAATAGATCTTTAGTTCCTTTTGAAATAATGCATCAGACAAAAATAAATCAGTTAAAAAAGGATATTTCAAATTTCCTTAGTTCTATTGATGGTATGTATTCCAAAATTCTTTCTATACTGGCATTAATTCAATGGCCAACGTTGCAACTTGATTAATTTTACATTGTTACTTGCCTACCATGAATATCAACGAAGATGAGCAATGTCTGGGTTTCTGGCAGTGTTAACATTTTAAAATTTACTTGTGTCTCAGTAAACTTAAGACATAGGTCCAAATGTCTTCTTGGGCCAATCATAGCTTATAATAATGTCCTAAATATAGCTGAAATATTGCTTGCTACACATTTAACAACAATCAGTCAATTAATCTTAGTAGCTTATAATAAGTACTTGTCAGACGTTCACCTGTTACCTGACCTTGAACCATAATTTATGAGCCTGGGGATTATGTCAGTGCCTTGATAACCGTGGGACATATATAGATTTTCAGTTCATTTGTCTATCTGTCAGTCCCACCTTGGACTTTTTTTTATTCTCATCACTTGGCATCCGTCACCATTGTCGTTGTCTGTAAGCTTTTCACATTTCTTATCTTCTTGGCAGAAATGTGTATTGGGTGGTTCTTAAAAAAGTTAGAGTCTTTGGTGCTGATCAGGTATACAACATGGCTACCAGGACCCTATGGGAAAAACATATTTACAGTGTTTTCTCCGAAACTGTTCAACACATTGAAAGCAAATTATGCAGAAATGAAGCTTGGTTAGATAGATATCTTATTATTTTGAGTTTTTGCAACATGCATAGAAAAGCATCTTTCAGAAATGGCTTCACTTAAGCATTTAATTGTAAAATTTGTAAGAAAAGTTTTTTTTTGAAAGTCAGGTGAGTGTTACAGGCTCTTGAGAGCCTCTAGTTTTAATGAAGATGACTTCACATTTTCATGAAATTTGGTACATAGTTACAACTTGATGAGATCTTCTCAATGGCAAGACCCATCTGTAGGGGTGTGCTAACACTTCTAGCTTGTTTGACCTAATAACAAAGTTTGGGGGGAGATAGCTGCAGGTCGATCTTTGCCTTCAAGCTTTTTTTTTAATGAATAAGACTTCACATCTTCATGAAACACCTGATGACATTTCACTGGCACAAATGTTTGTTGGGCCTTCGTGAATTAAAAAAATGGGGAGCATTTCCAATATGTGCCAAGCAGTACATCAGTGTTGCTGAGGGCCATTTTCTTTATAAAGAAAAACTGTAAAGAGTAACATATTGGCAAAGAAAATAAAGGAGCAGTTTAATTTGCAGATTAGAGCAACAAGCATATGAAAAAAGTATGTGTTTTATTTGAGACAATGCTCTGAATTATGGAAATACAACAGTTGTGGAGCCACATAGAAAGGTGTTATGAAAAGAAAAATGATTTCTTAGGCAAGAGCCACTAGTTACATCAAAAAAAATTTGCTGCCCTATATGAATACTAGAAAAAATCATAAATCACTGTAGAGACAATACTTGTTTGCTGTTTAAGCAGTTTGTTAAACATTTCCATTGTCTTACTCTTCTAACAAAGTAGCAGATGTTTTAGTAGTGTATGAATCTTTTAACTCTCTAGATAATCTTAAAACAGACAACAGAAAAGATTTTAATTATAATGACTTAGCAGTTGTACTGGTAGATTTTTAATCAAGACATATAAATGAGTCATCCTTATAACCCACAATCAGAGGGTAATCAAAATAAATAAGCATAATAATAATTAAAATAAATTTATTTATTATAAAAAATTGTAAGTGCAATGACTTGATAAAAATAATGTAAGGATGAAGCTTATCACAGGTAAAAAGTTGAGATTCTGCCAAGCATTTTCAAATCCATATCAGACCTCTCTCTCTACATTGCTAGTGTCAATACATTATCCTTGAGTGTGTTTAAATTATTTCATTAAAGTTAAAAGTGTATTCTGCATTTATGGAAATACTCACATGTAGTAGAATTATCATGCACATGCATTTAAAGTTGTTAATGCATCTCACATATTTGATTGTGTGTTTGTTTGAATGTTGTTTACTGCCACTTAAAGCAATTTTTCAGCTATATCATGGCATTCAGTTTATATTATGGGAGGAAGCCAGAATACCCAGAGAAAACCCCCAACCTTAGTTAGGAAAACTGGCAATCCTTGTCATTTCCGATTGGTGTCGAGCCCACCCAGACTGCAGTGAGACTCGAACTCCCAGTCCCAGCGTTGACAGACAATGTGATCAGTAGTAGACAAACTACTTTAACCATGTTTTGAATTTAAAGTCAATAGAATTGAATATGTCAGATTGTGTTGGCAGATTTTTGATACAACTGTTCATGAATGTATATCAATAAAAAAAAATAATATACTGTCAACATATCAAGCTGCTTTAATAGAATGATTGCAGGATATATACACATTTTCTATTCTAAGATCTAACTGATATTTATAAATCTGCCCTATGGGCTTAATATTTTTTTATACCCCCTGCTTTAAAAGCGGGGGGTATGTAGTGTTCATGGTGTCCATCCGTCCGTCCGTCCGTCACACTTTCTCTTATTTGCAACTCCTCCTACACCACTGAATGGAATTTGATGAAACTTACACAGAATCTTTGTCACATAGTGCCATTGTGCAGGAGATATTAAACATTTTGATCGGAATGATATTCGGGGTTTCCCATAGAAAAACATGGACATTGTCATTGACCTAAGGGGGTCCTCATCTCTTATCTGCAACTCCTCCTACACCACTGAATGGAATTTGTTGAAACTTACACAGAATCCTTGTAACATAGTGCCATTGTGCAGGAGATATTTATTATTTTGATCGGAATGATATTTGGGGTAATTTCATATGGCGTTTTTTTGCAAATTTTAGAAATTTATTGTATGATGTAAGCTATTTTCAATCTGTGGACCACTTACTACTTCCTGATTGACATGCATATCCAGGCTTTCAAGCGGCCCTAAAAATTCCAAATTTTCCTTATTTTTTATCATCATCCCTAAATTTCCTTATTTTTTCTGAGCTTTAAAAAGCCCTTATAAATCATGAAAAATCCTACATTTTGAAATTAATATATTAAAAATTCTTTAAGCTATAATTTATTGTAAAAGGTCAAGTATTTACATGTTTTAGAATACAGTTAACTCACTTTCTAGTGTTAGTATACTTCCAGGAACTTGTGTTATTACCAGATGCCAGCTCAACAGACATGAACAGTTCTACATTCATCAGATATCCAAAAGAACAAATTGCAGGAATAAAATTGGATCATCTGTTGCTGAATGTGTCTGTTGATGGCTGATGAAATAGTGTTGTTGGTAAGAAGTTCTTTTTGTATGTGTTTAGTCCCTGTAGGTGAGTATATATATCAACCTATAGTGCATTTGTGATAATTTAATGGAACTAACATCCCTTATTTTCAACAAAATGCCCTAAAAAATCCTTAAAATTGCCCTTATTTTAAGGGAAAAGTGCCCTAAATTTATCCCTTATTTTTTGTCAAAAGGTGCTTGAAAGCCTGATATGCCCTTAAAATTTCTGTGAAACATTTTCTTTCTTCCATAGTTATTTCAATAAGATTATTATGTCACAAACTAATAATTATAGGATAATTAATTGGACGGAGTGAATATCCAAAATATGATCACGAGTGCCGCATAACGCATCTGATTAAACGAGTGCGCGGAACTTGTTCCGCGCACAAGTTTAATCTGATGCTTTATGCGGCACAAGTGATCATATTTTGGATATTCATGATGCCCAATTGATTATCCTATTTATTATATAGATCAAAATTGTTTTCTTAAAATTGTAATGCTTAATCCTAAATTTTATAAACGGCCAATAAATGTCTGTATAGTACAAAACCAACAGACATTTTTGGCGGGAAAAAACCCGAGTGAAAATAAACGATAGTTTTCACATGTGATTTACCCAGATTTCTCTAATTTTGACGTAATATTCCAACCGCTTGACCGGTGTGGAAAAAATATTTCTCGTCACTAGTGAATTTGTTGTTCTCAGCAGTTGATTGGTTAAAAATAATAACGTCACAATAAGAACTCATGACGTAATAAACAAAACACCTTCCATTTACCGCGTATTCAAGTCATGAATGTAAAATTGGGGTTGGGAGAATTTGTACTTCCTTTCGCAAATTTACTACTTTTTAAAATTAGAGAAACAGAATCTTACATTAGTACTCTTGGATTATCGGATTTCTCCAATCTCAATAGTTAAATTATGGAATTTAAAAAATTTTTAAATTCCATAATTTAACTATCTCGATTGGAGAAATCCGATAATCCACTCGTACCAATGTAAGATCCTATATTTCTGTCACTTGGAAAATTCGATATTTCATCTCTGTCTATATAATCAAGTCCATGCTTATTGATTTGCAGCATTTAATATTACTTTTCATAGTTTATTTGTATCATTGAACTGGTTTATATTGTATCATCTGACTATGCAATTAAAATCAAATCAATAATGTTAATGCAATTAGATAAAGATACAATTTGTACACCTTACATCAGCAAAATCGATATTCTATATAGGAAATCAGTGGAGTTTAATTTGTCATAAAAGGTTATTTTATCATTTTAATGTCAATGTGCATTTCATTTATTTAATAAGATAAGGTGCACAAAAATGAAATTTAAGATAAAAAGAACTGAATATATTGATTGTCAACCTATGCTTAATCGTCTTTTGATATATTTTATTCAGGATTCTCACTGCAGGCAGGGTGTACTCGACTCCAATCTTAATTGACAAGGATTGCCAGTTTTCCTACTGCAGGTCGGGGGTTTTCTCCGGGTTCTCCGGCTTCCTCCCCCACTAAAAACTGGACGCCATGATACAGCTGAAAAATTGCTGAAATTGGCGTTAAACACCATCAAACAAACAAACAAAACATATTTTATTCAGTATTAAAACATTAAAAGATGTCGAAGTCTGAAATTTGTTATTCCCCCACTTGTCTGTCCGTTCATCCGTTCATATATGGTTTATGGAGGATAATTCAGAAATCTTGCATCCGATTTGAATGAACGTTTCAGGCTATGACTATCATTTTTCCCGTATATGTGTAGCTTTGGTCTGAAAATGGGTATGGGTGTGCAGCCTAAAAAAGGGTTTACCCACCCCAACCCCATTCATATGTTCGTCAAAAACAGTAAAAAGTTCTCCCATTCATATATACTTTTATGGTTTGATTGAAATATTTGTACTTAAAAATAGCAAGTCTAATAACATAAATCCCTATTAAGGGATCCATCAAAATTTATTGATGCATGTGACCAGTGCAAATGATAGTGGGACATGTACTTTTTTCAAAGTTTGAAGTAGTTAGATCTAATATTTTTCCATTATCGAAAGACATTGGACGTGCAACCTTTCAACAATGTCCATAAGACAAAAAATATTCAGTTAATTCAGTAGAATGCACTTGTAAAAGTATTTTTAGGTAGACATGGTCATTATGATATAACAAAGTGTTACTTATTTACTCAAGAAGAAGATATACATGTTTTAAGAAACTTTCAAACATCTACTTTCTTAACGGGGGGGGGGGGGGGGGGGGAATTAATTGTCACCACATTTAGACATTATGCATATAAAGCCTGGTCATATTATGTGGAATTAGCATGGGACAAACTGTTTTATCACAACAATAACCATTGGACCGCAAGATTTGTTCATTGCTGTTTCCATTTTACACTGGTCCCATGCTTCAATAAATTTTAACCAGTCCCTACCTATCAGCCATGGCATTTGTCCAGTTGAGGTTAAGTTTTGATATTGTTTTTATCACACAGGTCTTGTTGTCTTATTTTTGATGTTCATCTCATCAACACTGTGTTCCTATGCTCACAATTTATACCCCTTTTGAATAATTTTCTGTCTTATATGTACAATCAAATTCATTATCCTTTCAAGTTATACCATTTAATCCTATCTGCCTTTGCCTACAAAGCCTTTAATGCAAATGTGGTCATAAGCTACTTTAAGCCCCTAAATAGGGGTTTTATATTTTAAATAGCTAAAATAAGGAATTAATTTCATCTATGATTCAAGGTAATAACAAAATAGCAAACAGCAAGGGAACTTCAAAAACACATCTACACATCAGTCGGAGAAATCAAATAAAAATAACTGTATTGTCACCATGTTTGGAGTTCTTGAAGTAAATATCTTAAATTTTTACCGGTGCCCTCTCGTTCTTTGATGGAGTTTCCAACCACATGCACCACAGGTACAAGAAGCCATCCCTAGCCTATTTGCAGCCTCCACATGAAATAAAAGAGTATAGCTACATGATTACAGGTCCCTGCTAGCCTAAAAGCAATATATATTTATTTTTCATTTTTTGTTCAGTAATTATGTAGGAGATAATTTCTTCCGGATGTGATATTCAGCTAACAGGGCAATTTTTTTCCACCCTTCATTTGAATTTCAATAAGAATTTTATTGATGAATAATATTTCACATACATCATATCTGTAATATTATTATATAAATAATATTTCACAGCAGAAGAAATTACCCATTACAATTATCCTGCCATTTAAAATGATTGTTACATAATCATACATGTATATGAATATTGCTCAAAATACAAGTATATTACAGTTTTCTATCATTTAAGAAATTAGAACACTCTACATCGTGTTTTATATAACTAATTGTTCTAGGTATGAACACAGTCATGAAACTTAAAGCTGTTACAACTATAATGTATATATATTTCAAATAAGATAATAGTTCATCGTTTTTTATGGATATAGGTACTGCAGCCTGCATCCTTTTGTTGACAACACTTTTGTTTTAGTACATTTTACACAATAATGCAAACAAGGGTATAACTTAGTATGTAGTAATAAGCATACATTGGAGCAACAAACCAGTTCAACATTACATGCACTTTGAGAAATATAACTTTGTTATGTTCAACTCTTGTTTTACAAAAGGCTGCTTGTGCCTTGACCATTATATGTGCAAATTTTATTCTTCCCTGTTAAACCTTTATTATTTTGACTTGCATCATTATGGACGTTCCCAATTTCAGAGCATGTAAATTGTAGACAATTGTGCTAGCTTTAGGACATCCACAACACATCAGATTGTATTGACTTACATGTAAATCAACACAGCATCTTGTTTGTGCTTAACAAAGCGATATTACGATTTTGGGGTAATGTATGCAGAGTTAAGGGTGGGTGGGGGGTTGTGGTAGGTGAACTAGAAAGTTTTAATGCACTAAAAAACACAAAGCGGCAAGTTCATTTTTAGTCTCATCCTCGCTCAAACTATGCATGGTAAGAAAATCTCGTAGCACATCCACTTCCCATGTTTAAACTCGTAAAGACGAATTTCTCTGTCACCAGGATCCATTGTATGATTTAAGAGGTATAAAATATAATAAAATTAATTATAAAACTTGTAAAAAACTAATTTATTTTCTGTAAAAATTGTTAGGAAAACATTGTGGACATCACTCGTCTTCATTGGCAGCCATATTGTTTATTGCAGCTATCGGCCATGATGCTAAGTGCTGACTGGTGTATAATAAATGAATTATACTTTCATAATTACAAAATGAAAATGTGATTTTTATGCCCCGCCACACAAAGTGGCGGGGTATTATGTTATACCCTCCGTATGGATATGAGTGTCTCTCTGTCTGTCCATCTGTCTCTCCGTGCTTTGGTGGTTTCTAGATGATAACTTGAAAAAACAGCAATAGCAACAGATTTTGTTTCAACTGCACAGCTGTTAAGTACTATAAAATGAAGATCAGGTTGAATTTTCAGAACAATCCCATTTGTTGGTTTTAAGTTGTGCCAATTTAAAAATAATTTCAATAGATCTAAAGTCAAGATAAAAATTGTCTTCTGAGATGCTCTGCTCCTCCTATAGGCCGATTTGTAATTCAATAATATGTGTTTATGAATATTAAAAACAATGCAACCTGGCAGGGTATCATTTAATTTCCCATTTTTTGCTTTCAGGTGACAAGGCACAATATGAACAGAAATGCAGCTTCTCACTGACAGTACCATCGGTATTTAGTGCAGATTCAGGATCTTTTGACTGAAGAAGCAGCCATTGGTAAATTTGTAAATAAAACAAGGAAATTATTGTTATGTAAAGAAAACAGATATTACACTGACCATGCTTTAGCTTATGGGGGCCGCAGTGGCTGAGTGGTTAAGGTAGTTCGTCTACTATTGATCACATGGTCTGTCAACACTGAGATTGCGGGTTCGATTCTCAGTGCAGGCAGAGTGTACTAGACTCCAATCTTAATTGACAAGGATTGCCAGTTTTCCTACAGCAGGTCGGGGGTTCTCTCCGGGTACTGCAGCTTCCTCCCCCTATAAAAACTGTACGCCATGATATAGCTGAAAAATTGCTGAAAGTGGCATTAAAACACCATTCAAACAAACAAACAAACAAACTTTAGCTTATGGGGATCTATATATATATATATATGATAATGAGATTATAAAAAACTAGTTATAAATTGTGTTTTCTGACGACATGTCCTAAACTGCAATATTCTTTATTTAAAAAAATGAATGACACAAATAGGAACAAAAACTTGTTAACTATAAATGAGCATATGATTATACATGAAGACCCAGATGTTCTGAAAACCACAAACGAAATAAAGACAGTAATGTTCTGGAAATCCTGGAAGTGTTATTTATCTATACAAAATGTTGCTAATAAGTATTGTAAATATTTTTTTTATCCTGACAAGTGTAATTTCTAAGCTTTAAATGATTTCTTTAGCCTGTACTATGAATACTGAAAAAATGTGACCACAATTTATATTGTGTGTCAGGGTAGGCTTTATTATCAAAACAAATGTCTGTATTTCTAATATTTTTAGATATGTATCCCTTTGGCAATAAAATAAAAGTGCTATAGTCACATTAAACGATTTCTTTTCAGCCTTTAGTGCTGAAATAAAAACCTCTTTATAGTGCCAGGTTCATGATGCAATGTTTTGTTCTATTACATATTCCACAGCAGGCAAGAAAAGATCATCAGACATTTACATAAATATTTTGAAGCCATACAAAAAACAGGAATGAAACTGGCGAATTGTCAAGATATGATTACAAATTCAGATTCAACCAGACTTATTCAGCATGATGCAATAAGAAAAAACCCACAGTGAGTAAGGAATTGTTGATATGAAAAGATAATTTAGTAGGGATAGAATTATAGATTATTTACGTTTTTAGCTCACCTGAAAGGGTCAGGTTAGCTATTGATATCACTTTGCTTCTGTCGTCATCTGCGGCGGCATCTGTAAACTTTTTACATTTTAATCTTCTTCTCTGAAACCACTTGGCCAATTGAAAACCACTTGGCCAATTGAAACCAAAATTAGCCATAATGTTCATTGGATGGACCTTTACAAAGTTTGTGTTTTTCATTTGGATTGGTAAACCAATATGGCCACCACCGCAAGACTTAGTTTAACATAGGACCCTATGGGGAAAAAGTTTAAAAGGGCTTCTTCTCTAAAACCGTTTACCCAATCAAAATAAAACTTACTAGCAATATTGTTTGGATGGTCCTCTATAAAGTTTGTGTTTTTTATGGCGATTGGAAATTCAAAAGGGCTGCCACCACAGGACTTAGTTTAACATGGGACCCTATAGGAAAAAGTTTTAAAAGGCTTCTTCTCTGAAACCAGTTAATCAATGGAAACAAAAACTTACTAGCAATATTGTTTGTATGGTCCTTTATACAGTTTGTGTTTTTTATGGCAATTGGAAATTCAAAATGGCCACCACCCCAGGACTTGGTTTAACATTGAACCCTATGGGAAAAAGGTTAAAAAAGGCATCTTCTCTGAAACCGTTTAACCAATTGAAAGTGAAGTAGCTTCTGACCAATCAAAATCATGCACATGAACAAAAACACAAGGTTTAAACAAACATGTGAATTCTTCAATAATTTGGATTGTTATGGACAAAAATTAATCATGTAGCTTATATTTAAATGGGCAGCAAAAACAATAAGGCGTCTTGAACAGAAGAACACTAATGCACACTCCTCTGATCTCGTTGCGTCATCCAATCTAAAAACCTTAAACTCTAATGATGTTATGGTCACCTAACAACTACATGCGGACTGGATGTTGAATATGAAACAATGGAGAGTCTATAGGATATCACAAAGTGAAAGTTGTTGGTTTACAAAGGAAATAGGTACTTTTATGCAGTTTTAGGAAAGCCTGTGTGACCTTTTCACTCATGATAGAAATTTGATGTGTTATAAAATAAAAATTTCTATCAATGGTGGAAGATAACTTGGTCTTTTCCAAAAACATATGTATTTCGTCCATATCTATAACTTGACATTAATTGAGTAGGCAAGTGTCAGTAAATGATTCTTTAGTCTTTAGGGACCCCTTGAGAGGGGGACAACATTTTTTACTCCAGAAAAGAATCATGCAGTCCTGAGCAAGGCTTATATGGGGAAAAAGGGATTAAGCATATTCTATTTTTAGACCAAACATCATTTACAACCCCCTTAACCTACATAAATGAAGTGGATGG
The DNA here is from genome assembly GCA_944474755.1 of Limnoperna fortunei. Classification (NCBI taxonomy): domain Eukaryota; kingdom Metazoa; phylum Mollusca; class Bivalvia; order Mytilida; family Modiolidae; genus Limnoperna; species Limnoperna fortunei. Next base: position 71,171,007 of record OX104118.1, read on the forward strand.
TTATTTATCCATTTACTTTTCAAAGAAGTGCAAAATGCAGCCATTAAAGATTTAAAAGCTCTACTAATGTAATATTACAACAATATTAAAAAATTTCTATACAGAATCAGTAATGACTATGGTTCTCCTGCCTCCTCCCCAAATAAAAGCTTAATTTGATGATGTAGCAAAAAATTGCTTTAATAAGTGCCAAAAATCCCCATTTAAACAAATAAAATATATGTGACTCACTGATACATGTTATTTGCAAAAGTTTCACTCAACATCGGCTTGTATAATTAGAGGAATGAGACCCACAAAACCAGTTCTTGTCATACATATTCATAGTGGTGTACATGTTACATTGTATTTGTCTATATTATTCCTTTGATATATTGGTAAGTTTCACTTAGTTGAAATAGGTTCAGTTGTACATTTATTAAACCAAAGACTTGAAAAGTGGAGGATGGGGATATAATGATGGGGTTTACATCTGTCTGTCCACTTTTATCTGCATCTCCACCTAAACCACTGAATGGAATTTGATGAAACTTTAAAAGAATTTTTGTCACACAGTGCCATTGTGACCTGATATTTAACATTTTGATTCGAATGATATATGGGGTTTTCCATAGAAAAAAATGGACTTTGTCGTAGACATAAAGGGATAATCATCTATTATCTGCAACACTACCTACACCACTGAATGGAATGTGATGAATTTTTCAAAGAGTCTTTGGCACATAGTGCCATTGTGCACTTGATATTTAACATTTTGATCAGATTGATATTTGGGATTTCCCATACAAAAACATGGACTGCCATTCTTTTACATAGGGGGTACTTGATTTGTGCAATCAACTTCTCCTACAGTTTTCTACCCAGTGGGGTTGGGCGGGGAGGTGTGGGTTGGGGGTATCAATTAGTAACATTTCTCACAGTTCTTCTTGTTTTTGTTTTTTTTTTCATGCAACTGATATGAAAAAGTCGTATCAACATTTTGTTCTTGCAAGAACATTAGGTAAACAGAACTGCATATGAAAAGTCACTCTAATTTGCTGATTCCAGGAGAGAAAACCAATCATAACAAGGATATGAAACATTTAGAAATTAAATACTATATTTTTAGAAGGGATTACATCTTCAAGCTGTTCATTTTTAGAAGTAGTTAGTCAGCCAACAATTTCCAACTTTTTTTTTGGAAGCAGTTATTTAACAACTAATTTGCAGTTTAATCAGGTGACAATGTTTTTACCATTGAAATCTTGTAAATTGTGTACCAGTAATATTATAATAAATGTTTTTCTAGTCTCCACAATTGGAAATTGAAAAGTCCACCCAAATGAAGTTTTGATGCACAGCATGTTAAAATCTTTGGATGAAAATTAAAATTGTGCAATGGTTTTTCAGTGTGTGTTTTTTTTGGGTGAAAATTTTTTTAAAAGTTCCATAATCATCATCCAAATGTTAAACTTTAATTACTTTGAATGATTTATGGTAAAAGTTTCTTAACTATGGCATATTTGTTTAAATAAGCATCAATGTCATTAAATACAGCTGCAATTTAGTATTAATATGCTGAAACTATCTCTTGAAGTAAATTGTCTAGGTACTGAACATTATGGATCTTTATATTTTACATATCTTTGAGGAAATAAATTTTCTGTTGGATTACACAGAGCTTTGATATGCAATATTAAAGATTACAAAGAATAATAATTTTCAAAAGACTGGGGCCATACTGTGAGGGTTCAAAGTGTTCCACCAACAGTGCTACCCAGCGTGTCCCCAGGTGGCAAATATGTGATGCGCTCTCATTTGGGGTTGTCATGTCGTAATATGGAAGGTCTGACCATAGACCAAAGTGGGTAAAGTATTTGGAGTGTACAGTGTTCTTGGCATGCTAAAAACCCTTTTGTAGAGGTCGATACCATATACTTTTCCAGTAGCATTCAAAATTGTTTGCCCTTTTTTCCATCTGTCCCAAACTGATTTATTGCTTGTTAACTTGTTGTCCTGAAAATGGCTGAAAAATTGCTCGCTGAATGTATAGGGAACATCCATTCTATTGATCATCACATGACTATCAGGAAGATTAATTTTATCGTTAGTATTTATTAGAACCTGTTACAAATTCCATTTCTTTTTGGTTTTCTTTTTTCTACATTTTCCAGCTGGAATTTTTTTGCTCTCTTCTCTATCTTTCTGTTGTTGCATTTCAATGTAAGTTAACTACAGTTAATAAAACAGTTGTAGGTCAATAAAATAGAATGAATGTTTTTATATATGCAAAAAAGCCATAGTAATGCTACTGAAGTTCCATCAAAACTATCAAGTGATTAGAATTTGAATACATTTAAATTTTTTTTCTCCTTTAGTTTATTTAAGTATAAGCAATTTGAATAATAAGTTATGTATAGGATAACCTGAGTATTTTAACAGGCAGTGTAAAAATGTTTAAAAAAAAGTATAATGAAGCTGTGGTTTCTGTTGCAGTAATTATTGAATATGTGAATAATTATTGTTCTATTATTATTTGAGACTGGTATCAATAATGTCTTAGAAAAGGATGACTGCATACTTATTAGTCCCCTATTGGCTTCGCCGAAGGGGACTATAAGGTTGCACTCCATCCATCAGTCTGTCAGTCCATCAATCCGTCAGTCCATCAAACACACAGTTTTCCAGACTTTTTTTTCTAAATGCTTAAACATATTAAGCTAATATATGGTATGCATGTCAACAATGATGAGTTAAAGATCAATTTCAAATAGTGTTCAGGTCCAATGATAGGGCCTCTTTGTCCAAGTAGCAATCTGCTTCGTAAGCATTAATGATAGGGCCTCTTTGTCCAAGAAGCAATCTGCTTCGTACGCATTAATGATAGGGCCTCTTTGTCCGAGTAGCAATCTGCTTCGTAAGCATTAATGTTAGGGCCTTTATGTCCAAGTAACAATCTGCTTCATATGCATTAATGATAGGGCCTCTTTGTCCGAGTAGCAATCTGCTTCGTAAGCATTAATGATAGGGCCTCTAGGTCAGTGTAGCAATCTGCTTCGTATGCATTAATGATAGGGCCTCTTTGTCTGAGTAGCAATCTGCTTCGTAAGCATTAATGATAGGGCCTTTATGTCCCAGTAGCAATGTGTTTATATATACATTAATGATAGGGCCTCTTTGTCACAGTAGCAATCTGCTTCATATGCATTAATGATAGGGCCTATATGTCCGAGTAGCAATCTGCTTCGTAAGGATTAATGATAGAGGCTCTTTGTCTGAGTAGCAATCTGCTTCGTAAGCATTAATGTTAGGGCCTCTTTGTCCGAGGAGCAACCTGCTTCCTAAGCATTAATGTAAGGGCCTCTTTGTCTGAGTAGCAATCTGCTTTGTATGCATTAATGATAGGGCCTCTTTGTCCGAGTAGCAATCTGCTTCGTATGCATAAATGATAGGGCCTCTATGTCCGAGTAGCAATCTGCTTCATAATCATTAATGATAGGGCCTCTGTATCCGAGTAGCAATCTGCTTCCTACGCATTAATGACAGGGCCTCTATGTCCGAGAAGAAATCTGCTTCATAATCATTAATGATAGGGCCTCTTTGTCCGAGTAGCAATCTGCTTCGTAAGCATTAATGATAGGGCCTCTATGTCTGAGTAGCAATCTGCTTCGTATTCATAAATGATAGGGCCTCTTTGTCTGAGTAGCAATCTGCTTCGTATGCATAAATGATAGGGCCTCTTTGTCTGAGTAGCAATCTGCTTCATATGCATTAAGGATTAGGCCTCTTTGTCTGAATAGCAATCTGCTTCGTAAGGATTAATGATAGAGGCTCTTTGTCCGAGTAGCAATCTGCTTCGTAAGCATTAATGTTAGGGCCTCTTTGTCCGAGGAGCAACCTGCTTCCTAAGCATTAATGTAAGGGCCTCTTTGTCCGAGTAGCAATCTGCTTTGTATGCATTAATGATAGGGCCTCTTTGTCCGAGTAGCAATCTGCTTCGTATCCATAAATGATAGGGCCTCTATGTCCGAGTAGCAATCTGCTTCATATTCATTAATGATAGGGCCTCTGTATCCGAGTAGCAATCTGCTTCCTACGCATTAATGACAGGGCCTCTATGTCCGAGAAAAAAATCTGCTTCATAAGCATTAATGTTAGGGCCTCTTTGTCCGAGTAGCAATCTGCTTAATAAGCATAAATTATATGGCCTCTTTGTCCGAGTAGCAATCTGCTTCATAAGAATTAATGATAGGGCCTCTTTGTCCCAGTAGCAATCTGCTTTGTAAGCATTAATGATAGGGCCTCTTTGTCCGAGTAGCAATCTGCTTCGTAAGCATTAATGATAGGTCCTCTATGTCCGAGTAGCAGTCTGCTTCGTAATCATTAATGATAGGGCCTCTTTGTCCGAGTAGCAATCTGCTTTGTAAGCATTAATGATAGGGCCTCTTTGTCCGAGTAGCCATCTGCTTCGTAAGCATTAATGATAGGGCCTCTATGTCCCAGTAGCAATCTGCTTCATATGCATTAATGATAGGGCCTCTTTGTCTGAGTAGCAATCTTCTTCGTATGCATTAATGATAGGGCCTCTTTGTTCAAGTAGCAATCTGCTTCGTATGCATTAATGCTATAGGGCCTCTTTGTCCGAGTACCAATCTGCTTCATATGCATTAATTATAGGGCCTCTATGTCCGAGGAGCAATCTGCTTCATAAGCATTAATGATAGGGCCTCAACCAAATTTCACCACCTTACCTAAAGGATGTAATTAAAGACACTGTTACATAAAGTGTCCAATAATATAAATCACTAAATAACTAAGCAATAACTCATGTTTGTGCTAATACACTTGTCTCCTTGAATGGCCCAAATATAGACTGCCCAATTTTTTTTTAACAAATTATGACAGTTATTGATGATTTTGAAAATGAGAGTTATATACTTTGTGGGGACTTTAATCTTGTTCTTAACCCAGATATAGACTATTCTAACTATTTACATATCAATAATCCTAAAGCAAGAGATAAAATTTTAGAAGTTATGGAAGAAAGGGGTCTTTATGATCCATTTCGGGAACTGTACCCTGACTTGCGCAGATTTACCTGGCGTAAAAGAACTCCTTTCAAACAAGCAAGGTCCTGTGTTCAGAAAGCATGTTACCAAACTTAAATAATTGTAAAGTAGAACCAAGTTATCGCTCAGACCACTCTATGGTACTTTTGGACCTACATTTTTACCCCTTTATACGAGGAAAAGGACTGTGGAAATTTAACAGCTCCCTACTGTATGACATAGAATACTCTAATATAGTCAACAACAAAACTCTAGATATTAAAAAACAGTATGCTGCCCTTGTATATGACCTGGATAAAATCCAGGATATTGATAACGACAAAATTCATTTTAGAATAAACATACAATTATTTCTCGAAACATTATTAATGGAAATAAGAGGCATATCTATTTCGTATTCAAGCTATAAAAAAAGAGAAACAGAAAGAAAAGAGAATGAATTAAAAAAAGAAATAGCTGAATTAGAGGAAAAAGTTGACGAAAGTTCTTTACAGCATTTTGAAAATAAAAAAAAAGAATTCGAAAATTTAAGAAGAAATAAATTAAAAGGTAAAATGATAAGAGCAAGAATACAGTGGATAGAAGAGGGGGAAAAACCTACGAATTACTTTTGTGGTCTTGAGTCAAAGAATTTTACTAGTTAAATAATACCAAAAGTTGAAAAAGAAAATGGGGTTATAGTTACAAAGCAAAATGAAATATTAAAGGAGGTCAAAAAATTTTATGAAAATTTGTATAAAAATAAAGACCTGGATAAGGGAGGTAAATTGAAAGACATTGAACAAGAAATGAAAAATATCCAACTTAGAAAACTTACTATAGATGAGCAGAATAGTTTGGAAGGGAAAATAACCATTAAGGAAACAAGTGAAATTCTATATAAAATGAAAAGCAATAAAAGCCCAGGTTCAGATGGTTTTTCAACTGAATTCTTTAAATTTTTTTGGAAAGATTTTAAGTTTTTCGTTACAGACTCTCTGAACTATGGGGCAGAGAAGGGTGAATTATCAATAACCCAAAAACAAGGAATTATTACTTGTCTCCCAAAAGGTAATAAACCTGGACACTTCTTAAATAATTGGAGACCTATTTCTCTCCTGAACACTGTTTATAAGATTGGATCAGGAGTAATAGCAAGTAGATTTAAAAGGGTTTTGGACATTCTCATAGATAAGGATCAGACAGGTTTCATAAGTGGAAGGTATATTGGGGAAAACATACGACTTATATATGACATAATGCAGTATGCAGAAGAAAATGAGATCCCTGGCCTTTTATTACTTATAGATTTTGAAAAAGCATTTGATTCAATTTCCTGGGAATACCTCTTAAATGTTTTGAAATTTTTTAATTTTGGTGAGTCAATAATAAACTGGGTAAAAGTTTTCTACAAAAATATAAATTCTGCTGTTATTCAGGGAGGGCATTTGTCAGAATTTTTCAATATAGAACGTGGGTTTCGACAAGGGGATCCTTTATCTCCTTACCTCTTTATCCTTTGTGCAGAAATTTTAGCAGTCAAAATCAGAAATAATACAAAAATAACTGGGATATCAGTTACTAAAATAGAGCATAAGCTGTCACAATTTGCAGATGATACATCCTTGATTTTAGATGGTACTAAAGAATCATTAAATGAAGCTTTGAAAGAATTGGATTGGTTTGCGAATATATCAGGTTTAAATATAAATTTTTCTAAGACACAGGTTATTTGGATTGGCAGTAAAAAATACAGTAAAGAAATACTTTGTCCAAACAGGAACCTTGCCTGGGATGAAACTTCTTTTAAACTATTAGGCATTACATTTGATGTAGATTTAGATAAAATAAATGACATTAATTATGACGATAGAATTCTGCAGATTAAAAATGTTATTAAGCAATGGTCTAAGCGGAATCTTACTGTAATAGGCAGAATAACAGTGGTAAAATCACTTATCCTACCAATACTTAACCATTTGATTATTTCATTACCAAATCCAAGCGATGAGACTATTAAAAAGTTAAATAATCTCCTGTTTTCTTTTATATGGGCTTCACCAATTCACAAAGTCAAAAAAGAAGTATTACAAAAGGGTTATGAAGAGGGTGGACTTAAAATGATTAACTTATATGCTTTTATTCTTGCTCTAAAAAGTACTTGGATAAGACGAATCCTTCGAACTAACAGCAAATGGCAAAATATATATCCTTCTACTATTGAAAGTAAACAAATATTTAACTGTGGAATGTATAACATAAAACAGTTGCAAATGAAAATAAAAAATAAATTTTGGAAAGATGTTCTAAAATCATGGCAAATGATAATTGAAAAAGAACAAAATAACACTTGGGAAAATTTTCTTTCAAGTCCAATATGGATGAATGAAAAAGTCCAAATAGATAATAAGCCAGTTTTTTATAAAGACTGGTTTAATGCTGGAATTATATATATTAATGATTTAATAAACACAGATGGATCATTTTACTCTTTTGACCATATACAACACAACTTTCTAATAAAAAATAATGTCATGAAGTATAATAGCATTATTGCAGCTTTAACAGAAGCAGCAAAAATGTTTATAAAAGAAAATTATAATTTGAACTCGCCTTTCATCCCATCAGTCATTTAAGTGTTCCTAAAAAATACCAAGGGATCTAAAGATATGTACTCCATTCTAAACAGAAATCAAAGTATTCCGAATGGTAAAACTAAATGGTGTGATATCTTTCATACCAATGAACAAAATTGGAATAAATTTTTTAAGTTACCATTTGTAGTCACCAAAAACACCAAATTACAGTGGCTTCAGTATAGAATCAATCATAGAATCGTTGCAACAAATAAATTTCTCTGTAAAATCAGAATTACTGATGATCCAAAGTGTACATTTTGCCAAACAAATATTGAAACTATTGAACATTTATTCTGGGGGTGTGAACATGTACAATCATTTATTACAGATACTGAAAATTGGTTTCTCTCAAATGGTATAAGTATATCATTCATCTGCCAAAACTTTCTGTTTGGTAATATAAGTAATATTTATTATGGAAATGCTGAAAATATTATACTGCTCAACTTAAAACAATACATATATAATACTAGGTGTTGTAAAGGTAGATTAAGCCTGCAATCATTAAAAGAAAAGCTTAAACACATGTACTCAATTAAAAAGATGATGTTTGTTAAAAACAAAAATATGACTAAGTTTAATAAACTATGGAATGTTTTTCACATTTTATTAAATAAAGACTTTATTATGTATATATATATGATGAATGTAAAAAATATATTATTTATAACTTACAATACTGTATCTTATATATTGTTGTATATATATCAAGCAGGAATGGCAAAATTTCAGTTTTTCACTTGAAATAAAGATACTTCTTTCTCCCATTTCTCTTCTTTTCACTTCTTCTATACCTACCTTTCTTAAAACTCTTAAAAAAAATTCAGCAACTGTTTTATTTTTGTATACATATCACTTAAAGTTACTACAATTGTATAATTATTCATTATTATTGTGATATTCATATGTAGATTTACACAAATGATTTATGTATTTGTTGTTGGAAAATAAAAAATTAAATTAAAAAAAAATGATAGGGCCTCTGTATCCGAGTAGCAATCTGCTTCCTATGCATTAATGACAGGGCCTCTATGTCCGAGTAGAAATCTGCTTCGTAAGCATTAATGTTAGGGCCTCTTTGGCTGAGTAGCAATCTGCTTCGTATGCATTAATGATAGGGCCTCTATGTCCCAGTAGCAATCTGCTTCATATGCATTAATAATAGGGCCTCTTTGTCCGAGTAGCAATCTGCTTCATATGCATTAATGATTAGGCCTCTTTGTCCGAGTAGCAATCTGCTTCATATGCATTAATGATAGGGCCTCTTTGTCTGAGTAGCAATCTGCTTCGTATGCATTAATGATAGGGCCTCTATGTTTGAGTAGAAATCTGCTTCATAAGCATTAATGTTAGGGCCTCTTTGTCCGAGTAGCAATCTGCTTCATATGCATTAATGATAGGGCCTCTTTGTATGAGTAGCAATCTGCTTCGTATGCATTAATGATAGGACCTCTATGTCCGAGTAGGAATCTGCTTCATATGCATTAATGATAGGACCTCTATGTCCGAGTAGCAATCTGCTTCATAAGAATTAATGTTAGGGCCTCTATGTCTGAGTTCTAATCTGCTTCGTTATCATTAATGATAGGGCCTCTTTGTCCGAGTAGCAATCTGCTTAATAAGCATAAATTATATGGCCTCTTTCTCCGAGTAGCAATCTGCTTCATAAGAATTAATGATAGGGCCTCTTTGTCCGAGTAGCAATCTGCTTCGTAAGCATTAATGATAGGGCCTCTTTGTCCGAGTAGCAATCTGCTTCATAAGCATTAATCATAGGTCCTCTATCTCCGAGTAGCAATCTGCTTCGTAATCATTAATGATAGGGCCTCCTTGTCCGAGTAGCAATCTGCTTTGTAAGCATTAATGAAAGGGCCTGTTTGTCCGAGTAGCAATCTGCTTCGTAAGCATTAATGATAGGGCCTCTTTGTCCAAATAGCAATCTGCTTCGTATGCATTAATGTTAGGGCCTTTATGTCCAAGTAACAATCTGCTTCATATGCATTAATCATAGGTCCTCTATGTCTGAGTAGCAATCTGCTTCCTAAGCATTAATGTTAGGGCCTCTTTGTCTGAGTAGCAATCTGCTTCCTAAGCATTAATGTTAGGGCCTCTTTGTCCGAGTAGCAATCTGCTTCCTAAGCATTAATGTTAAGGCCTCTTTGTCCGAGTAGCAATCTGCTTCGTATGCATTAATGTTAGGGCCTCTTTGTCCGAGTAGCAATCTGCTTCCTAAGCATTAATGTTAGGGCCTCTTTGTCCGAGTAGCAATCTGCTTCCTAAGCATTAATGTTAAGGCCTCTTTGTCCGAGTAGCAATCTGCTTCGTATGGATTAATGATAGAGCCTCTTTGTCCGAGCAGCAATCTGCTTCGTAAGCATTAATGATAGGGCCTCTAGGTCAGTGTAGCAATCTGCTTCGTAAGCATTAATCATAGGTCCTCTATGTCCAAGTAGCAATCTGCTTCGTAAGCATTAATGATAGGGCCTCTTTGTCCGAGTAGCAATCTGCTTTGTATGCATTAATGATAGGGCCTCTTTGTCCGAGTAGCAATCTGCTTCGTAAGCATTAATGATAGGGCCTCTTTGTCCAAATAGCAATCTGCTTCGTATGCATTAATGTTAGGGCCTTTATGTCCAAGTAACAATCTGCTTCATATGCATTAATCATAGGTCCTCTATGTCCGAGTAGCAATCTGCTTCGTAATCATTAATGATAGGGCCTCTATGTCTGAGTAGCAATCTGCTTCCTAAGCATTAATGTTAGGGCCTCTTTGTCCGAGTAGCAATCTGCTTCCTAAGCATTAATGTTAAGGCCTCTTTGTCCGAGTAGCAATCTGCTTCGTATGCATTAATGTTAGGGCCTCTTTGTCCGAGTAGCAATCTGCTTCCTAAGCATTAATGTTAGGGCCTCTTTGTCCGAGTAGCAATCTGCTTCCTAAGCATTAATGATAGGGCCTCTTTGTCCGAGCAGCAATCTGCTTCGTAAGCATTAATGATAGGGCCTCTTTGTCCAAGTAGCAATCTGCTTCGTAATCATTAATGATAGGGCCTCTATGTCTGAGTAGCAATCTGCTTCCTAAGCATTAATGTTAGGGCCTCTTTGTCCGAGTAGCAATCTGCTTCCTAAGCATTAATGTTAAGGCCTCTTTGTCCGAGTAGCAATCTGCTTCGTATGCATTAATGTTAGGGCCTCTTTGTCCGAGTAGCAATCTGCTTCCTAAGCATTAATGTTAGGGCCTCTTTGTCCGAGTAGCAATCTGCTTCCTAAGCATTAATGTTAAGGCCTCTTTGTCCGAGTAGCAATCTGCTTTGTATGCATTAATGACAGGGCCTCTATGTCCGAGTAGCAATCTGCTTCGTAAGCATTAATGATAGGGCCTCTATGTCCGAGTAGCAATCTGCTTCATAAGCATTAATTATAGGGCCTCGGTATCCGAGTAGCAATCTGCTTCGTATGCATTAATGTTAGGGCCTCTTTGTCCGAGTAGCAATCTGCTTTGTATGGATTAATGATAGAGCCTCTTTGTCCGAGCATCAATCTGCTTCGTAAGCATTAATGATAGGGCCTCTATGTCAGAGTTGCAATCTGCTTTGTATGCATTAATGACAGGGCCTCTTTGTCCCAGTAGCAATCTGCTTTGTATGCATTAATGATTAGGCCTCTTTGAGTAGCAATCTGCTTCGTAAGCAGTAATGATAGGGCCTCTTTGGCTGAGTAGCAATCTGCTTCGTAAGCATTAATGATAGGGCCTCTATGTTTAAGTAGCAATCTGCATCGTAAGCATTAATGATAGGGCCTCTTTGTCCGAGTAGCAATCTGCTTAAATATACATTAAAGATAGGGCCTCTTTGTCTGAGTAGCAATCTGCTTCGTAGGCATTAATGATAGGGCCTCTATGTCCTAATAGCAATCTGCTTCATAAGCATTAATGATAGGGCCTCTTTGTCCGAGTAGCAATCTGTTTATATGCATTAATGATAGGGCCTCTTTGTCCGAGTAGCTATCTGCTTATATATACATTAATCATAGAGCCTCTTTATCCGAGTAGCAATCTGCTTGGTATGAATTAATGATAGGGCTTCTGTATCCGAGTAGCAATCTGCCTCGTAAGCATTTATGATAGGGCCTCTTTGTCTGAGTAGCAATCTGCCTCGTAAGCATTTATGATAGGGCCTCTTTGTCTGAGTAGCAATCTGCTTCGTATGCATTAATGTTAGGGCCTCTATGTCCGAGTAGCATTAACGTTAGGGCCTCTTTGTCGGAGTAGCAATCTGCTTATATATACATTAATGATAGGGCCTCTTTTTCCGAGTAGCAATCTGCTTCGTCTGCATTAATGTTAGGGCCTCTTTGTCCAAGTAGCAATCTGCTTCCTATCCATAATGATAGGGCCTCTATGTCCGAGTTGTCTACGTAGCTGTCTTCTATAAATATGTTGAGAGAAGGGCATCTATTTTGGAGTGAAAACAGGTTTTATATTCATGTTACAAGTTTTTCTATACAAAGCAAACAGTATGACACACTCCACCCATATGCTAAAGTTATTCAATTTATCCCACAGTACTATCCTGTTTTTTAGTACAAATTACTCTTAATACTTTGAATGTAAACGTTAATTAATGCGCTTAACAATTTAACACTGTTTAATGGAAACATATTTTTTTATTAAAAAAATAATTTTTCAAACCAAGCAAACAGTAAGAATATACGCCTATCTATATTCTATACTGGATGAATTCAGCTCATATCATTATTTAGTACAGACTGCCACATTAAATTAATACTTGAAATGTTCATTTCAAATCTGATGTTTATTTCCAATTTAAGAATAATTGTTTACAATGATTAACGTAAATCGACATTAAGTCATCAGTTCTTGAATTAATTGTATCGTTTTAACTAGATGACGACATTTAGGCATACACTTTTGTATTACAAAACACGATAAAAACATTTGTCATCCAAATGACACATCATTCAGAATTCTTAGTATTTATCTTATATGATTTAAGAAACGAAAATAGACAGAAGGTTGTTCTGACGGCTCCAAGACATCACTGTCTGAAAGTCATCATCTAGTCGGATGTAATGTCGTCAACTTATTTTATCATACCTCGGTACACCCTGCCTGCAGTGAGACCCGAAACCAAAACCACAGTGTTGACTGGCCGAGTCAATAGTTTTGACCAACTCCCTTAACCACTCACCCACCAATGCCTGTCATGGGATATAAACACTATACAAGATTGCTATAGAATAGATACGTTAAACTTTTCACCAATCCACACAAAATTGACTAGGAAGGGCAGATTGACTGATATGGGTGTCATGTTCGCTTAAAACATGTTGTAACTTATATTTCATATCAAATCAACATGATGACCTAATGCAGAATTTATTCTTATGTTAATAAATGCCAGAACCTGAGGGGCGATAGTGCCCTCAAGTCGTAAATCACTTTCAATGCCTTTTACATCAATAAATAAACACGATAGAGTGGAAATAACCGTGTGATCATTACATATAACACTTATTATGGTACATATCAATGGATTAATTCCCTTTGCTCGATTGGTGCCTACGTGCATATTGCCAGTGCATGGTATTATCAAAATAAATCATCTAGGAGAGAACAAAGACATAGTTTTCCTGGTCTTATGAACAAACACTAGAATCTTATAACAAGATTATTTCACAATTAGTGCTAGGAATTACTTTTAGGGGAAAATGGTTCACCTTTAAAATGGACCCTCTCCTAACTTTGTCTGACGAAGCAATAAACGAGAAATCTTGCGATAAAGAAATCTGACGACTTTAAGACTGTGATGACCTAATGTCGATTTACCTAAGACAATAACTAGTAATTATTGCATCACCACACATAGTTTTAACACTGGCAATTACTCTTAATGCAGTTATAAATTCTCATCATCTATACTATACCTTGCACACTCTGCTGGACAGGTTTACTTTCGCTACATTTGTCTTCAGTAATAATTTTTTTTTCAAACTAAGGTTAAAACCTATAAAAAGGATACTATATCTTTTAAACATAATTCTGCTAACCAATATAGTGGTCCCACCTCTAGTGTTTTTTTCAGGACTTGAACACCATACCTATACAAAGCAGGGTATAGATACAAGCATACACATTTTTGTTTTGTGAACAAAAAATCAATATTATACCAACATACTTATAACACTTAACTACAAATATATACTATACTCACAATATTTTTTTTTAATATATAGAAAACTGGATGCAATGTCTACAGTTGGAAAGCCACTGTCAAAATCAAAGATAGTCAGATTTGTTGAAGTGATCTAAGTATTGGTCTGTTCTATATGTTTAAATGGTCTGTGTGTCCAACTGGTCTTGTCAGCGGACTGCTATATATCGATTATTGGCAGGGTCTGTGTCCCAGTGGTCTAGGTAGCTGTCTGTTATATATGTTTTATGGTCAGTTGCAATGAATTCATCAGATTTTGAAAATAATCTTTTGATAACATGCTTCACTTGTAAATTGTGCCAATTGCAATGAATTCGTCAGATTGTGAATTGTATTATATAAAAAATCTGGGTAAAATCTTTGGCTTTGGGTTATGATTTCCATGGTGTTATGATCATTTGATACATTAAATTGGCAGAAAATACAATTGAAATAAATATAAAGATGTGTGATTTGGGTAACATGTTTAATAAAATTGTGCAGGCAGATTCAATTGCCTATTTCATGTTCCATTTTAGGATTTTGTGTCAGTAATAAGTCAAACATTCTATTTTTGATTTGTTCAGTTTTTCAATCATGTTTTATGTAGCAGAAAAAAGATCAGTGTGTTTTTAAGAGAATAAATTTTAAAAACTAGATAAAAACAATGAGACAATTGTCACCTATTATCCCATATACATTGTTGTTTACAATTTCTCATGATTGTTACCTGCATAGTATTATGATTTTAAGATGTGTTTTAAACTTTGTGGAGAACAATGGTGTTGCATAAAAAGGTCTAAATATGCAGGTACTTTGTCATTTCTGACGAAACACATTTCTCATCATTGTTTATTAATTGTTTAGATCACAGGTATAATCCCGTCAGTCTGGGGCATTGACTGAGTCCTCAGATCATTAGATCACTGAAGTAATCTTGTATATAGTCATGTTGATCACCATACGTCCAAGATTTTCGGGTCGTCATACCCTGACGGGTGGGCTACACAAATGAATGTCATCCACAACGCGTTCAGCTCATTTAACTCTGTTGACAAACTTATTATTTCTTGGTGGAGTTCTTCATTTTGGCTTTCTTGTGATGTTATGGAAGTAACGTTTTGACACATTTCCTGTTGCTTCATTTCCCATATACCAGTTCTTCCCCCATGTTGGATCATCTCACGTGTTTTCAGACTTCTTGCCTTTTGATGTACCAAAGATGTAAGTTTTATCGATAGTTCTTGTATACGTTGCATGAATTGTGCTTATTTTGTTTCATAATCGACATGCAGAATTCCAGTCAGGTTTTGCATTTGTTATTGTTAGTTTACGTCAGAAAATCATTTAGTACTTAATTTTTTTCCTCTCTTTTTGCCTTTTGTTATGTTGCCCCACCCCACCCCCCCCCCCTTTTTTGTTCCATTGTAAACCTCCCCTTGCCAACTTTTATACAAGTACAGTACCACTGCCACATATTATGCATTTACAACCAAATCGCCTGTCTAATGTACAGACCAGTTGTAACTTATCTTATGCACGCACTATCGTGGTTATAGCTTATAGTATTACTTCTTGTGAGAATTGTATGATCTACTCATCTTTACTTATTTGAGAATGTTTTCTACATTAGCTTTCATTGAACAGATCGTTTTAGGATTTGTATTGAGCTTGTCACCTTTTGATATGTTTTATTTGCTGTCATGTAACTGTACTTTATCATCATTTGTGTACCTTTGTCTTATGATTGTATTTTTGTTCTTTTAGTTTTTCACCCTCTCTGGGGGTCTGATACTGAATAAAGATTCCACCAACTAAACATCTTGATATAGTACAATTCTAACTCTGTTGTCATCTGGAAGTAACAATACCACAAATAAAAAACTGTTAAGTGCTTGATGACACTAACACCAAAGAGTTTTTTTTTCCTGAGAAGTGATGTAATAAGTGAAAAGCTGTTAAGGAGAGGTAACTAAAGTTCAGTGTAACATAATGATATGTATCGATTAACTGATCTCCTGTGTAATTTGCATGTTTTAATACAATTTAGATTGTCTTTTCCATTTTAGTTGAGAAAAATACAAATTTCAGTTTTTTTTTTAAAGCACCACAACATTTGTCCTTTTTTTGACACTACAAATTGGTGACCTCACCAGATAAAAAGATACAATTGTTCATTTTTAATGAAGGATAAGAAGCAGGTGTTTATAAGGGTGAGCATATCCTGCTTCACTGGTGACAACAACAATTGTGTAAGTAATGGTGAAAATAGCTGAGAAGTCACAAACAATAGGAAATACATCAACATTTACCCATGTTTTCCCATGTTGCAGTTGATAGATGTAATGGCATTACATGTACTAGATAATCCAGGGGGCCTCAGTGGCCGAGTGGTCAAGGTAGTTTGTCTACTATTGATCACGTGGTCTGTCAACACTGAAATTGCCGGTTCGATTCCCACTGCAGGCCAGTTTTCCTACCGCAGGTCAGGTGTTTTCTCCGGGTACTCCAGCTTCCTCCCCTAATAAAAACTGGACGCCATGATATAGCTGAAAAATTGCTGAAAGTGGCGTTAAACAAACAAAAAATACTAGATAATCCAGTTGTCTTTAATGTGTAGTGAAACAGTGGTTGGAAAAACAATAGCCAAACTAGGTGTTAATCTCTTATTTATTTTGATTTTATTGAATTTTCAAATTCAGACATGGTATTTAGCTGCTCTAATGATATTTTACAAGACAATAGCATACAAATAATGGGGGCCTAGGTGGCCCAGTGGTCAAGGTAGTTCGTCTACTATTGATCATGCAGTCTGTTAACACTGATATTGTGGGTTCGAGTCTCACTGCATGCAGGGTGTGCTCGACCCATATCTTAATTAACAAGGATTGCCAGTTTTTCAACTGAATGTCGGGGGTTTTCTCTGGTTACTCCAGCTTCCTCCCCAATAAAAACTGGATGCCATGATATAGCAGAAACATTGCTGAAAGTGGTGTTAAACAACATTCAAACAGACATACAAAAAATGAGTGGGAGTTTGATAGAAATATACCACAAACTAAACCAATCCTTATTGGAAACCCTGGTAAATTTTGTAAACACAGAGGATATTATCAGACGCTGCCAAATAGCCAAGCCCCAATTCGAGAATTTTGTTATGCACCCCAAATATTTCACTATAACTGCTTGTATAAAGAATTTTTACCCTGGCATCACATTTCATTCCATAAGCTTTAGTTCTCCTTAGAAAGCATTTTTTGTCCTTCATTGCTACATATGTAGCAAACCTGCTGGCAGCCATATTATTTGTGTATATTGTTGCCAAATCACATGGTTCCAAGGAAGAGGTTACAAGTCACAAGATGATGAAATTCAAGTCATGTGGAGACAGGATGCACACAAATTTCAGGGTTGATAGAAAATCATATGATTTCACCAAGGCATGAGCAACAATTATAGAAGACACAGTAGCTAATGAATAAAGAGTACTTTTAACTGAGTTGAAATAGAATCATTCTAAAGAATACAACCTGATTTTCTGACTTGGTTGTCTGTGTATGGGAGTGTTATCAGAAACCATATACTAATTATAAAATATGATATCTACTAGCTAATTTGGTCTTTCCTCAAAGGTGGACTGGTACCTGACAGTTAGGGGACATCCAGAAGTGGACCAGAATTGGGCCAAGTATTGGTATCAGTATGTACCTTAAGAAGGTAGAAAAGAGTCTGCACAATAAGTGCATGAAAGGACAGCTAGGTTGTAGAACTTTGTGGAGGATGAAAAGGGTAAAAGTGATAGGGGAATGTGGGTTGGATGGTAGTATTGGATATGCAAAAATTATTAAACAAATACAGGTATTTGACATCTCACGTTAGTACAGAATCTTAATTTCAAGTATTTTTCCACAAGAGAATATTTTCAAATGTTTGGAGTCAATGAAAAACATACTAAATGGAGATCAAAAAGTTCACTGAAATGTTTCAGTGGAGTTTTTTGTTATTTTGGGTTTTTACATGAATAGAATTTAGCATGTTTTTATAAGTCTGATAAATACTTTCGGGTTTGTACTAATATTAATACATCAAATTAGGGTTATTTTTGTCAACTGCAGTGTCATTCCAAAAATAGACTAATATCTGTGGAATCCAATAAACTTGTTCACTTGCTCGTCACACGCTAGTACACATGTACTATGTCTATGTCTATGATTCACCCCGGTTAATGAAGCTATATTTATTTATATAGCGGATTTGGCCGAGGGGTCTAGACCGCTGGACATAGTGCAGGCGAATTGGTGCCACAGTGTCACAACGGTGTGAGTTCGAATCCCGCTGAGGGAAAGCAAAAATTTGAAAGTGTTAAAAATCTAATTCAAACAGTGTTGGGCTTAATTTGTAGACGTATATATATATATAATATATATATATAATATTATTATTCATTCATTCTTTTACAGAAAAGGGGAAAAAGTGTTGCACTAAGCTTTTCCTGAATGTTTTATTTTATGAGATGTGTTGCCAGTGAATAGTAACTTCAGAAAGGAGAACCTAATAAATGTCCTAATAAAGGCAGGAAGGACGTCCTTACTTGTCTGGAGACTTTGGACTACAGAATCCATTTATAGGGATCTGCCGTCTACTTTACAGATACAGGTAAATAAATAATATATTGATAATGCAATACTATTATTTGTCAGAATTATTTTTTATTCTTTGGTACCTGATATTAACAGAAGTTTAAATTTCTTACTGTACAAACCAGCAGAAATTTGATTTGAAACTCATACTGAATTCCAGGTCAGGCCATATGTAAAAATGGTGTGCTGTTTCTCAACTGATGCTATAAAAATACTTTATTAGAGTTTATATATTTTTTACTACAATCAAATGGGACTGGGGGTCTTTATACAGTGGTCTTGATGTTAGTTGTTTACTGTGGTTTTATTATGTCTCCCCCATTTTAGAGACAAAACCCACAAACATTTTAGATGGCAAGGAAGTACTAGTAGTATATTCCTGGATGTTTAATATACCTTTAAAGTCCTAACATCGTATGTTAAAACCAAATGTATGTTTTCAGTAAATGAGTTTGTTTTGTTTCAAAATGTTATACAAAATATTTAAGCAGCGTTCAGGTGTTTTGGTTGATAAAGATGTAACAAGTATTACAAACATATATATATATTATTCTAACAAAATCATGTAAAAATGTGTACTTTGTGAATCAAACTGTTAACTACAGGTTGTGTATTTTACATGTATTTTCTACAGACAAGTGATAACCAAATTTATATATACAACAAAGTGGATTTTTTCCACAATCCACAAAAAATGACTTCCAAGAAACCACAGTAATTTTGTCAGCGATTATTTTGTATTATGTACTGTTTGTTAATTTTTATGTTGCCTACAATGAATCTCACTAAAGGTTAGATATATATTTTTGTAAGCTTAAGGTAAGGTCCATCAAGTAAGCTTAAGCTGTAGGTCCATCAATTTTTACCCATTAGTAGCTTATGACCTCATTTCATGGTACAATGGCTAGTTTTACGCTTTTTGATTATGTCATTTCCTCAGTTACCATACGTGGTAGGATATATAGGTTGCTGGTGAACAGCAAATGACTGTCTGGTAGGTTTCACCTGATCTTGACTTCTGTTTCCCATTCAATTGACTGTATTAGGTCATATCCTCATTACCCATGACAACAGTTGGTATATGTAGG